>OX940793.1:5663685-6245542 GCA_954870985.1 Trifolium fragiferum
AAATAGTGAATAAGAGCCTTTGAAATGGCACTCCGTCTAAAAGTACTTTTTGAGGATCAAACAAATTTTTCACTGTAAAAAAGAACTAAAAATGTAACGATCACTAAGTAACAAATTAACAATACACATCACAAGTTCTAAAAACTTATCAAGTAAAAATAACACATCACTAACAATTAACAATACACATCACTAACAATGCATTCTAACAAATAAGTCAAGAAATCAATGTTACTAGTGTATAAACAACAAATAGCTAATTCATTTTGTTAGGAACCCAATATTTGAATTCCAAAGAACGAACAGTTTAACTAAGAAATATATAAATAGAATAGGAGAAATGTCTCCTCCAAAGGTTTCCTTAATCACAATAGGGTTAATACTCTATTCAAAAACTTTACAATATTTAAACGATGTTCCACTCTGTGTTCTCTTATTTATACACATACTCTCTAACTAATCCAAATAGCTAACTAACTTTAACAACTCTTAACAAAATTAACTACTCTAATTAGCCATTATTCTATATCCTAACAGACTTGCTTTGGTATCTCAAGCTATATTAAGTAGATGAAGCTTATTAAGTAAAATGCTGTGAATGTAGGAACACTCCAACTGAGTTGCACAACACTACCAATATCCATAAAACAATCAAATCGCAAATTGAATATCAATTCTCTTTGTTCATAGAAATAATCATATCGTATATGGATCTCAATTCTCACATGTAAATAATCGATGTATATATAAATTAAATGAAGGTATTTTAAAATATTAAACAGTTTTCATGTGCAATCTTCACTCTAGGACAGCATACCTAAATCTGTATTCAAAGTACTCTTACATGTACCAAAAAAGTATAAAAGCTAAGCTATTAGGACTGAAACCTTCAAATTAATAAGAGCGTAAATTGCTTGACTCTTAGATTAGGGTCTATTAGCTCTTCAACTATTATTTGTCGATTAGCTAAGGGTCTATCACTATGGGATGTTGAATCACATCATGTTTAGCTAAAACCCTAGTCCCAAAATCCGTTGAGAAATACTGAAAGAGATGAGAAAAAAAACAGCTAGTCAACTACATTAGATACCCAGTTATTGCTACATGCATTCATTTTAACTGGAGTATCTAAAATAAAGCTTCATAGATTAAGTTGACTTTCCGGTTTCCAGCCAGATATGGACAGCGATTGGCGTATAAAGTGATAACATTATCTGCCTATCCACATGCAAAGTAATAATATCTATCCCTCCTTGCAAAAAAAAAATACAAATTAAGAATACAAAGACATGATAAGTGATAAACCAGTACCAGTTTGTAGTTGTTGAGTTTTATGACATCGGAATTGAATGAACCTTTCAATCAGACATTGGCCACAACGTAGTAGTAACAATAAGTGTTCAACAAGCTGACACAACTACATCTGACATATCTTCAGAACTTGATGAATCCATAACTAGGTTGCATTCTCCATCAACTTCAGTGCAATGTTTATAATTTGCTTTTATACTTTCATCATGGCTTAAGGCGTCCAACGCTTCGGCAGATAATAAACCCAAATCTCTAATCTCAGGCAATAAATTCAAACAGCATCGAAATTTACACATGTTGTCGAAATTTCTGTCACTTAGCTCGATCCTTGAATCAATCATCTCTTCTAGCAATTGTTTAACCATTTGACGATCTTTTACTTTAAACGAATTGAAAAGCATCATGTTAAATGTATAAACATTAGGTTGCAGACCGTTGTTCTTCATCTGGTCAAACAATGCGTTGGCTTCTAGAGTTTTTCCACTTCTAAGATGTGCACGGATGCCAACAGAATATGCTACACTGTCAAGGGGATATTTCTTATCTGCTGCTGATCTAAAAACAACGGAAGCCTTGTGATACTGACCAGCCTGTATAAGCCCATCCACTATCACGGTATGGATGTGAGCATCAGCCGTTCTAACAACACCACGATACAGATTAATTGCTGTATCAATTTTTCTCTCAGCACAAAGTGCACTTAGTAGGCCAGTAAAATTATGTTTATCTTGCTTAAAACCTTCATCAATCATACGTTCATGGAATGCACTAGCACGCTCAGGATAACCAGCCTTAATATAAGAAGTTATAAGAGCATTGCAGAACACTAAATCATGACGGCAATCTTGAACTATTTTGGGTTCGAGATCAAACCGTTTCAACCGCCATATTGTGGGTAACAATGAAGTATATGTATACAAATCAGGTTTTATGTTTATTTGATTCGTCAACCCGTCAAAAGCTAAAAATGCATCCTCATACATTCCAGCCTTCGTAAAGGAATCAATTAACACGTTATGAAGAACTAAATCAGGATCTAGACCATCAGAACACATATTATTCAACAAAGTAAAAGCATGAATCACCATGTTAGATTCCACCAATGCTTTAATTAAAGCAGTATACGTGAAAACATTAGGAGAACAACCGGTTCGAATCATTTTGTAAAACAAACCGGTAGCAACATCGAGCCTACGTAATTTACAGAACTTACTAATGAGTACAGTCCAAACATTGACAGACAATTCAACCCCTAAACCAACCATTAAACCTAAAATCTGATAAACTTGTCGAAATGCATTCATTCTACAAAACGAATCCAAAACCGCACTAAAAGTGTTATGATTAGGACAATAACTCAATCTCAACATATGTCTAAGAACATATGAAACATTGACAATGTCATTTACATTGGAAAGGTGAAAAAGTGCAATGTTGAAAGTAAGAAAATTAGGGTTTTTCGTTTGTTCGAAAACATAAAAAGCACTTTTATGTTGAGAAGTTTTAAACAAAGACTCCATAAGTAAATTTGAAGCAAAGGTTTTCTTCTCAATTACAAAACCATGAAACTCTATCATATGTTTACAAGTTTCAATAACCATGATGTGATTACCTGAACGAGAAAAAATCCTCAACAAATGTATAAAGGGATTAGGGTTTATATTTACGGTAGAGAGATTGATAGAACCAATTGATTGTAACTCTGAGAGAATTGATTGAGGGGTTTTGTAGTGATCAATAAGGCGGCCAAGGACCGGGACCATTCGACCGAAAGCGAGTGTGTCGTGGCGGATGTGTTTTGAGGAACGGAGGAAACCGCCGAGAGTGATTAAATCGGAAGAGAGATTTGGTTTTGGAATTTGTTTTTTAAGTTTTGAAATGAAACGGTGGTGTGGCCGTAATGCTATTGATAAAATGGTGTTCATGCGGCGGTGGATGATGTGGTTTCCGGGAAGGCAATGTTTTGATTGCCAGTTAGTGTGAGATGAAATGGGCGTAATGGTATGGTGTTCATGCGGCGGAGGATGATGAGTTTCGTTGATTCATTGTTGGGGGTTTAATTGTTTTGTTTTGTTTTTTTAGGAGCAGGGGTTTTCGGTAAAAATAAATAAAAAAATTTCAAATGGATGGATGGAATGGTTTTGGATTATTTTTTGAATTATTATTTTGCTGAGAATATTATAAAAAAATGTTTAAAAATATTTAAAATTTGATTTTTAAGTAGAAATTTTCGTTATTTTTATCTTTATCTTTTGAAATTTAGACTCTATTTGACAAAAATAGCTTTAGTTATGCCTGATAAGCTAGCTTATAGATGATGACCAATAGCTGATAAACTATTTGCAGTATTTGATAAAATTAAGGCTTCAACTAGTTGATAAGTATAAAATTACATAAAAGAACATTCATAATTAATAATATATATTTGTAATCTATTTTTTTTTATGAAAAAAGTTATTTTGATTTAAATTAAAATAAAATATAAAGGGTAAAAGTGAGTTTTAGTTAAAATAACAAAGGTAAAAATAGAAGAAAAAATGATAAGCTATAAGCTCATAAGCTACTTGAAATAGCTTATGAAAAATAAGCTAGAAGCCGGTTAAATAAGTTATAAGCTCTTTCTCAAAAGACTGTTACCAAACATGACTTTTACATAAGCTATAAACTAGCATTTTGTGCTTGTCAAACAGAGTCTTAATAAATTCAACTTGGTGGGATAATGTGATTGCTCGTAAGCTTGGTAATGACTTCTCAATTAGTTTTTGGTTGGATCGATGGATTGGGGAAGATCCTTTGATTGTGAAATTTCCTCAGTTGTATTCTCTTTCTTTACAAAAAGAGGCGATGGTAGGTGAGTTGGGGGAGATGGTGGGCGGTAGGAGCGTGTGGAGTTTTGTGTGGAGACGCCCGTTGTATACTTAGGAGGGAGAATGGGTGAATCAACTTTTGGTTCTTCTCTTTAATGTGGCGTTGTCGCTTGATGTTGATAAGTGGATTTGGAAGCTAAACCCGGAAGAGGGGTTCTCGGTTAATTCCGCTTTTTTGTCCCTTTCGAAATTAGATTATGAGCCGATTAGTTGTGATTTTGTCTTGAATATTTTGGCAAGTATTTGGCATAGCCCGACACCTTCGAAGGTTGTTGCTTTCTCTTGGCAACTTCTCCTAGACCGCATTCCGACGAGGGAGAATCTTCTTAGAAGAGGAATTATTCACCTTGCTTCCGAGGGGTGTTGTGTTTGGTGCCCGCATTCCACGGAATCGTCTTGTCACTTGTTTCTTCATTGTAAAGTGGCACATTTGGTGTGGTATGATATTTTTAAGTGGTTAGGTTTGGTGATTGTGATACTGGCCAATCTCTTCTATCTCTTTGATTGTGTGAGTGGTGCAGCGAAGAATAAGAAGATTCGTAGTGGCTTTCTCTTGGTGTGGCATACAGTTATTTGGGTTTTGTGGAGAGCTCGTAATAATGTCATTTTCAAGAACTTTGTGGAAGATCCGAAAGTGTTGGTTGATGAAGTCAAAATCCTCTCTTGGAAATGGAGTGCGGATAGATTGAATTATCTCTCCGTGTTTGTTTTATGAGTGGTTTTGGGACCCAGGAGAGTGCTTTACTAGATAGTTTGTTTTTGCTATTTTTACTTTGTGTTGTTGTTGTGGTTCTTGGTGACCTTGTATTGCCTTGTGGTGTTGTTTAGCCCCTGTGTAGTTTCTTGTCTTTGCCCTTCCTTTGGCACTTCTTATGCCTTGGTTGGTGGCTTAATAATATTCATCATTTCAAAAAAAAAAGTTTTTTAATGAAACTTTTAATAGTATGTTATACGTGGCTAGAAATAATTATTAAAAAATTTAAAAGTGACCCAATCAGGCGATGTTTCAGCTTATATTCCTACTAATGTAATTTTCATTACAGATGGCCAAATATTTTTATATGCCGATCTATTCAATGCTGGAATCAGACCTGCAATTAACGTGGGTATTTCCGTTTCCAGGGTTGGATCAGCGGCTCAAATTAAAGCCATGAAACAGGTAGCTGGTAAATTAAAATTGGAATTGGCACAATTCGTAGAATAAGAATAATTAAATAATTTTTAAAATTTTGAAAAATAATATGGATCAAGAATCTGTTTGGATTCGACTTATATTTTTTAGCTTATGAAAATAGCTTGTGCAAATATGTCAATTGTCATACTCAACAAAATAGCTTTTGCAGCATCAGGAATACCAATGACTCAGTCACCAGAGATGGATTGGTGAAATCTCATACTCAACAAAATTTCTTTGTACCACACATGTTAATTGTCAGCTACATGACAAGTTAGTTTCTTTGTACAAGTTGATTTATACAAGTTGATTTATATGTTCATACAATTAAAAAGTAAAGTTCATTTTATTCTGCACTGAATGCTCAAATACCTATCCTCATTGGAGCACTAAATGTGGCAAGCTAGGTTCTTCCGCGATGATTAGTAATCAGAAAAAACTTCATATGAATAACATGGTTATCAAAAAAATATCTATCCTCGTTACAAATGCCAATGATAGTTGAGATTCCATCTTGAGAAAGGCCATTAAGACGCTTATGAAGAGAATCATCGAACATTCGAAATTTGAAAGAAGACTGCAGTAGAAAAAGATGAAAGATATGAAAATTTAAATGGATTAATTTTCTGCAATTATAGTCATGGAGTGTGCCATGCCACCTGCAAATGATCAGTTTGCATGATGCATGAACTTTTTCACCTCAGTTAAGTTTTTGCTGATCAAATATCACTGTGTGTACGAACTCAGACATGGTCATGCCTAACTAGTTAGCTCTATAAACTCTATGTAAAACTGATCTGAGAGTATAGCATTTGGGGGTGATTCCTACCAAGAATCACGATACCAAATGTCAACATTCAAATATCAAAATCGTATCATGCAGACCAAGAACACTGCTGTCAAATCCTCCAAATAGAAGTGATTAAATGATTAGGAAATAATGCTAACAGGACTTTCTGATAGTGAATAAAATTGAAACCATATAACTAGATTTCAGTTAATTTCAAGACCAATCTCAATTCTCAAGTCTAATGACACTCAAAATATGAACAAGACCAATGTAGCATATTTTTATCAAAATATGTAATCAAAGAAACAAAATAAGTAGGTCCACAATTATAGAAAATGATGCAAAGCAAATGAGTTAACAATTAGGACTACTAACTATAATACGAACAAGTTTGTTAATCAACCTAACCAATTTTTATTGGGCCCAAAAGCAGATTCAGAGATGCTCTCAAGCTCCTTCAACATGTTGACAAACATGTAAGTTTCTTCCTTCTTGCCACCATCAAGCAAATTTTCACATTTTGATATTAGAGAAGTGATCTTATTTTTCCTTTGTGTGGGAAGCAAATCACTAACACTCTTATCCTTCATAACTTTCTTCACATTGTAAACACAATCATCCAAAGCATTTATTGCGTTAACTTTCTCCTTGAACTTCATGTCTTCAGCCTTGAAATTTTCAGCTTCTTGAATCATTCTCTGAATTTCAACAGTTGATAGTCTTCCATTTTCATTAGTTATCGTAATATCTTTCTTATTGCCAGAAGTTTCCTCCTCACAAGAAACATTCAAAATACCATCAGCATCTATTGTAAAGCATACTTCGAGAGGAAGGCCCCGAGGTCCACGACGAACTGAGAGATTAAAAAAACCCAACAAGTTGTTCTCACTAGCTATTATTCTCTCACCCTCATAAACATTAATCGTCACACTGCAAAGGTTATCATATGCTGTCTCGTATCCTTTTTTCTTCTTGACAGGAATAGAAGTGTTCCTTGGAATCACGATATCCATGATATCTCCTCTTACTGACATACCAAGAGACAAAGGTATAACATCTTGAAGTGTCATGTTCGGAACAGTCTTAATGCCTCCGCTCAACAAAGCAGCCTGAACAGCAGCACCATAAGCAACAGCCTCATCAGGGTTGATGCTTTTAAAAATATCCTTCCCCCTGAAAAAGTTTTCCAACAGATTCTGCACTTTAGGAATCCTAGAAGAGCCACCAACAAGTACAACATCATCAATACTACTTTTGTCTATCTTAGCATCACTAAAACAACTCTTAACAGTCTCCATACACTTTTCAAAGAGGTCCATGTTGAGTTGCTCAAACTTGGCCCGAGTGATTGATGAACAGAAGTCGACACTCTGACATATAGCATCTATGTCAATTGTGGCCTCAGTGTCGTAAGAAAGTGTCCGTTTTGCCCTCTCACAGGCGGTTCTTAGCTTCCTCAATGCTTTTGAATTTCCGCTAATGTCAACTTTGTTTTTCCTCTTCAACTCGTTCACAAAATGATTCACCATTCGATTATCAAAGTCCTCTCCTCCGAGGTGAGTGTCTCCAGCAGTGGCCAAGACTTTAAAGGCATTATTCTTAATTGTAAGGAGAGAAACATCAAAAGTTCCACCACCAAGATCAAAGATGAAAACTTTTCTCTCTTCAACACGATTAGCTCTCTTTTGAAGGCCATACGCAAGCGCAGCAGCAGTAGGTTCATTGATTATCCTTATTACATTGAGGCCAGCAATGGCACCAGCATCTTTGGTGGCTCTTCGCTGTGAATTGTTGAAATAAGCAGGAACAGTAATCACTGCATTTTTGACAGGTGACTCCAAAAATACTTCAGCAAACTCCCGCATCTTTATGAGGACCATAGATGATATTTCTTCAGCAAAAAAGTGCTTCTCCTCACTTTTGTAATTTACAAGGATCATCGGTTTGTCATTAGCATCGGCAATGACCTTAAAGGGCCATAATAGTTGATCATTTTGAACAATAGGATCACTATATTTCCTTCCAATTAACCTCTTTGCATCTGCAAAACCAATTAAATAATTTAGGTGATGTAAATTCGTTATATTTGAATGAAAGAACAACAGAGATATATAATAACTAAAAGTTAAGCCGTGCTGGAACCGAAATTATTTTTCTTACCAAAGACAGTATTGGTTGGGTTAGAAGCAGCCTGATTTTTTGCAGCATTACCAATCAACCTTTGGGAGTTAGTGAAAGCAACACAAGAAGGTGTGGTTTTGTTTCCTTGATCATTGTGGATAATCTCCACGCGATCATTTTGTTCGTCCCACACTCCAACACATGAGTAGGTCGTGCCAAGGTCAATACCGATAGCAGCTCCCTCATATTTGTTTGCCATTGTAGAGACTATTTGAGTTGAATTTAAAATTTGAATCTGTAAAACATGAATATTAGCTGAAAAGGCTTACACAATGTATCTTGATGACATAAAACTAATTTATTCCTTCCTATTAGAAGCCATGACATAAATAGAGCCCCTTCATTGTTCATGTACATTGCATGCAAATGGAAATTGGGGAAAATAAACTGAAAGTCTTCAATCTGTAACTGATGTATTAAAATTAAATTCTAGGTCCATCGTTTTTCCTTTTTCATTATGACTAGTTTTTTACTGAATCAGCAAAAGTGTATTAAGAAACTGAATGAGTACGTATTCAAAATATTAGTACATCAGATCATGGTTCTTACTGATATGGCCATTTAAGCCAAACACTAGATCATCTCCAAATTAAACTCGCACAATATATATACCAAGTTATAATACTTAGTCAACCAGACTTACTCTAAATTCCAAATATAATATGATACAATATACTACGACAGACAAATTTACTGCAAAATATCGATCTACAGGATCTTTCTCATCCATTTTACTTTAAGCCTCTAAACACCCATCTGCTCTCCTGCCAACCATTTCTATTGTGCAGAATGGTCAGCAGCTCCTTTTTTTTCAATAGCCACAAACACAACCGATATCCTTATAACATTATTTAATTCCATATATGTAGGACAGCATGCATTCTCTATAACCACAAAGAACACAAAATTGTGACCCCCACTTCTGATATGCCAGCAGTGTTGTACTTCATTCCAAGCGAAACAGATTGTAGTAATCCTCTGTTGACCACCATTATGCAGTGTTGTGTTTACCACAATCCATCTCAGTAACTCTCCCCACACATCAAAGATAATTTCTTTCATGAGTACCTTATATGCTGCCTAAAAAGAATAGATATTGTCCCGTGAGCTTAGCTCAGTTGGTTGGACATCGCATTATATATGCAGGGGGCCGGGGTTCGAACCCCAATCATCCCACTTATCCACCTCATGGGTGGAATTTCTAGCCACTGGCCTACTTGACCAAAAAAAAAAAAAAGAATAGATATTTGCATTGGCTTCCTTCCAACACAATCTATCCTCCTCCCCGTCCTTTATCATCAACTAGCTCATAACAGTTATTACAACTCTACCTCCCAGTAAAATAACTCCCTTCGCCAGCTCCAATTCAAAGCCGACCTTCCATCTATCCAAGAACATACATCCCCTATCCTTGCTTCCTTATGAAAATTTACTTTTAGCCCGGAAGCCAATTCAAATAACTGTAGTTTTTTCTTGATGGCTCTCATATTTGCCCAGTCATAGTGTCATATGCATATTGCTAGTCAGTTAAGCTACATTGAATTGAAATAGACAAAGAGAGTCACCTTGCCTCAATCCTCTTTTCATAGTGAATTCCTTCGTTGGGCTTCAATTTACAAAAATCGATATTCGATATTGTGGTCGTCTTTAAACAATCCTCAATCCACCGTCTCCATTTCACTTGAAACCACATTTTGAGCATCATAAACTCAATATTTCCACTCCACTTAATTGCAGTCATTTTTAAAATCCACTTTAAATATCATTGTCTCTTTTTTCTTCATCAACTAGTCGAATTTTTCTTTTCTAACATAAGAGTTGAAAGAAAAGAAATGTAAAATTATCCTAATACTTTTTCTTTTTTACACACAAAAATTATCCCAATACACGTATCTACTTATCTAATTGTAAATTTAATACTACCTCTTTGTTTTCTTGTCCCTTTTTATAAGACGGATCATTTCTTAATTCTCAACCATATTAATTATTTATTTATTGTTAAGAGTCTCACGTCAGATGTGAGATGACTTGAACGCACGTGCCCACACATACTAACTCCAAGAGTTTGATTCAGTGCTTGGTCTTGGGCTCGAGTCCCATTAATGCCCTTAGAGGGAAGTGAAATTAAATAAGGTCATGTTAATATGTGCCTTTAGGGCACATTAATGTCCTTAGGGCACATAATAAAATATGTTAATATATGAAAAAAAATTGATATCTTCACTTCATGAGGAATATTAAGAACTCTAGTAATAGTAACAGGGTAATGAAGAAGAACGTTTACCTTGACTTTTTCTTCTTGATTTCTTCTTGAGTCCAATTTTCTTGAACTCTTGTGCTCTTTGTGGTGTTGTAGTAGGGGAAAAAATGCGCAAGCGTGACACCCTATGCGAGATTTTGAATTACTCCCTCGTCCCTAAATATAGCAATATTAAGTGAGATTTTTACTAATTTGCCAACTATATTTAATGTATTTTTTTTAAAAAAATTCGGTATTCGACCTAATGATTGAGTAATTTGAGGAGATCAATCCATAAAAAGAATATAAAAGAAAATCAAATTGGAATAAATTACACATTTGATCGATTAAATTATTTATAGTTTTTTTTTTACCGTAACAATCTTAACGTATTTCGTTCATCAAAATAATTTCAATACTAGAAGGTACATAATTAAAATTTTGGCAACTAGCAAAGGACAACGCCGCATTTACTAACAAGTGAGCAACATTGTTAGCTTGTCTCCTAATAAAACTTATCATAAAGTTTGGTAAAAAAATGTAAAGAAACTTTGCACGTGGCCAACATAACACCAAATTCGATCCGTATATTTAGTTTACCGCTAATGTCATCTACCACTAATTTACAATCTTTATCTATAGGTTATTTACAGGTTATTTATGTAATTTTTAGGTTTTTCTTTTTAAAAATGGCAACAATGATATTAAAGCCATTTAGCCTCGGTTAATGTTTACAATTTTTTTATGCAAGTGTTTCCAATAAATTAAATAATAACATTTGTCATTTTTTTTTGGCGTAAATTGAATATTTTCTACGCACAATTGTATAGATTGGTTTTCTGAGTCTTGTGGAACTGAAATGAATAACATCGACAAATTCTCCCTAAGAGTATGTCAATTTTTTTTAATAAAATAACATTTGTCATTTTTTTATAAAAATAAATTTAGAGTGTGAGAATGATATTTAGGAACTTAAAAGCTCATTTTCATTTGTCTCCACTCCAACATAATACTAACATTTGTCATTTCAAAATAAATAAATATATTCACATGATTAATTATTTTTTTCACTCAAATTTCTTTCTAATATATTTTCTTTTTTACTACATTATTTAGTAGAAAAAATAGTAAGTGATTTTTTTATTTTATAAAAAAGTAGTAAGTGAAAGTAATACTATACCAACAAATTGAGAAATATTTTTAAAAAAGTAGCCACAAAGTTTTAAAAATATTTCTTAATTTGTTGGTGTTTGATCACATTGGCCTTGTCATAGCTAACAGTTTGATAGTTGTTACCCATTGTGTGTGAGTGGATTTATTACAAGATAATAACATGGATTTACTTTTGCCATCCTATTTATTTTCTCGGCGTTGATTAATTATCAGAAAAACTGATAAATACTTCATATGAATAACATGATTATCAAAAAAAATATCTATCCTCATTACAAATGCCAATGATAGTTGAGATTCCATCTTAAGAAAGGCCGTTAAGACGCTTATGAAAAGAATCATCGAACATTCGAAATTTGAAAGAAGACTGCAGTAGAAAAAGATCAAATATCAACGTTCAAAAATCAAAATCGTATCATGCAGACCAAGAACACTGCTGTCAAATCCTCTAAATAAGAAGTGATTAAATGAGATTAGGAAATAATACCAACAGGACTTTCTGATAGTGAATAAAATTGAAACCATATAACTAGATCCATAACTTCAAATAAATTTCAGGACCAATCTCAACTCTAATGACACTCAAAATATAAACAAGAACAATGTAAACATATTTTGTAAACAAAATAAGTAGCTACAAAATTATGTAAAATGATGCAAAGCAAATGAGTAAACAATTAGGAGTACTAACTATAATACGAACAAGTTGCTTCATCAACCTAACCCTTTTTCATTGTTCCCAAAGCAGATCCAAAGATGCTCTGAAGGTCCTCCAAAATGGACACGAACACGTAGGTTTCTTCCTTCTTGTCACCATCAAGCAAATATTCACATTCTGTGATTAGAGAAATGATCTTATTTTTGCGTTGTGCGGGAAATAGAGAACTAGCACCCTGAACCTTCATAACTTTCTTCACAGTGTAAAGATAATCATCCAAAGCATTAATTGCCTCAACTTTCTTCTTGAACTTCATGTCTTCAGCCTTGAAATTTTCAGCTTCTTGAATCATTCTCTGAATTTCAACAGTTGACAATCTTCCAGTTTCATTAGTTATCGTGATATCTTTCTTATTCCCAAAGGTTTCATCCTCACAAGAGACATTCAAAATACCATCAGCATCTATTGTAAAGCATACTTCGAGAGGAAGGCCCCGAGGTCCACGACGAACTGAGAGATTAAAAAAACCCAACAAGTTGTTCTCACTAGCTATTATTCTCTCACCCTCATAAACATTAATCGTCACACTGCAAAGGTTATCATATGCTGTCTCGTATCCTTTTTTCTTCTTGACAGGAATAGAAGTGTTCCTTGGAATCACGATATCCATGATATCTCCTCTTACTGACATACCAAGAGACAAAGGTATAACATCTTGCAGTGTCATGTTCGGAACAGTCTTAATGCCTCCACTCAACAAAGCAGCCTGAACAGCAGCACCATAAGCAACAGCCTCATCAGGGTTAATACTTTTAAAAATATCCCTCCCCCTGAAAAAGTTTTGCAACAAAACCTGTACTTTGGGAATTCTAGAAGAGCCACCCACTAGTACAACATCATCAACACTACTTTTGTCGATCTTAGCATCACTAAAACAACTTTTAACAATCTCCATACACTTTTCAAAGAGATCCATGTTAAGTTGCTCAAACTTGGCTCAAGTGATTGATGAACAGAAGTCATTACCTTGACATATAGCATCAATGTCAATTGTGGCCACAGTGTCATAAGAAAGTATCCTTTTTGCCCTCTCACAGGCAGTTCTTAACTTCCTCAGAGCTTTTGAGTTTTCACTAATGTCAACTTTGTTTTTCCTCTTCAACTCATTCACAAAATGATTCACCATCCGATTATCAAAGCCCTCTCCTCCAAGGTGAGTATCGCCAGCGGTGGCCTTGACTTCAAAGGAATTATTCTTCAATGTAAGGAGAGACACATCAAAAGTTCCACCACCAAGATCAAAGACAAAAATATTTCTCTCTTCAACACAATTAGCTCTCTTTTGAAGGCCATATGCAAGGGCAGCAGCAGTAGGTTCATTGATTATCCTTATTACATTGAGGCCAGCAATGGAACCGGCATCTTTGGTGGCTCTTCGTTGTGAATCGTTGAAATATGCAGGCACAGTAACAACTGCATTTTCTACATGTGACTCCAAAAAGGCCGCAGCAATCTCCCGCATCTTTGTGAGGACCATAGATGATATTTCTTCAGCAAAAAAGTGTTTATCCTCACCCTTGTACTGTACAAGGATAGTTGGTTTGTCATTAGCACCAGCAATTACCTTAAAAGGCCACAACAATAGATCATCCTGAACAACAGAATCACTATATTTCCTTCCAATTAACCTCTTCGCATCTGCAACAAATTGTAAGTTGATTTATAAATTTGTTTGGTTCCATTTAAAGAACAGAGAAATAACAACTAAAAGTTAAGCCATAATGAAACAAATAAAATCAATTACCAAAGACAGTGTAGGTTGGGTTAGAGGCAGCCTGATTTTTGGCAGGATCACCAATCAACCTTTGGGAATCAGTGAAAGCAACACAAGAAGGAGTGATTCTGTTGCCTTGATCATTGTGGATGATCTCCACTCGATTATTTTGTTCTTGCCACACTCCAACACATGAGTATGTCGTCCCCAGGTCAATTCCAATAGCAGCTCCCTCGTACTTTTTTGCCATTGTTTCAAGTGAATGGAACTGTTTGAACAGAAGATTTGAATTAAATTCAAACTTTGGAAAAGATATAGCACTATGAATCTACCGAATACGAATATTAGCTGCTGATGCATACGTGTAGGTGAATGTATCTTTTATACATAAAATGAACTTTATCTTCCTATCAGAAGCTGTTATGTGATAGCTAGTGTGATTAGTTCTATCCATTAACTTTCCTTTGTCAAAAAATTCAACCCTTAGATTGAGTGTATTTTTATATTGTGTATGTAAATAGTATCAACTTTTTTGTGTTTAAATATCATTCCTTATCATGGTTCTTACTAAAATGATCATTTATACCAAACAAAACTAGATCATCAAATTCAAACATCAGTTCACCAAATCAAACTCATATACACAATACATGTAACAAATTAATAAGTAGGTCAAGCAGAGTTACTTAAAATTCCAAATAGAATAAGACAAACTTAAAAGGTATGGATCATATGCATATTGGGCAAACAACCATTTATGTCCCTAAATGTGTAATTCTTTGTCAAATTAGTACTTGAATTTATGGAAATTGCAAATACATCCATAATATCTCTTTTGTTAGTAATTTGAAGGACTAAATTGACCAACAAAAAACACATTTGAAGGACTAAATTGACTGCATAAAAACAAATATGAGGACTAAAATGACTAGTAAAAGACACATTTGTGGATGTACTTACAATTTTAATACATTCGGTGACCAATGTAACAACGGGTTATACTTTGGAGAACGAAAATGGTGGTTTGCACATATTCAATTTAATGACGACAATGCTTTGGGGCTATTGGATTCTATGCATATTTTAAATTGGGCAAACCACCATTTTGGTCCCTAAAAGTGTAACCCATTGACACATTGGTCCCAAATATATCGAAATTGCAAATACATCTCCAGTATCTCATTTGATAGTAATTTTACGAACTAAATTGACCAACAAGGAACATATTTTTTCGACACAACCTAAAAACATATTTAAGGACCGAAATTACTAGCAAAACACACAATTGTTAATCTCTTTGTAATTTTGATAGATTGAAGGACTAATATGATACTTAGTTACGCATTACCAAAATGATGGTTTGGCTATTTTAAATTAAGCAAGTTATAAAATGTTTCTAAAAATGAACGAAATGCGATTGAATTATTGTGTGATCATACTTTAAATTTTTTTAAAATATATATTATAGACCTAGTCCTCCAAAATTCTCTCTTCAAAAACCATACAAAATCCTCCACCTCAAACAGAACATTAATGAAAAAAAAAATATTGAAGAATATGAACTCTATGGAAGGAAGAAGAACGTTTACCTTGGGATTTTAGGTGAAATGTGAATGAAAATCAAAGCCCTAGATATTTCTTCCTGATTTCAACTCACAATCAAGCGTGAGTGAAGTGTTAATGTATAGTGAATATTTTTGTGGTGTTGCACGACTACGAAGAATGCGCAGCGTATCACGACGTGCCAGTTTTTTATTTTTCTTTTAAAAAAACCTTCCAATTCCAATGACAAATATTTCTTTTTGACTCCTATTTTGTTTTTGTTTTTTTTATTAATAATTAGAAAAATTCAAAAGAAGTTATGTAATTCAGAATTTTTCTTCGTGAATAATTTTTTTTTTAGTTTTTATTTTAGCTTTCTTACAAAAATAATAATTCAGAATTAACCATAAAATAAATAAATTTTAATTAAAATTGCTTTTTTTATAAATAATTCAGATTTTCTACTCATTTCGAAGATTTTTTCTTTTGATAATTTTTCCAACACAATTCAATAAGTGTTGTTACATTGTTTATCACTACAAAAAATTAACCAAGCATGGATTATTTAGGTTCTGTTTTGTAAAATTAAGCTATAAATTAATTTATAGCGGATAATTGAAAAATTAGTTAGCTTATGACTAAAAAACCATCTAATTGAAATTAAAGTGTTTGAGAGAATTAAATTTTAAATTACATAATAAAATATAAAATTGCATAAAATAATTGTATGTTAGTGGGGAGTTTTTTATTTTATGAAAAATAATAAAATTAAATTAAAAATTAAAAATGGAAAAAATTGTAAAAGACTATAACTATAAGCTGAAACGCTATTTAAAATAGCATCTCAAAAAACGCTATAAATTAATTAAAAAATTTAATTGCCAAACATCTCTATTTTCAAACAAAACTTATAAGCTAGTCAATAAACTATGGGCTCATTTGGATTAGTTTATTTTTAAACTTATCCAACAGTTTATGTAATTTTTATGTATTATTATGTTTTTCAATGTAATTTATGATAAAATAGTTTATAAAAATACAATTTTTACTAGTATAAATTTATAAAATAACATAAAATATAATTTATTTTGAATAAGCTAATTCAAACGGACCTTTAAATTTGTTGGTTAGACTTATCAAACAATACCTCTTAGTGGGGGGGGGTTTTACAAAACCCCGCAAATTGATGTAATATCTTCCGCTCCAAAAAAATGGCGCCTTTGTTTTCATTTTATTTTTCTTTTCAAAAACACCAAAAAGTAGACCGAGAAAGTGAACTCATCGCGAAACTTTCCGTCGTCTTTGCCTCCGGTGGAACTTTTTGAGTTCGATTTCAACTCACAGCAGCTTTCTGAGAACAACACGTATCTATTCAACTTCTCTGTTCGATTTCTCTAATCTTATTTTCTGAGGTTTGATTTCTGATTTCTGATTTTTTATTTAATTTCAACTTCAACTTATGCATTGAATTTTGATTTTTGATAACCATACCATACGGCAGTGTTAGTGGTAACTATTAAGTAAAATTCAGCTTTAGAAAAGTTATTCACATTGTGCATTATGTGTGCTTTTTCTAGGATTAGTTAGATGAATAAGTGCATGTAGTGCTGGTTGTAACAACAAGCAAGAAACATTTGTGGTAAGCATTCTTGCTTATTTTTGAGTTTTATTGATTGCACGTAAATTGTTTGATAAAAGTTCTTAATGGTAATTAATAGGTCTGCGCATTATAAATTTATAATCTCTCTAGTCTGTTGAGATTGTAATTGGTTTTCTTGTTTATGAAGTTTATTTTCTGTTTTCTCATACCTGTGAGTGGCTGTATAATGCATTGTACTATTATACACACGTGACATGTTGAGACAAATTTGGGTGAGTGCATGTGCTCAAATATTTTCACATTGTTGTTTGCTTTTAAATCTTCACCCTTCTATATAAGTCCCATTTATCTTAGATTCTGACCTGTATATGGTTGAGTGTTTAACCCAGTATTTGGATGAGTAGAATGACTTGCAGTAACGTGGCTTCTATTTAATGAAGATGGAGTTGTGGTATTTGATGGACTATCAAACCTTTGGACTAAATTAACTCCTAGATTGTCATTGTGAGTGAACTGTCTATTTTTTGAGGTTTCAGTATGACTTGTATATGGTGTAGTGTTTAAGTCATTATTTGCCTGAAAATGTGACACAGATGTTGATGAGACATGACTATCGTGATTGCCTTGATTTAAAATGTTTGGACTAAACTCAGATAGTGGTGTTCTAAAATTGGTGACATCTTTGGAAAATAGGTTCTTTAAGGAATCTAGTGAAGAAGAAAGAGAGCTTGCTGAAAAGCTTATGAAATATCAGGTTGGTGTTACTTTATAAGCACTTTAGAATTAATTTACTTTAGATTTATCGGAATGAGAATAATTTTAATGCACTTTTGTAGTGTATATATATAAAGTGTTGTTATATATTGTTTAATCGATAAAAAAAGTGTATTTATTAGTCTTACAATGACTTAATTGATGGTCTTAGAGCATTTGTTTGTTAAATATAATTCTATATGTCTTTGTGAGTGAACAATTGATAAAAATATTATACAATGGTTGAAGTTCGAACTTTAGCTTTTTATTTAGATAAAAAATAATTTTGTATATTTAGTTATAAAAAATAAACCTTGGTTAAATGAACAAGATATATATGGAAATGAACAATTGGTATCAAAATTTCGGCTTAAGTGTGGGAGTAGTTCGGATCAAGTATAGGAAGTGAAAATTTATACAGGGGAGATTGTTCCGTTTTAAATATGAGTGGTTAAGTTTCACATGACAATGAATGAGCAAAATGTTCATTATATAAAAGAATTGCCTCATATAAATAATTTCTTAAGTCTTACTTGCGAGTTTTAAGGTAAGGGATAGTGCGCAAAAAGTGCTATATATTATAAAAAGTAGGAGGACTAAATTGTAAGTTAGAGGCAAAAGGACAAAAATTTAACATTAGCCGTTTAGAAAACAGCCAAGACCAAGTATATATACCCTATAAAGCTTGCAATGATTTTAATCAAACTAGTGTAATTACTTGGTATTTCTTGCAGTTGCAGATATAGTAGTTGTATGGTTTTTTTTTTTTTTTGAATGGCAAATATATATATAACGGGTAAAACAGTCGGACTACAAAGCAGGAGTATCAGAAATACTCAAAAACAAAATAAAAATATACATAAAAAACAAGAATATACTTACTGGAAAATTCTAATACTATAATTACTAGGTAAAGCCATGGACTATAGTTGTTAGTGATGAGAACATATAAGACACTCAATTTTCTCATAGGCGTGGCCTTTTGTTAATCTTGTTCATAGCAGATTCAAAAATGCTCTCAAGTACCTTCAAAAAATCCACAAACACAGATGTATCTTCCTGCCGGTTGCCATCAATCAAACTTTGTCCCTTTATCATTGCATAATGTATCATCTCTTTGTCTAAAGGGGTTAGCTTTGAACTAACACTATCATCATTCATTACTTTACTCACATCATAAAGATAATCTTCCAATGCATTTATTGCTTTAACTTTCTCCTTGAACTTCATGTCTTGAGCCTTATAATATTCACCTTCTTGAATCATTCTTTCAATTTCTTCTCTTGACAGTCTTCCATGTTCATTTGTTATTGTAATACTTTTCTCATTACCACTTCTTTCTTCCTTTGCAGAGACGTTTAATATACCATCAGCATCTATAGTAAAGCATACCTGGACACAGTCCACAAGGTGCACGGGGAACTGAGAGATCAAATAAACCAAGCAAGTTGTTCTCACTCGCAACCACTCTCTCTCCCTCATAAACTTTAATTTTGACATTGGATTGGTCATCAACAACTGTGGTGACCACACTTTCCTTCTTTACGGGAATGGTAGTATTCCTAGGAATTACTACCTGCATCATATCCCCTTTAAGTGATATACCAAGAGACAATGGCGTAACATCTTTCAAAGTCAAGTATGGAACACTCTTAACGCCGTCGCTAAGCAAAGCAGCCTGAACAGCTGCACCATAAGCAACAGCCTCATCTGGATTGATGCTCTTACATAATTCCTTCCCCTTGAAAAATTCTTGCAATAGCTGCTTCACTTTGGGAATCCTAGAAGAGCCACCAACAAGGACAACATCATCTACACTACTCTTGTCCATATTAGCATCAGCAAGACAACTTTTAACTGTCTCCATACACTTTTCAAAGAGGTCCATGTTCATTTGCTCAAACTTGGCTCGAGTAATTGATGAAGATAAGTCAATACCCTCGCATATAGCATCTACATCAATTGTGGTATCAGTCTGGTATGAAAGTGTCCTTTTTGCCCTCTCACAAGCAGTTCTCAATCTCCTCAAAGCTTTTGAGTTCCCACTAATGTCAACTTTATTCTTTCTTTTAAACTCATTCACAAAGTGATTAACCATTCGATTATCAAAATCCTCTCCTCCGAGGTGAGTGTCTCCGGCAGTGGCCTTGACTTCAAAGGAATTATTTTTAATAGTAAGGAGAGACACGTCAAAAGTTCCACCACCAAGATCAAAGATGAAAATATTTCTGTCTTCAACACAATCAGCTCTTTTTTGAAGGCCATATGCTAGAGCTGCCGCTGTTGGTTCATTGATTATTCGTATTACATTGAGACCAGCAATATCACCCGCATCTTTGGTAGCTTGTCGTTGCGAATCATTAAAATAAGCAGGCACAGTAATCACTGCATTCTTAACAGGTGATTCCAAAAATGCCTCTGCAATCTCTCGCATCTGTGCGAGAATCATAGCTGATATTTCTTCAGCAACTAGGTGCTTTTCCTCACCTTTGTAGTTAACAACAATAGTCAGTTTGTCATTATCCCCGGCAATGACCTTAAAAGGCCACATTAGAATATCATTTTGAATGACAGGATCACTATATTTCCTTCCAATCAACCTCTTTGCATCTGCAAAATTCAAAATGGTGATTTATAATTTGTTGGTCAGATGTTAAAATAAATAACAAGTATATTAATAACTTAGAGTTAATTATGTTTTTGATGTCTATAGTCATCTCAAATTTTATTGAATTGAATTGAATTTTGTTTTTAGTATTTGTCAAGGTTTAAATAAACGGTTTGTTACTGCGGAAACAACAACACATTTTCGATAGTGTGTACATTACTGATTATTTTTCCACTTCGACGGTGTTGTAAAAAATCACGGACTGGGGAGAAACACGGTTACATTGCGACGGAACTCTACTACAGCCATGACAGGAGTTTATTAGTGTTTAAGTTGTTTTTCACTTTTTTTAGAAGAAACAAATTCATTAGAAAATTATAGAAACAATTACAGTTATGTAATTACAAAGAAAAACAATGACAAATTAAGTTACTTTACATTATAGGATAGTTCAAATAATATTATTAAGATTTGTGCAATATTTTTATTAATTCACAGACGATGACAACAATTCGTAAAAACCCTAATGCGACCTCGACCCACGACCCTATTTATATTCACTTTTCAGCCCTACAACTTTCAAAAGCATGTAGTTATTGCTCCCTCCGGTCCCATATGTAAGTCAATTTTATTATTATTATTTTTTTCGGTCAAGTATAAGTGGGAGTACCAGAGTTCGAATTCCGATCTTTGCAATAATTTGCAATAATGTCCCTACCAATTGAGTTATGTTCACGGGAACTGTAAGCCAATTTATTTATACATAAGTCCCGTTTGGCCCGGCTTATTTTCTCCTTTTTTTTCTTCTCCTTAAAAATAGTAAAGAAGGAAAAAATTATGTTTAACTTCACTTTTCTTTATTTTTTACTTCTTTACTTTATTTCTTTAATACTTTTAAGGAGAAATATTGTCAAATATAATTTTATTCTTCTCTATTTCGTTTAAGCCAAATAGAAAAGTAAAAAATAAGCCGGCCAAACGGGGCCATAGATCGGAGACAGTATGTATAAATACTAATTTTTTTTTCCTTTTCGGATACAAATACTAAAAATTTAATATAACTATATATTTAACCCTAACTAAAATAAACAATGTTGAACAAACACAATAAATGAATTACCAAAGACAGTGTTGGTTGAGTTAGAAGAAGCCTGATTTTTGGCAGCATCACCAATCAATCTTTGAGAATTAGTAAAAGCAACACAAGAAGGTGTAGTTTTGTTTCCTTGATCATTGTGAATTATTTCAACACGATCGTTAAGGTCATGCCACACTCCAACACATGAGTAAGTTGTACCAAGGTCAATTCCTATAGCAACTCCCTCATATTTTTTTGCCATTGTTCTTCAAGTGAATTCAAACTTTTGAATGCGTATGGAAATTGGTTTGGAAAAACTCAAGACATATGTGACATGTGAAGTCTCAGTATATATAGTGGAAATAGGTTGGCCGACTAAACTAGTCAAGCTAGGTCAAACTTTTTGAATAAAACAGAATAAAATCTACTTAAATAAGTATACAATCTTTAGTAAAAAAAAAAGGGTATACAATCTAACATTATAAAAAAAAACGTATACAATCTAACATAAATAAAAATGTATACAATCTAACTTTATATTCATATCTTTCTTTTTACATATATAATAAAAGACTTATATTAATATCTATAAATAATTTTTTTTATGAGAAACATTAAAAAAAAATTATGAGAAACATCAATTTTTGTTGATTCTTCTTTTTGCATTAAAAAAAAAATCAATTTTTGGTGATCCAATTTTATATATATATTTAATACCACAAATAGTATTATTATGCTTAAAAAAAGGTTAGTATATCATTATTAAAAAAATTACAAAAAAAATAAATAGTAAACTCTATTTAGTGTGAAGTAACCTTTCAATCTTAAGATTATTTTTTTGAACGGCTAAATTTTATTAATAACGCAACTGAGCTTAAGACGATCACAATTCACAAAATAAATTCATACAAAAATTTTCACAATGAAAGAATTCTAACAACACCAATGACAAGTCCTAAAAACCCTAACAACCGCCCATATGCGAACAACTAAAATAGCAACTAGAACAATAATAAAAAAGGCCTCATATTTCAAACAAAAGCAATTACACCAACTATCATCCCCCGCCCATCATACACTCCATCAGAACCAAAACGGCAGATTCGAAGCCAAGAAGCATCCATTCAAATCCAGATATAAAACCAAACCTGCTAAAAAAGAACCTCCATCTGACGGCGACATGAATCTCAACCCGAAATAAAAGCGCAAATACAACCACGCAATCACAACAAAGAAAGATTAAACAAGACGCAGAAAAAACCAACAACCTCTGAGAACAACCAAATCCAAAACAAACAATACAAAAGCAGCGGTGTAAAGGGCTAAAGTTGCGCCTGCGAAAAGCTTTGTAGAAATGTATTGATGCTCTACGATGGTTCTATTTAGAAGGAAATTGAAGATATGCCCAACACAAGCAACTCTGACATCGAATTGGACCAACCGCTCAAACTCCAATCCCCATCGGGGTAGCGACCATCGCAGAACAACGTAAACACAGTAGCAGCCACAATTACTATCCTAAAATCCACGTGTACGTGCCACGTCAAAGATTCTATCCTAGTCAGCTGCAGGGATAAAACAAAACTCACATACTTTACAAGCAGTAAAACTTAACTCTCCTCTCAAGAAAACGACAAGATCAATTCTGCAATTACAAAGGCCACAGATTTTCTTGATAAGAAACAATAGAGTGAAATAGATATTCTTGAAAAGCATCTGGAAGAGCTTGAGAGTATGTTCCAAATCATTATAGGCAACTCTGTCTAGTTCTATGTTTTGTCAATTGCTATTTCAAGTATTGTTTTGTAATTAGTTATTTCTTTTTTCATTTGATGTTTTATAATTAGTTATTACAAATCCAACCTCTAATGAAAAGATTCCACTTGAGTTTTCTTCAAGATTCTCTCTTACTTTTAGACCAAAGCTTTCTAATCCAATATATTTATAAATTTATTCGCTGGCTTCATAAATTGTGGATTGATTTCAGTTTGCCTTCAATGATCTCAAAGAATGAAAACATGGTTTTGACAAATTTAAAAAATTGGTTGCTTTGATAGGATAATGTTCATTGGCAACTGCATTAAAATTTAAAAAATGAAAGACATAATAAGGTAAAGCTACGATGAACACTATGAATTATTAGCCTCAATTTCGAAAGATCAATCTGCAACAGAAATTAAAATTACAATAGTAGTTTTGTCATAATAAAGTTTTTCATTTATATATCGATAACAACTTGAAGTGATCTACTCGGTCAAACAGTAACAAGAAGAAAAAGAAATAAAGTACCAATTGTAGCATATTTTACCAAAATGTGTCATCAGAGAAGAAAAAAACAATAAGCTCCAACATTATACATGAGGAAGCAAATCAAATAACAAAAAATATCATTAAGAATCTCAATCATTTTCTTCATCAGAGTAGCCTTTGTTGATCTTGTTCATAGCAGATTCAAAAATTGTCTCAAGCTCCTTCAAAAAGTCTACAAATATACAAGTATCTTCATTCTGGTAGTCATCAATCAAACTTTTGCCCTTTATCATTGCAGAATTGATCTTCACTTTGTCTACAGGGGCGAGCTTGGAACTAACACAATCGTCCTTCATTACTTTCCTCACATTGCAAAGATAATCGTCCAATGCATTTTTTGCTTTAACTTTCTTCTTGAACTTCATGTCTTGAGCCTTATAATATTCAGCTTCTTGAATCATTCTCTCAATTTCTTCTCTTGACAGTCTACCATTTTCATTTGTTATTGTAATACTTTTCTTATTACCACTTGTTTCCTCTTCTGCAGACACGTTTAAAATACCATCAGAATCTATAGCAAAGCATACAGTAATAGAACGACTACGACAAGCAAGAGGAAGTTTGAGGTTAAAAAAACCAAGCTTGTTGTTCTCACTGGCAACCATTCTCTCACCCTCATAAATAATAATCGAGACAATACATGAGTGTGTTTCACGTATAAAATATCCACTTGTCGTTTCCATGGGAATGGTAGTGTTCCTAGGAATCAAAACACTCATAAGATCTCCCTTAATTTCTATGCCAAGTGACAGAGGAGTAACATCTTGCAAAATCAAGTTTGGAACACTCTTAATGCCATCGCTGAGCAAAGCAGCCTGAATAGCTGCACCATAGGCAACAGCCTCATCAGGGTTGATGCTCTTGCATAATTCCTTCCCAATGAAAAATTCCTGCAACATCTGCTTCACTTTGGGAATCCTAGAAGAGCCACCAACAAGGACAACATCATCTACACTACTCTTGTCCATATTAGCATCAGCAAGACAACTTTTAACTGTCTCCATACACTTTTCAAAGAGGTCCATGTTCAGTTGCTCAAACTTGGCCCGAGTAATTGTTGAAAAAAAATCAATACCCTCACATATAGCATCTAGGTCAATTGTGGCCTCGGTATCATATGAAAGTGTCCTCTTTGCCCTCTCGCAAGCAGTTTTCAATCTCCTCATGGCTTTTGCATTCCCACTAATGTCAACATTATTCTTCCTCTTAAACTCCTTTGCAAAGTGACTCACCATTCGATTATCAAAGTCCTCTCCTCCAAGGTGAGTGTCTCCGGCAGTGGCCTTGACTTCAAAAGCATTATTTTTAATTGTAAGGAGAGAAACATCAAAAGTTCCACCACCAAGATCAAAGATGAAAATTTTTCTCTCTTCAACACAATTTGCTCTCTTTTGAAGGCCATATGCAAGAGCAGCAGCAGTAGGTTCATTAATAATCCTCATTACATTGAGACCGGCAATATCACCCGCATCTTTGGTGGCTCTTCGTTGTGAATCATTAAAATAAGCAGGAACGGTAATCACTGCATTCTTAACAGGGGATTCTAAAAATGCCCCTGCAATCTCTCGCATCTGTGTGAGAATCATAGCTGATATTTCTTCAGCAACGAGCTGCTTTTCATTACCCTTGTAGTTCACAAGGATCGTCGGTTTGTCATTATCCCCAGCAATGACCTTAAAGGGCCACAACAGAAGATCATTTTGAACAACAGAATCACTATATTTCCTTCCGATCAACCTCTTTGCATCTGGAAAAATTAAAAAGGTGATGTATAATTTGTTGTCAAAATGTAACAACGGAACGAAAAACTAATAATGATTACGATAATAACTAAAAAAGGTAAATATGTTTTTTGTCTTTATAATCATCTCAAAACTATTGAATTTTGTTTTTAGTATATGCATTGTACTCACTTTCAATTCTCACTAATTTCAAAATCATGTAAATATGAGCAAATACTAAAAAATGAATACAAAGATATTTAATTTAGTCCTAACTAAAAGTTTGAAATTTATATGGAAATTAAAGACATATAACCCTAACTAAAAGTTAAACAACAGTGAACAAACAGAATTAGAAAAAATTTCTTACCAAAGACAGTGTTGGTTGGGTTAGAGGAAGCTTGATTTTTGGCAGCATCACCAATCAATCTTTGAGAATTAGTGAAAGCAACACAAGAAGGTGTTGTCTTGTTTCCTTGATCATTGTGAATTATTTCCACACGATCATTTTGCTCCTGCCACACTCCAACACATGAGTAAGTTGTACCAAGGTCAATTCCTATAGCAACTCCTTCATATTTTTTTGCCATTCTATATCTAATCTTTCAAGTGAATGAAATTCTTTGTAGAAAATATTTTAATTCAAAATGAGAAAGACATATAAATAATAGGCATGGTTTTGAACACTATGTGGATTGTGGAATATGAAAAGTACTATTACTGCTAAATATGCATGTACTTTGATTCCCCAAAATGAATTTATGGCCGTGCACATAAATAAATAGAGAAAGTCTCTTCATTTGTTTTTGATGAAATAGTCTCTTCGTTTTCTGTTCACATTTTATTACTCCTATGTGTATTGAAATTGGGTAGAAAAAACAAAACTGAAGTGAGTCTTTTGGTTGCACATCATGATGATATATATATTTTTTTTATTATTTCACAAGGGTGAAAACTATTCTAATACGATACTAGCAAAAGTTTTTTTTTTCAGTACCCTTGATACCAAAAGAAGGTGAATAACTTGTTAAATAAGTTACACACTTCAAGGAAACAGTTAGAAGTACTAGTCAAGTTAGTTAGAACATCTTCAATGGTGAGTACTTATTTTTTAAGTACCAGTACTTAATAGGTACTTCCATTGGAGCAAAATATAAATGTGTACCTAATAGGTACTGGTTCTACAATAAGCATTGCTACCTATTTTGTTTTTGTGGGTCCTATTCATAATGAAGTAGAGTTATTGGTGAGATGTATTATTAGTGTGATCTATTTAGAACTTTTTAAGAGATTTTGGGTTGGAGGGATTGAGTACTTATTAGGTACTATTATTAAAAAAATATAAATGAGTGATGTGTACACGTGGGGCCCGATTAAGTACTCAAAAATGAGTATCTCCATTGTGGATGCTCTTATTCAGATTCTTTTTATTGCCACGTGTGCTATGAGTTGGCAGTTAGTCAGATTCTTTATTTGCCATTTTTAAAAAAAGTTAGTATAAAAAATAATTAAAAGAACCAAAATGTAGTTAATTTTTTTTGTATTAATCCTCTGACTTCCAGAGAAAAAGGGTCCGATAACACCAACACGATACTTCCCCATGCAACTAAATTTAATTTATTTTTTCATAATTATCACTAGTGTCTAATGTTTGAGTCTTTGTCTAGTGTTCCACAACACTCGCACATCACAATTACCATCCATTCCTAGCTCTCCAAAAGTCTCTTGAAAGCCACTCCAAAAATCAAATTCCAGTTTGGCTTGTGAATGCTCCTGCAATGAATGTTACTCTTCATCTATAAGAGACTCAATCACCTATATTGAAAAAGACCTCTGCAGCACTTCCCAACATCAGAGTCCAAACTTATCTAACTTTTATGATTCAAATTATGAGCACAGGCTTGCATATGGCCTAAGGATGGAATAGAGTGGTTGAGGATCTTAGTTCTTGGATAAGCTCCAGTTCTATCACACCTAATTATTTTCATTTCAATCTATAAATCTTGCAATTATTTTAATCCAAATACTGTAATTAACTGGTTTGTTTTTATAACAAAACAGAATTACTCTTGTCCCTATGAGTTTGACTTATTTTGGTAGAGACATTGCATATTATATTTGCAAAACTCAGGGGTTCGAATCTCTTAGACTCCACTTATTCATCTTAAGGGTGAATTTCTAACCACTAGGTTACTTAACAAAAAAAAGAAAACACAATTACTCTTTATTCAGGTGTAAAGTTTATCAAAATTCAAAACAGTAATAAAACCAAAAACCTTCAAAATCAAAGACCTACTAAGGTAAAGCCATGATGGACTATATGAATCATTAGTTTTAAATCATAAAGATTTTTGTTATATATCAAAATCATAATATCAGTTTATCAGTCAAACAATAACAAGAAAAAGAAATAAGTACTTTATCAAAATGTGTCATCAGAGAAGTAGGTCCAACATTATATACACGAGGAAGTAAATCAAATAACAAAAATTATCATTAAGAACCCAAATCACTTTTCTCATCGGCGTGGCCTTTTGTTAATCTTGTTCATAGCAGATTCAAATATTCTCTCAAGTACCTTAAAAAATTCCACAAACTCAGATGTATCTTCATTCTGGTTGCCATCAATCAAACTTTTTCCCTTTACCATTGCAGAATTTATCATCAATTTGTCTACAACGGTTAGCTTTGAACTAACTCTAGATTAAGAATTGTGTACCTTTGATCTATATGAACTGAGAGAGGTAAATAGTTTCGTACGACAAATTGTCAAATGATTAAATAGTTAAACCGTTTAGGGCATGTTTCATTGGGCTTAAAAATAGGTTCTTTAATATGGTTATGAGGCTGCGAGTCTTCTATAAAGATTTCATGTCTGTGCTCAGCAAATAATATAGCAACAACAAGAATTAGTGCAGACAAAACAAAATACTAAGTAATTAATCACAGACAGGAAAGGTATCTTGCAAGGAAAGTAAGATCTAACATACTAAGTATTAATTAATGCAGGAATATAAGCTGGTAGTGCAACCACGATGGTGTTGGATTTGAACAAGGGTGAGTAAAAATGAAGTGAAATCTCTTTGTCCTTGGATTGGAATCAGAAACTAGCAGTTAGCGATTACAGAAATTTGCGTCTGTGAATAAAATTTAAGGACGGAGAGTTGAGACTTGCGACTAGAGAGTAGCTTTTTCACAGCACAAAGTTGTTCCGTCTCCAAAAATGACAGTTGGTAAAAATATGCTGTTTTATGGTGTTTGTTACAAACTTCTTGATCTTTATTTGGTTTGTATGGTTTATAAAACATGCACAAGATAATCATGGTTAACTCCGCATAAAATTCTCAGTTTCGAAACCTAATCAATATTAATACAAATTGTTACTAATATATTCTCAGTCTATTTCCTGCTTAATAAATCTCAAATCAGCTAATACTTTGGAACAATAATGATTATAAGAAACAAGCCCAAAATTTCATATTCGATCAAAACGCATACTCCAAAAAACAAAACAAACTGCTCCAACATTTCTACTAGTACATGAGGAAGCTGAAATTCATTAACAGAAATTAAATAACTAAATTGATCAATAAGAATCGGAATCACTTTCCTCTTCATAGTAACGTATCTTTAAAGTCTTCATAGAAGATTCAAAAGTCCTTTCAAGCTCCCTCAAAAAGTCCACAAACACAAATCTGTCATTTTCCTGGTATCCATCAATCAATTTTATTCCCTTTAACAAAGCAGAATTTATCTTCACTTTCTCAACAGCAGTGAGCTTGGAAGTTACACTTTCATCCTTCATAACTTTCTTCGTGTCATAAAGATAATGATCCAAAGCATTCATTGCTTTAACCTTCTTCACATGCTTCATGTCTTCAGCCTTGAAGTGCTCAGCTTCCTGTATCATCCTTTCAATTTCTTCGCGGGACAGTCTTCCATTTTCATTAGTTATTGTAATATCTTTCTTGTTACCGCTGCTTTCTTCCACAGCAGAGACATTTAATATACCATCAGCATCTATAGTAAAGCATACCTGGATAGGAAGTCCACGAGGTGCACGGCGAACTGAGAGATTAAATAAACCAAGCATGTTGTTCTCACTCGCAACCATTCTCTCACCCTCATAAACAACAATTTCGACAGCAGATTGGTCATCTTCAATTGTAATATACTCTTTTGTCTTCTTAACAGGAATGGAAGTGTTTCTAGGAATCACCACACTCATGACATCTCCTACTATCGACTTACCAAGTGACAAAGGGGTAACATCTTGCAGCACCAAGTTTGGAACATTCTTAATGCCTTCACTCAGTAAAGCAGCCTGAACAGCTGCCCCATAAGCAACAGCCTCATCCGGGTTAATGCTACTGCACAGATCTTTCCCTTTAAAAAAGTCCTGCAAAAGCTGCTGCACTTTAGGAATCCTAGAAGATCCACCAACAAGAACAACATCATCGACACTACTCTTGTTAATCTTAGCATCAGCAAGACACCTATCGACAATCTCCAAACACTTTTCAAAGCGATCCATGTTAAGTTGCTCAAACTTGGCACGGGTAACTAACATATGAAAGTCAATTTCCTTGTATAGAGACTCAATGTCAATTGTAGCCTCAGTATCAAATGACAATATCCTTTTAGCCCTCTCAGAAGCGGTTCTCAACCTCCTAAGAGCCTTCGGGTTTCCACTGATGTCCACTTTATTCTTCCTCTTAAATTCCGTCACTAAATGGTCCACCATTCTGTTATCAAAGTCCTCTCCCCCAAGATGTGTATCTCCTGATGTGGCCTTTACTTCAAAGCTATCGTTCTTAAGTGTAAGAAGAGAAACATCAAAAGTTCCACCACCTAGATCAAAGATGAACACATTTCGTTTTCCAACATTATTTGCTCTCTTCTGAAGGCCATATGCAAGAGCAGCAGCAGTAGGCTCGTTGATTATCCGCATAACATTAAGTCCAGCAATAGCACCGGCATCTTTTGTAGCTTTTCTTTGAGAATCATTGAAATAAGCAGGCACAGTAACAACTGCATTATTCACAGATGACTCCAAAAACTTCTCTGCAATTTCACGCATCTTTGTGAGGATCATAGAAGAGATTTCCTCCGCACAAAGGCATTTTTCCTCGCCCTTATACTGAACAATGATCTGAGGGTTGTCATCAGTACCAGCAACAACCTTAAAAGGCCATAACTGTATATCATTCTGAATAACAGAATCACTATATTTCCTTCCAATCAACCTCTTTGCATCTGGAGCGAATAAAAGTTTGTTTTGTTCTCATATAAGCACAGTAGAAAGACAATAATAACTATAAAATTTAGTAAAAAAAAAACTATTAAATTTAAATTAATTTACAAACCATGCATAAAAAGAAAAGATACATTACCAAAGATAGTGTTGGTCGGATTTACAGCGGCTTGATTTTTAGCAGCATCACCAATCAACCTTTGATCACTAGTGAAAGCAACAAAAGAAGGTGTTGTTCTGTTACCTTGATCATTGTGAATGATCTCTGCACGATTGTTTTGGCCCTGCCATACTGCTACACATGAATACGTGGTGCCAAGGTCAATTCCAATAGCAGGTCCTTTGTATTTTTTGGCCATTCTCCTGAAAGTGAGCGAATAATGTTTCAAATTCACACTGTATAAGATAAAGAGTTATGGTAGCATTTCTAAGTACTACTACTATATATAGAACTTCATCTCATAAATAAAATGAAACTACTATATCTTCCTATCAGAAGCCACGACAGTAATTGTTCCAATAAGTGTCTCTAGTTTATCTTCCACTATGGAAATTAATTGGGAAGGAAAAAGAAACTGAAAGCTTCAACTGTTGAACTTCAATGTAGTGCAGATTTTATTACTACAAAGGCTTATTGTTATTAAAATGCAATCATGACTCTTAGGCTCTCTTTAGTAAAATTAAGCTATAACCTAGCTAATAGCTGAAAAACTAATTTATAGCCGATATTTTATAGCTGAAAAACTAGCTAAATTAAACTGTAATTTAGTTGTTGTAAATACAAAAAATGACATAAAAACACATGATAGGGGTAGTTATTATATTTAAATTTTAAAAAAAAATAAAGAACTAATTAAATGAAAATAATAAGGATAAAAAATTGAGATAAACCAAATGTAAAACGTTCAAACTCTACTTGAAATAGCATCTCAAAAAATGCTATAAGGTAATTAGATATGCTTGTTACCAAATACATCTCATTTTAATTAAACACGCTTATAAGCTAGTTTATTGGACTTACGTACACTTTGGATCCTTGAGAGAACAATGATATAGGAGTAGAATCCTTCCTCTATTTCTAATTCTAATTATAAGCAAAAATGGATTAACGAAATTTAATGTATTTGGTTCAAAATTTGAAATTTTTTACTCATTTTCGCTTATAATTTGAAACGGATGTGGTATGCTCTTAGTAAAAAGAAATTTAACATTTGTCCCAAAATAATTGATCTATTTGGTCATTTCATACATATTAAGAAAAACGTATAATTATCTTTTTGTTTTTTGCTATTTTTAGTATCATTAAACTTGAGATTGGTCTTGAATTTATGGAACTAATTGTATGGTTTCAATTTTATTTTATATCGATCAGAAAGGACTGCATGTAATATTTCCTAATATCACTTGTTATTTTCACAGCAGTGTTGTTGGTCTGCATGATGAAATTTTTAGTTTTGGATATGTTGACATTTGGTATCGTCTAATGTTAGTTGGTTGGAATCTCACCGCAAAAGGTGCAGACAAAAATAATTACTTAGTACTCACAGGAAACGTTTATTATATACCTCCAAGGACATGAGATCTAAACTAGTAATTGCAGGAATTGAATTGAAATAGTTACTAGTAATGCATAAACTAGTAATTGCAGGAATTGAAGTCCACGAGGTGCACGTCGAACAGACAGATCAAACCAACCAAGTAGGTTGTTCTCACTCGCAATCATTCTCTCACCCTCATACACCCTAATTGCGACAGCAGATTGGTCATCTTCGATTGTAAAATACTCTTTTGTCTTCTTAACAGGAATGGGAGTGTTTCTAGGAATCACCACATCCATCACATCTCCCTTTACGCCCATACCAAGTGACAAAGGTGTAATATCTTGCAGCACCAAGTTTGGAACATTCTTAATGTCTTCATTGAGCAAAGCAGCCTGAACAGCGGCTCCATAAGCAACAGCCTCATCCGGGTTGATGCTACTGTACAGTTCCTTCCCTTCAAAAAACTCCTGCAATAGCTGCTGCACTTTGGGAATCCTAGAAGATCCACCAACAAGTACAACATCATCTATATTACTTTTGTCCATCTTAGCATCACTAAAACAACTCTTAACAGTCTCCAAACATTTTTCAAAGAGGTCCATGTTCAGTTGCTCAAACTTGGCCCTAGTGACCAACAAATGGAAGTCAATTCCCTCGTATATAGCATCAATGTCAATTGTAGCGTCAGTGTCAAATGAAAGTGTCCTTTTAGCCCTCTCGCAAGCAGTTCTCAATCTCCTAAGTGCCCTCGAGTTTCCACTGATATCTACATTATTTCTCCTCTTGAACTCCTTCACTAAATGATTCACCATTCTGTTATCAAAGTCCTCTCCTCCTAGGTGAGTATCTCCGGCTGTAGCTTTTACATCAAAGTTATCATCTATAAGTGTCAGAAGAGACACGTCGAAAGTTCCACCGCCAAGATCAAATATGAACACGTTTCTTTTTCCAACATGATTTGCTCTTTTTTGAAGGCCATATGCAAGGGCAGCTGCAGTTGGTTCATTGATTATCCGAATTACATTGAGGCCAGCAATGACACCAGCATCTTTAGTAGCTCTTCGCTGAGAATCATTGAAATAAGCAGGCACGGTAACAACTGCATTCTTGACAGGTGACTCCAAAAACTTCTCTGCAATCTCACGCATCTTTGTGAGGACCATAGACGAGATTTCCTCGGCACAAAAGCGCTTTTCACCACCCTTATACTTGACAATGATCTCAGGTTTGTCATCAGTACCGGCAACAACCTTAAACGGCCACAACTGTATGTCATTCTGAATAACCGAATCACTAAATTTCCTTCCAATTAACCTCTTTGCATCTGCAGATATAAAATGTTTATTTTGTTCTCATGAAAATAGTAATGACTAGAAACATAATCTGTGAAAGCATGCAAGAAGATAAAAACATATATTACCAAAGACGGTGTTGGTTGGATTAGAGGCCGCTTGAATTTTGGCAGAATCGCCAATCAACCTCTGATCATCTGTAAAAGCAACAAAAGAAGGAGTGGTTCTGTTTCCTTGTTCATTGTGAATAATCTCAGCACGATTGTTTTGGCTCTGCCAAACTGCTACACATGAATAGGTTGTTCCAAGGTCAATTCCAATTGCAGGACCCTTGTATTTCTTGGCCATTCTTTTTCAAGTGAATTCCTGTTGTGAACAAATCCTCAGTGACTACCATAAATTAGCATTCTAATTCTTTGCTTTGGTGTTGAAAGTTTTGTTATTTTATCGTTTAACAAATATTTGCTTATAATTAAATGCTGGAGGGAGTACATATTATATAGCATGTATATTTAGTATTTACATATTAGGATAGATTAAGAATGTGTACCTTTGCTCTGTATCAATTGTGAGAGGTAACTTGTTAGTGTGAGTGAGAAAGAACGAATTGAGAGTAGACTGCTTTATGGCTTTTTCAACATTGTTAACCTAGAGGACAGAACATCTCGTGGGTTTCTTAATAGGGTTGTGCATGGATTGGATAAACCTGGTCGATCCGGTCAAACCCATCGAATCTTTAATATAATAAAACGAGAATAATTAGAGGCACTCTAATCCCTAACCCCTGACCCTAATATGAATGGTATAGATTTTGGCACGTGAAAAAAAACATATTATATCAACGGCTACAATAAAAATTTGAATATTATGTTGCCACATAATTAATGAATGTGACACGTCATGTGTTTAAAAACACAATACATGATGTGTCAATATATGATTGGATGTGTGTATAAAATAAGTTTACATCAATCCCTAGTTTTGTTACGTACTAATCCCTAATTATATGCTTTCATTTAATGATTGGAGATACTCTACGGTGTTTATAGGTGTTTGAATTCTGATTGTTTGTTTGTTGCGTTATGGATCAATTTGGTTATTATTTGATGTTTTTTTATTGTTGCTTTCATATTTTCAATTTAATTTCATGGTCAAAATTTTTAACACGTTTCTTTTTATCTATGAGGAAAAAGGTTTGAATGTATCTAATATAATCGATAGTTTTGAAGTTAAATAAAATGTTTTATTCAATTTGTTGGACTCAACCATAAGGTAGAGAGTGTGAAACAACTTCTGTTTTATTCTTACTCAATTTTACAGTTTTTAAACAAAATTATCTCTTTAAACCATTGATTGACCATAATTTTATTTATTTTATTTCACCCAATATTTTCACAAACTTATCTTTTTGTCGAGGTGTTTTGTCAATAATTACGGGTTGAAGCTTGAGAATTATATGTTGCATTATCAAGGGTTACACCAATAAAAGAGTTAAAGACAGTAATACCGACGATGAAGGTGAAGATTCAAATACAACTTAAAATGTGGTTTACAAAGACATGTTCTATAATGTTCAGTAGTTAACGGTGAATTATTATAAAGATCACTTTATCTGTTTTTTATGTAATTTTATTATTATTTTTATGATTTTAATTATTCATTGTTGTTTTATATGTACTGCATAATTTCAGTTCCAATTTATTTATATTCTCTTAAGTTTTTTATTTCCAATTTTTTACTACAAGAAATTAAACTATACATATAATATTCATCATAACCCATGCATCGCACGGGTAGTAGTCTAGTTCAACTTAAAAAATAGATTTGATCAGGTCAATGGATGAGTATGGATTTCAAAATAAAAAATCCATAAAATAAATCGGATTTTGGATAAAATCGGATCCATATCCAAAAAACCCACTGATCCACTAAATTGGTAGTGCTAATATTTTTTATATAAATATCTAACATTTTTCTTTTGCAAAACAAGGTGCATGCATGTTCTATGAAGCACCGACACCTTTATGATTAGACGTGTCGCGGTATCCGACACTTGTACGACACCCGTACGACACTCCTACAAACGTGTCGGAGAGGTGTCCAAAAAACATAATTTTTTCTTTATTTTGAGACTCCTTAAATCGGTGTCCGACACCTATAAGACACTCCTACAAACGTGTCGGGGTAAGTGTCCAAATTTTATTTTATTTATTTGGTTATATTTTTCTCAGACATATATACAACGATTAAAGATGTGTCGAAATAATAATATTGATCAATGAGAGATTAAAAATATTGCATTTTGATTACATTATTTTTTGTTTTTCGATAATAGTTGGATGAGTAAATGTCAAATGTACTATCATATATTCTTTTAATTTTTTTTTTTTTATTGAAACTTTGTTCAACTTATATGCATATGTATGTATTTTTAATTTTAAACTTATACCTTTTATAAATATGTAGCGGTGTCGATGTCGTATATTTTTTCCATTAGCAGTGTCGGAGTATCCGTGTCGTGTCGTGCCGCGGTGTCCGTGTCAGAGTCCGTACTTCATAGTGCATGTTTACTCCAAACCGCAATCACATTATTCAAACGTATTCTTTGATCATTTCCTAAAAAATATGATAATTAATCATTTAATATTAAAATAAAATTAAAAATGTGGGTAACCCACTATCCACTCAAATCAATCCGAAAATAAGTGGGTTTATACAATCCAACTCAATACTAAAATGAGTGGTTTATTTATCCCAATCCAAAATACCTTATATGGTTTGAGGTTTGGTTTTAGCCAAACCTAATCTAGCCCATGTACACCTCTAGTCTTAGTAGATCGGAAGTCTATAAGCAAACTATACTACAATTGTGGGAAAAAGGTTCTGCTTATTAGGATTAGAGCTATAAAAACGGTCTTAAGGCGCCGATCCACTTATTTCTGATTATTAATTTTATTTAAATTTTAAATAATTTTTTTAGTGTCGTGAACTTATTTTCTTTTTCTTCAATCAACATTGTCCACGATCGGCACATTAAAAAACTTGTATTTAAAATTTAAATAAAATTACTAATTAAAAATAAGTGAGTCTGCCCCTAAAGAACCGGCTTCTTAAGACCTTTTTTATAGCTCTAATTAGGATTAATTAATTTATTAGGACGATTATCATTTATTATTTTATTTATTTTTAATAGGTTAGCATAATATAATACTATTTAAATTTGAATTTTAGCATTGTAGGAAAAGATTTTGGGTTAGAACAAATTTTACCTTTTAAATAAGATTATTATAATTTAAATCTAATTTGTCAAAAAATAAAAAATTCATATGATCGATACTAGTGTTACCTATAATCTTTAAGTCATGGATCTTAAGAAAAAAAAACATGCAAAAGCATACTATAAGTAAAAGCCATGCACATTTTCAATTTGAAAGGTTAATCATTAATACAAATGATTAAAATAGTTTCATGCTAACTAGTTCTTCTGGAGCGTAAGGATATAAAAAAAGGGTTAATTTTATATTTAAAATAACACTTTTTATATTTTAAAAACATTGACTCTACAACTCAAACAAAAGTTCCAATATAGTTTTGTTGTATTGGATTTCCTTAATTATTGTCTCCGGACACTAGTTAGCATTTTCCTTATAATTATGAACAAAAAATATTAAAAAATTAATATATTTAGTTCAAAATTTAATATTTTTTTTACTCATTTTCGCTTATGATTAGAAACAGAGGGAGTATGCTTTGAGAAAAAAAAAAATTTAACATTTTTTGCTTTCATTTTTTTTTTTGGATAAGTTATTTGTTTTTGTTTAACATAAAAGTTCTCTGAAAAATGTCGTTTATTGACTTATTCAAGTATTCTTCTATCTCAAAGTAATTGGTTATTTTGGTCATTTCACTTATATTAAAAAAAATGTATAATTACATGAGAGAATGATATGTAATAAAAAAAATGAAGGAGAGAATGATATTTTTACTAGAATAATTTTATTATTGATGTATTTAGACTGCTCTTAACATTTGAGAAAAGTTATAGGATGAATGAATATTTGCTTTATGGACATGTTGAAGGACCTTAAGTGCACCTTTGAATCCACTATGGCAGTTTAAAAAAAAATTGATTCAGTTTATAGTTTAGTACTTTTTTACTAATTTCTTTTATTGATTCAGTTTATAGTTTAGTATTTTTTTACTAATTTCTTTTCATGCTTCTAAATTTGTGGACTGCTTATCAAAATAAATAAATAAATTGTGGACCTGTTTCTTTTGTTTCTTCTACTACATATTTGGAAAATCTTATTTTGCGTATCAATAGACTTGAGATTGGTCTTGTAGTTATAGGTCTAATTGTATGGTTTCAATTTTATTTTATATACTATCAGAAAGTCCTGTAAGTATTATTTCCTAATTATTTGATCACTTGTTGTTAAGAGTATTTTTGAAAGAAGAGTGTCTATGGCATTTCATTTATAATAATTTGTTCAATACAATAGGGTACATAAATATAAATAGTGGGACTAACAGAAAAAGAGCAACCCTCGCCAAGACGTGAGGTACTTCATTTGCTTGTCGCCGATTAAACTCAACCCGAGAGTCGGTAAATGATGAGTGGAGAAGGCTTGTATTAGCTGACATGACATGCCCAAACTCCGAGATATCCGGCCGTTGGTGGTGAAAGGCGTCTGTGACAATTTTAGAGTCTAAAGCGAAGTCGATATGGTCCATAGCCATGTCACGTAACCACTGAAGTGAATAGAGCAAACCCATGGCCTCGCCAAGCGGGACCGAACATTTAGGGGAGAAGTGAAATGTCTTGGCCAACACAAACGAGCCTACAGCGTCACGGACTCACGGATACACACGCCAATACCTGTCCTATTCAAGGAGTCAGAAAACGAAGCATCAATATTACATTTCAGTCTACCTTGTTGAGGATGCTGCCAAGTCAGAACGGGGGAGGTTACCGAAACCGGATTATGATCGGCACTCGGCCCCTCGTGGGATGAGTCACTGGATATCGCCGTACTCTGAGTGATGACGTTAGCGGTACACCAATATTCAATCAGGTGGAAAGCTCTATCTATCACATGAGCTACCGTTTCATTAACGTTTTGCCAAAGTTTAAGATTACGGCTCTTCCAAAGGCTCCAAAGGATGGCAGTGAACCGCTGAGAACATGGAAATGGAACAGACAAAAATATTTTCCAAGTAATCTCAAGAAATGTTTATTATAACTGCAATGAGATGAGATCTAACACAGTAATTGCAGGAATTGGATTGAAATAATTACTATGTATACAGTAAACTCGAGTTTATCCAATTTCTATGATTAAATAAAATTACACCTTACTCGCCACTCTCTCACTTCGCGATTTGAAGATTGTGGAGGATTATACTTATTTTGTATCTCAATATCGTTAATATTGTACTATTTCATAAAGATTTCAGTGTATTTCATACTTAAGCTCAAATATGCTAACATTCAGGAACAAGTAAGATTAAAAGAACCAAAACCGAAATTTCATATTTTATCAAAATACGTAATCCAAGAAACAAAACAAACAACTCCAACATTATATACACGATGAAGCTGAAACTCATAAACAGAAAATGAAATAACTAAAAATTGATGAATAAGAATCAGAATCACTTTATTAACCAGAGTTACCAATCTTGAACTTGTTCAAAGCAGATTCAAATGTGCTCTTAATCGCCCTCAAATAGTCCTCAAACACAGATGTGTCATTTTTCTCTTCTCTATCAATCAATTTTTTTCTATTTATTGTGAAAATACCAACTCTTAGTTGCTGCTATCTGTTAAAGTAGTTATAAGTTTGTTAGAGTTGTAACCAACTTGTGTAAACTATATATAGCTACAATGCTAACTGTAATAGCTAGTGATTCATTTTTCCACTCAATACAATTTTCTCTTCTTCTACATTTTACTTTTTCTCTGCACTTTCACTTCCACAATCATGGAAGATGATTCCTTTGTTATGGTATCGAGAGCCTGAAGCTCACGCACTCTGATTCGCCATGGTGATTCGCAACGGTTCTCCATCGGTGGAGGCTCCAATCTTCTCTGCTCCGGTTGATCATTCTCAAAACCCTTTCTACATTCATCCTTCTGAAAATCCTGCGATTCCTCTTGTTAATCCGGTTCTTGATGGCAAGAATTATCATTCTTGGGCTCGGTCTATGAAGAAAGCCATCATTACGAAGAACAAGCTTCGTTTCCTCGATGGATCTTCTCCTATGCCTCTTGAACGTGACCCTACCTATGAAGCTTGGGTGCGATGCAACAATTTGGCACTTTCTTGGATTCAAAATTCTGTTGCTGCTTCAATTGCACAAAGCATTGTGTATTATGATCTTGCTGCATCTGCTTGGACCGATCTTAAGACTCGTTTCTCTTGTGCTGATCGCGTTCGCATTGCTAGCCTACAATGCAATTTGTATGCAATTCGTCAAGATACTGCTTCTGTCAACGATTACTTCACCAAATTGCGTGGAATTTGGGAAGAATTAGAGGTTTTTCGTCCGATTCCTAACTGTACGTGTCTAGCTCGTTGTCAATGTGAAGGAATTCGTAATGCACGCCAACTCAGGCAAGAGGATCTTGTTCTTATCTTTCTTACTGGCCTTAATGACACTTATGCTATTGTTAGATCTCAAATCTTGATCATGGACCCTTTTCCCGATCTCAACACTAATTTCTCCATGATTATCCAACATGAATCTCTCAATGGGTTGGAAGTAAGTGTTGAATCTGAGGTTCACATTAATCTTGCTGATGGCAAGAAACCTTCTTATCATAAAGGCAAGTCTCCTCAAAATAGCAATGGAAACAAATCTTGCACCTTTTGTGGTCGTGGTGGCCACACCATTGACATTTGCTATCGCAAGAATGGTTATCCCCCTGGTTTCAAGTATAGGGATGGCTTTACTCCACCTAAAACTGCTATGGCTAGTTACATTGCCTCTACTAGCTCAGACAACAAGGTCACTGAGGCAAAGTCTTCTAACTCTTTGGGGTTAAGTGATGCAGAATTACAAGCTCTCAAGCACTTGTTGAAGGCACACAAGCCTGACCCTACATCTCAACTTCATCATTTCACTTCAGGATCTACTCTTAGCTCTCCTACAGAGGATACTAGAGGTATGATTTCTTTCAATTCCATGTCTCATTCTGAAGCTTTGTGGATCATAGATAGTGGAGCCACCGATCATGCATGTTATTCACTAGATATGTTTCATCATTACACCAAGGTCAAACCTATTCCTATCAGATTGCCTAATGGTACAATAGTCAAGACAGATATTATTGGGGATATCCATGTCACTGATTCACTTCATTTTTCCAATGTTTTTTATCTGCCACATTTCACATACAACTTGATTTCTGTGTCAAAAGTCACACAACATTTAGGGTGTACTTTCACTTTTGCTAATAGTGTGTGTACAATTTCAAACAATCAGCAGAAGACGATTGGTTTGGGTAAGCAGCTCAATGGACTTTACTATTTGGAAGGTATCCCATAGTCATCTCATTCCTTTAATAAATCTGGTTCAGGTACTCTTTGTAGTAACTCTAGTTCAGGTGCCATTTGTACTGTTTCTTCTATACCTCACACAGCTTTATGGCATTTTAGGCTTGGCCATGCCTCTCATGCTAGATTAGCAATAATGAATAAATTGTACTCTTCTATTTCTGTCAATAAAGATTGCATTTGTGATGTATGCCATTTAGCAAAGCAGAAGAAACTTCCTTATCAGTTAAGTCATAGTCAATCTACTAGATGTATTGAACTGTTACATATGGATATATGGGGTCCTTATAGCACAGCAACTATACATGGTCACAAGTACTTTCTAACAGTAGTAGATGATTTTAGTAGGTTCACTTGGCTGATTTTGTTAAAGAGTAAGCATGAGGTAGCTACACAGGTTCAGAACCTCATCCACCTTGTTGAGAATCAGTTTGACTCCAAAGTCAAGATAATTAGGAGTGATAATGGACCCGAATTTTCCATTCCATCATTCTATGCTTCTAAAGGAATTATCCATCAGACAAGTTGTGTGTATACACCACAACAGAATGGACGAGTTGAAAGGAAGCATCAATGCATCTTGGCCATTGCAAGAGCTTTGCTTATACAGTCTTACTTACCACCAAAATATTGGGGCTATGCTGTTCTTCATGCAGTATATCTCATGAACAGAATGTCTTCTATGGCCATTTCAGGTGATTTACCCTACAACAAACTTCACAATCATTTACCTGACCTCTCTATGCTCAGAATCTTTGGCTGTCTTTGTTATGTCTCTACCACTGATGCACATAGGTTGAAGCTTGATCACAGAGCACGCAAATGTGTTTTCTTGGGTTACAAGTCCGGCACCAAAGGTTATGTTGCCTTGGATTTACATTCATTTGAAATTGTTGTTTCCAGAAATGTACAGTTTGAAGAGCTAATTTTTCCTTACCCTTCTCATACTAAACCACACAACACTTGGGAATTCTTCATTCCACCCATTGACCCTGACTTTGATCATGTCACTCCTTGTGACCCTCCTACTCCACCTATTGCACCTGAGCCTACACCATCTGTAGACTCTACCACTTCACCAATTACACATCCTTTACCTTCTCCTCCAGTTTCATCCATTGACCCTTCACCTCCAATTGAGCCTTCTCCACCGCCTCTTAGAAGGTCAACTAGACTAACCAAACCACCTATTCATCTTATGGACTATGCTTGTAACACCATGGTTCACTCAACTCCCTATCCTATTCACAAATACACCAGTCATCACAATCTTTCCCCTACACAATTAACCTACACCTTGTCTTTACTTACTGAAGTTGAACCCAACTCATATTCTGAAGCTTGTAAACATGACCATTGGGTGAAAGCCATGCAAACTGAACTGCAGGCCTTACAGCAGAACAATACCTGGTCAATTGTCTCTTTGCCTACTGGAGCTAAACCAATCGGAAGTAAATGGGTGTATAAGATCAAGAGGAAAGCAGATGGCAGTATTGAAAGGTACAAAGCTAGACTAGTGGCTAAAGGATATAATCAAGTGGAAGGGGTGGATTATTTCGAAACTTTCTCACCAGTGGCCAAAATGACTACTATAAGGGTTATTCTTGCAACCGCTTCAATTAAAAACTGGTTTGTGCAACAGCTAGATGTGAATAACGCATTCTTACATGGGGATCTTTGTGAAGATGTATATATGAGAATCCCACAAGGGTTGAATGGTTTCTCTAATGACAATGTTTGTTAGCTAACTAAGTCACTTTATGGACTAAAACAGGCTAGTAGGAAGTGGTATGAAAAACTCAGCCAATTTCTCACTTCCCACCATTTCACACAAGCCCCTTCTGATCCCACTCTCTTTGTGAAGCAAACATCTGACACTTTTACTGCTCTACTTGTATATGTCGATGATATAGTGCTAACAGGAGATAGCATGACTGAAATCACTAATATCAAAACACAATTGCACAAGACTTTTGGTATCAAGGATCTTGGCACTTTGAAGTTCTTCTTAGGCCTAGAAGTTGCTCATTCTACCAAAGGCATTACTCTGAGCCAGAGACAGTATTGCCTAGATTTGCTAGCTGAAACTGGTGACTTGGGTTGCAAGCCTTCCAGCATTCCTATGGATCCTAGTCATAAGCTGCATCATGATGATAGTTCCCCATACACTGATGTAACTGGCTACAGGACACTTGTGGGCAAGCTTCTATATCTCACTAACACTAGGCCAGACATAGCTTTTCCTGTCCAACAATTATGTCAATTCCTTGACTGTCCCACTGTTCTTCACTATAAGGCAGCACATAAAGTTCTTAGATATCTCAAGGGCTGCCCAGGCACTGGTTTGTTCTTTCCACGCACATCAAACACTCACTTGGTAGGATTCACAGATGCAGACTGGGGAGGATGTGTTGATACAAGGAGATCTATTACTGGTTATTGCTTCTTTCTTGGCAGCTCATTGATATGTTGGAAGTCTAAGAAGCAACGGACAATCTCTAGGTCCTCTGCTGAAGCAGAGTATCGTGCCCTTGCATCTGGTGCTTGTGAGTTACAATGGCTCACTTACCTACTTAGGGACTTGCAGGTCAATTTGACACAACAGCCATCCATGTTTTGTGATAGCCAGAGCGCTATACATATAGCTTCTAATCCGGTCTTTCATGAGTGCACGAAGCATTTCGATATAGACTGTCACGTAGTAAGGGAAAGGCTGCAAGCTGGACTCATGAAACTACTTCCAGTCTCTGGCTATCATCAACTAGCAGATATCATGACCAAAGCACTGCACCCTGCTAATTTTCATAGGCTACTTACCAAGTTAGGCCTACTAGATATCTATAGGCCTCAGCTTGAGGGGGACTGTGAAAATACCAACTCTTAGTTGCTGCTATCTGTTAAAGTAGTTATAAGTTTGTTAGAGTTGTAACCAACTTGTGTAAACTATATATAGCTACAATGCTAACTGTAATAGCTAGTGATTCATTTTTCCACTCAATACAATTTTCTCTTCTTCTACATTTTACTTTTTCTCTGCACTTTCACTTCCACAATCATGGAAGATGATTCCTTTGTTATTTATCAAAGCAGAATTTATCTTCACTTTCTGAACAACAGTGAGCTTGGAAGTTACACTTTCATCCTTCATAACTTTCTTCATGTCATAAAGATAATCATCCAAAGCATTCACGGCTCTAACCTTCTTCACATGCTTCATGTCTTCAGACTTGAAGTGCTCAGCTTCTTTTGTCATTCTCTCAATTTCTTTCCTCGACAGTCTTCCCTTTTCATTCGTTATTGTAATATCTTTCTTGTTACCACTGCTTTCTTCCTCGGCAGAAACGTTTAATATACCATCAGCATCTATAGTAAAGCATACCTGCAAAGGAAGTCCACGAGGTGCACGACGAACAGGCATATTAAACAAACCAAGCAGGTTGTTCTCACTCGCAATCATTCTCTCACCCTCACATACCTTAATTCCGACAGAAGATTGGTCATCTTCGATTGTAAAATAGTCTTTTGTCTTCTTAACAGGAATGGAGGTGTTTCTAGGAATCACTACACTCATGACATCTCCCTTTACGGCCATACCAAGTGACAAAGGTGTAACATCTTGCAGCACCAAGTTTGGAACATTCTTAATGTTTTCATTGAGCAAAGCAGCCTGAACAGCGGCTCCATAAGCAACAGCCTCATCCGGATTGATGCTACTGTACAGTTCCTTCCCTTCAAAAAACTCCTGCAATAGCTGCTGCACTTTGGGAATCCTAGAAGATCCACCAACAAGTACAACATCATCTATACTACTTTTGTCCATCTTAGCATCACTAAAACAACTCTTAACAGTCTCCAAACATTTTTCAAAGAGATCCATGTTCAGTTGCTCAAACTTGGCCCGAGTGACTAACAAATGCAAGTCAATTCCCTCGTATATAGCATCTATGTCAATTGTAGCCTCAGTGTCAAATGAAAGTGTCCTTTTAGCCCTCTCGCAAGCAGTTCTTAATCTCCTAAGTGCCCTCGGGTTTCCACTGATATCTACATTATTTTTCCTCTTGAACTCCTTCACTAAATGATTCACCATTCTGTTATCAAAGTCCTCTCCTCCTAGGTGAGTATCTCCGGCTGTAGCTTTTACATCAAAGTTATCATCTATAAGTGTCAGAAGAGACACATCAAAAGTTCCACCGCCAAGATCAAATATGAACACGTTTCTTTTTCCAACATGATTTGCTCTTTTTTGAAGGCCATATGCAAAGGCAGCTGCAGTTGGTTCATTGATTATCCGCATTACATTGAGGCCAGCAATGACACCAGCATCTTTAGTAGCTCTTCGCTGAGAATCATTGAAATAAGCAGGCACGGTAACAACTGCATTCTTAACAGGTGACTCTAAAAACTTCTCTGCAATCTCACGCATCTTTGTGAGGACCATAGACGAGATTTCCTCGGCACAAAAGCGCTTTTCACCACCCTTATACTTGACAATGATCTCGGGTTTGTCATCAGTACCGGCAACAACCTTAAACGGCCACAACTGTATGTCATTCTGAATAACCGAATCATTAAATTTCCTTCCAATTAACCTCTTTGCATCTGCAGCAATAAATGTTTATTTTGTTCTCATGAAAATAGTAATGACTAGAAACATAATATGTGAAAGCATGCAGGAAGATGAAAAGATATATTACCAAAGACGGTGTTGGTTGGATTAGAGGCAGCTTGAATTTTGGCAGAATCGCCAATCAACCTCTGATCATCTGTAAAAGCAACAAAAGAAGGAGTGGTTCTATTTCCTTGTTCATTGTGGATAATCTCAGCACGATTGTTTTGGCTCTGCCAAACTGCTACACATGAATAGGTTGTTCCAAGATCAATTCCAATTGCAGGACCCTTGAATTTCTTGGCCATTCTCTTTCAAGGAGAATGTTAAGTGAATTCCTGTTGTGAAGAATAGTTCAAAACAAATCCTCAGTGACTACCATAAAAATTGTACATACTTCGTCCGGCCTTATAATTGAATTTTCACTTCTCAAATTCATCGAATATCTAATTAATGAAACCAGTTTGTATTAAAGATTAAATATAGCAGTTATTTGATAAATCTCAAAGGAAAATATTTGCTTATATTTATGGACTTGCTTATAGTCATAATTGGAAAAGATACAGGTAAAGACAATCAAGGTTTTAGGTCTCGGTTAAGTAAAGATTTTCACGATATCGGTCGGTACAAGTGTTATGACACTAATTGCGGTCGTCGTGGTGTGAATTAATCACAATTTGTTCTTTAATATAAAAAATGGTGATAACGGTAACAGCACCTGCCAAAACTGTTTTGTCGCGGCCGTTTTCGCTATCGCCAACCTTCCTTTATTTAAAACTCTGATGACAATAACTATAGTTTACTAAATGTAAATGCATATTATTGCATGTATACATATTTAACATATTAAGATAGATTAAGAATGTGTATACCTTTGCACTGTATGAATTGTGAGAGAACAAATTGAGACTTGAGAGTAGACTACTTTATGGTATTTTTCACCATTGTTAACCTTTGAGTACAGACCATCTCGTTGGGTCTAATAGAACTTAAGGCAATAAGCCAACCGATATGGATACAATTGTGGAATTAGGTTCTGCTTATTAGGTTTAGTTAGTTAGGTTGATTATGATTTTTTTTATTAAGTTAGCATAATAGGTTATTTAAATTTGAATTTTAGTATTGTTAATTAGGAGAAGATTTAGGGTTGCAACAAATTTTATCTATTAAATAGGATTATTATAATATAAATTTAATTTGTCAAAAAAATAAATTATGATAGTCATTTTTGTATGATGAAGTTAGGTAATAACCTGTTAAATTATTATCATAAGAGATACTTGAGTTCCTTCATTAACCATTTGGTTCTAGGTTCAATTTTTGGCTGGTGCATATGAACAAGCATTTGTTGGAGGAGGTTAACCCCTTAAATGGATCCCAATTACCTCAAGTGAATTGGTGTCTGTAGTTGTGCGCGGAGGATAATTTGGTTTACCAAAAAAACAAATTATTATCGTAAGCTCTTATGCTTTTTTATTTCAAATAGTTCAATGGTAACTAAAAGCACCAGCTAAGCTAACCCAAACAAGCTATTTGTTTATTAATGGTTAATACTAGTGAGTGTTGCCTATAATTTTCAACTGGTTTATTTAAACTTTTTCAGGATAAATAGGTCTTTCCTTTGCTAAATAGGCGAGGTTTGCGTTTCCCTCTTTGTTTAAATCTAGTTTGTCAAAAATAATAATAAAAAAATCATATGATCGTAATTTTTGTATAAAGTTGGTTATTAATCTAGTTTAATTATTATCTTAAGCTCCAATGGTTTTGTTATTTCAAACAATCCTATGGTCACTAGAACTAGAAGTACTACATATAAGCCAATCCTATACAATGTGTTACCTATAATTTTGAAGTAGTTTATTTATTAAAACAAAAAAAGCAAGAACTTGATCTCATTTTTCTGATTCATTGGTAACCAAAAAAACATTTCTGATTCTTTGAACAGAGTTTGATGACGACCCTTAGGATGAACTCCATTAAGAAAAAAACATGCAAAAGCATGCTACTATAAGTAAAAGTCATGCACATTTTCAATTTTGAAAGGTTAATGATTATTCATTAATACAAATGATTAAAATTATATGGTCACTATTGTAAAGCATCAAGTGTAGTATTTCAGTCTCAGTTTCAAATCTGCAAAACTCAGGAACTAATAAGATTAAAATAAACAAGCCAAAAAGTTCAAATTTCATGAAAACACATAATCCAAAAAACAAAACAAACAGTCCAACATTAAACTTGAAGAAGCTGAAATTCATAAACATAAATGAAATAACTTAAAACTAATCAATATCCTCATCAGAATAGCTTTTGTTAACCTTGTTCAAAGTTGATTCAAATGTGCTCTCAAGCTCTTTCAGAAAGTCCACAAACACAAATGCATCTTGGTGCTGTTTGTTGCCATCAACCAAATGCTTTCCCTTAATCATTGCAGCATTGATCTTCATTTTGTCTGTTGAGGTAAGCATGGATGTAACACTGTCATCCTTCATTACTTTCCTCATGTTGTAAAGATAATCATCCAAAGCATTCATTGCTTTAACCTTGTTCATATGCTTCATGTCTTCAGCCTTAAATTTCTCAGCTTCTTGAATCATTCTCTCAACTTCATCAGTTGATAGTCTTCCCTCTTCATTTTTTATTGTGATGTCTTGCTTATTCCCGGCAGTTTCTTCTTTTGCGGAGACGTTTAAAATGCCATCAAGATCTATAGAAAAAGTTACTTCGACAGGAATATGGCCTCGAGGAGCAGGAGGAACTGTGAAATTAAACTTACCCAACAAGTTGTTCTCCGTAGCTTTCATTCTCTCACCCTCATAAACCTTAAACGAGATAGTGGATTGGTCATCTTCAACGGTAAAATAATCATTTGTTTTCTTGACAGGAATGGAACTGTTTCTAGGAATTACCACATCCATGACATCTCCCTTTACTGATATACCTAGAGACAAGGGGGTAACATCTCGCAAAACCAAGTTTAGAGAATCCGAAGTGCCTTCACTCAGCAATGCAGCTTGAACAGCTGCACCATAAGCAACAGCCTCATCAGGATTGATGCTCGCAAAAATATCGTTCCCCTTGAAAAAGTCTTGCAATAGCTGTTGCACTTTGGGAATCCTAGAAGAACCGCCAACAAGAACAACATCATCCACACTACTCTTGTCTATCTTAGCATAACTAAGACAACTTTCGACAGTCTCCAAACACTGTTTAAAGAGGTCAACATTAAGTTGCTCAAACTTGGCTCGAGTGATTGATGAATGGAAATCAATCCCTTCATATATTGCATCAATCTCAATTGTGGCTTCAGTATCAAATGAAAGTGTCCGTTTTGCCCTCTCGCATGCTGTTCTTAACCTTCTCAGAGCCCTCGGATTCCGACTCATGTCCTTCTGATGCTTCGTCTTGAACTCCATAACAAAGTGGTTCACCATTCTATTATCAAAATCTTCACCTCCGAGGTGAGTATCTCCAGCAGTGGCCTTAACATCAAACACATTATTCTTAATTGTGAGAAGAGAAACATCAAAAGTTCCACCACCAAGATCAAATATGAAAATTGTTCTCTCATCAACACAATCAGCTCTCTTTTGAAGTCCATATGCAAGAGCAGCAGCCGTAGGTTCATTGATGATCCGCATTACATTGAGACCAGCAATGAGACCAGCATCTTTAGTTGCTTTTCTCTGAGAATCATTGAAATAAGCCGGGACAGTAACAACCGCATTCTTGACATCTGACCCCAAAAATTTCTCTGCTATCTCGCGCATCTTTGTGAGGACCATAGATGATATTTCCTCAGCACAAAAGCGCTTTTCCTCACCCTTAAACTTAACAAGTATCTGAGGTTTGTCATCATTACCAGCAACAACTTTAAATGGCCACAACTGTATATCATTCTGAATAGCAGAATCACTATACTTCCTTCCAATCAACCTCTTCGCATCTGCAACATTATAAGTGTTAGTGATATATAAATAAATTGTTTTAATCTCATTTAAGCATAGAAAAAAATATGATAATAAGTTAACAAGTATAATTTGCTAATAAGAAAATAAATAAAACATGAAGGAAGATGAAAAGAAAAATCACCAAAGACAGTGTTGGCTGGGTTAGAGGCAGCTTGATTCTTAGCAGCATCACCAATCAACCTCTGATCATCAGTGAAAGCAACAAAAGAAGGAGTAGTTCTGTTTCCTTGTTCGTTGTGAATAATCTCAGCACGATTGTTTTGGCTCTGCCAAACTGCTACACATGAATAGGTTGTACCAAGATCAATACCAATTGCAGGACCCTTAAATTTCTTGGCCATTTTTGTTAAGCGGTTGAAAACTGTTTTAGAAAATAAATTATGTAGAGAAAGAGATATTTGTTGCAATGTTGAACTTTTGGGTTTGGTTAGATTTTATGCATTTGGAGTATTATAAAGGTTTACCGTATCTTGATTCATTACTTAAAGTGAAATTAATTTAGTAACTTTTCAGTAGTCTCTTCTTGGTATCATGCATAATGTCATAATGGGCACAGAGAACGAAAAATAATCCATGTTACATGTTTCACAACGGTTTGGCTTCTTGGTAGTACAATCGTGAAGTTATTTCCTCTTGTGAAGAAAAATCAAATAAAAAAAATTGTGGAATATTTTTTTTTTGGTAAGTTTTAGTGGAATATTAGAATGATATTATAAAAATAAAATAAAATTTCAGCAAAAGCAACAAAATTTAGTGACTAATTTTATATGTATAAATAAATAAAATTAAGAAGATTTTGCAACTAAAAAGGAATGTTGGCTTTCAATGGTTGGAGTAATGACCAGAGTGGTAGTCGGTGGTGGTGACTAGTAGTAATGTGGTTTTCAGTGGTCGGAGTATTAGTCGGCGGTTGTTGGATTGGTGATTAGTGGTGGTCAAAGTGGTGGTTGGCAGGGGTTGGAGTGATAGTCGGGGGTGATCAAATTGGTCATCTAAGAGGTAGATGTAGTGGTGATCGGAAATGACTAGAGTCACTAGAGTGGCAGTCAATGGTGGTTGAAGTAATGGTTGACAGTTACAAGAGAGTTGATCATAATGGTAGTCGATGGTGGTTAGATCCGCGACTAGTGTACAACAAATGTGGTCATAGTAGTGATTGGTAGTGGCCGATGGTAGTGGCCGAAGTGATGGTCGGCGGTAATTGTGGTGTCAGGGTGGTCGTAAGTCATAACGAATTAACAATGGTTGGTGGTGCTACAAAATGGTGGTTGATCAGCAGTAAGGAGTATCTATAGAAAGTACACCATGCCTAATGGATCGTATCCTTTGAATGATTGAAGCTCAACCTTCTTTACTGCTGTTTCAGTATATATATGGTTTTTTTTTTGACGAACAGTATATATATGGTTGTTGCCTACAAGCTTGGATATTCATCAAACGAGCCATTAATCTCTGCCAACAATACTTCCTCCGTCGCCTAACTTGCAGTCCATTTCCACGGCGAGGACTTTGTCTGTCACATAGTCACATAATTCTCCTCAAAGGTGACGAACCGCGAATTGGTTCGCGCGTACCAATTCGTGGTACTTTTGCGAATTGGTTCGTTGTAATTCTCTCCGAATTCTTCAAAACCTAAGTACCGGCGAACCACCCCAACAATCAAATAAGAACAAAATATAGAATGTTGAGACTGATTTAGACTTAGATGTGAATATGATGGTTACAAGTATAACATCACTTATTCACTAGTACAATGCATTTTGTACAATGTATATTGGAACATCAAACAAATTGTTTATTTCTAACTTTGATTATTTCTCAATGTTAGTTACACTTCAGTGACTTGTTTTCCCTCAATGATACACGAAACACATGTGCTATCAGCATACACTCAACTTTTATTTAATGGAAATTTGATTCTCAATTTTATGATTAATATAAACTTTAGAATAATAATATTAATTAACATAAATTTAATACTAATTAATATTTTCATCAAATATTTTATTTAATTTTTTATTAACAACGTACCGATTAACGTACCGACTATGCATATCCCTCACGTACCGAATTCTTTAAAGGTAGCGTACTGCGTACCCGAACTCGTACCACGTACCGAAGCGAATTGCGAACCGTGTGACTATGGTCTGTCTATTTGGGTGGCATGAACAATGTTCGGTTGAATCAATGAATACAGCAGACTTGAGGGAATTATAGAAAAAAGGAATAGAAGTTGAATTCCAAATGCAAGAATAAAAGTGAGAAAACTCTGAACTACAAAATAACCAGAGCCAAAGCTCCTCAAAAATTAGAAAGCATTTTTTTTCTGCCTATCACCATGCTAAATTATTAGCTCTATAGTGACCAAAATATGAAGTCGTCAAATTAATTACTAATAATCCATCTATATTAAAATGAGTGTCACTTTAATAATTTTTTTCCAAATTAAATATTAATTATTTCTAAAGCAAGTTTAATTTTTTTCAATAGTAGGTTACACGTGCAGAATTTTATTTTAAACGTGTATATCGATCCAAAGAGATTAATGTTCAACTAACAAAGCTAAGCTTTGGAAGATCAGACATTCTTTGGTTTAATTTCAGGAAAGTAATCGATTGAGGTTCTTACAATGTTTGGATTATGCGTGCAGAAACTTATTTCAAACGTATATTTGAAGAGATTATTAATGAAGTAACAAAGCTCACCATTCATCAACCAATCGTTAGTTGGTTCGGTGGTGATTGGCGCTGAACTTGGTAGGGAGGACCACGGTTCGATCCCCCGCAACTGCGATCGGGAGGGGGCTGGAACCACTTGATGCCAGAACTGACCCCCGAACCAGATTCAACTGGTGGTGAAAACCGAAAAAAAAAAGCTCACCATTCATCGGATTTGAGGGAGTTTTTCACTTGAGATAAATTGAGGAGGCCGATTCGATAATCCATTCAAAGTATGATTCTAATAGTATAACATTCATACTTCAAAGGTAAATCATTCATACAAATAATGAGGATTTTAATATCACAGTTTTGCAATACTTTCAGTGTATTTCAGGCTCAATCTCAAATCTACCAATACTTTGGAACAAGTAAGATTAAAAGAAACAGCTTAAATTATCAAAGAAGCAAAAAACAGCTCCACCAACAGTGTAAATGAAGAAGCTGAAATTCACAAACAGAAATGAAGTAAGCAAAAAGATTATCAATCAGAATCACTTTCCTCATCAGAGTAACCTCTGTTGCTCTTCTTCAAAGCAGATTCAAAAATGCTCTCAAGCTCTCTCAAAAAGTCCACAAACACAAATGTTTCTTGATGCTCTTTGTCATCAATCAAATTCTTTCCTTTTATCATTGCAGCATTTATTTTCATTTTGTCTGTTGAGTTAAGCATTGAAGTAACACTATTATCCTTCATTACTTTTCTCATATTGTAGAGGTAATCGTCCAATACATTCATCGCTTTAACTTTCTTCTTGAACTTAATGTCTTCATCTTTGAAATTCTCAGCATCTTGAATCATTCTCTCAATTTCTTCAGTTGATAGTCTACCATTTTCTTTCGTAATCGTAATATCTTTCTTATTGCCGCTGGTTTCTTCCTCTGCAGAGACGGTTAATATTCCATCGGCATCTATAGAAAAACATACTTGGATAGGAAGGTGGCGTGGCGCAAGAGGAATTTCGAGTTCAAATAAACCAAGCAAGTTGTTCTCAGTTGCAACCATTCTTTCGCCTTCATAAACATCAATTGAGACACCGGGTTGGTCATCTTCACACGTGTGGTATACTTTTTTCGTCTTCACGGGAATGGTTGAATTTCTTGGAATCAATACACTCATTATATCATCTTTTAACGATATACCAAGTGACAGCGGTGTAACATCTCGCAACACTAAGTTTGGAAAAGACTTTATACCTTTACCCAACAAAGCACCTTGCACTGCAGCACCGTACGCAACAGCTTCATCTGGGTTGATGCTCACACACAAATCCTTTCCATTGAAAAAGTCTTTTAATAGCTGCTGCACTTTTGGAATCCGAGAAGATCCACCAACAAGTACAACATCATCTACAAGGTTCTTATCAAATTTCGCATCAGTGAGACAACTTTGAACCGTCTCCATACACTTCTCAAAGAGGTCATTGTTTAGTTGCTCGAACTTAGCACGAGTGATTGATGAACTAAAGTCATCACCCTCAAATAAAGCATCAATATCGATTGTAACCTCCGTGTCAAATGAAAGAGTTCTCTTTGCCCTCTCACACGCAGTCCTCAACCTCCTAATAGCCTTTGAGTTCCCACTAATATCCTTCTTATGCTTCCTCTTGAACTCTTTAACAAAATGATTTACCATTTTCTGATCGAAGTCCTCGCCTCCAAGGTGCGTGTCTCCCGCAGTAGCCTTAACATCAAATTCATTATTCTTGATCGTCAAAACAGATACATCAAAAGTTCCACCGCCAAGATCAAAGATGAAAATATTTCTACTTTCAGCACAATTTGCTCTCCTTTGTAGGCCATATGCAAGAGCAGCAGCAGTAGGTTCATTAATTATCCGTAATACATTTAGGCCAGCAATAACACCAGCATCTTTCGTAGCTTTTCGCTGAGAATCATTGAAATAAGCCGGTACAGTAATCACAGCATCTTTAACCTTTGACTCCAAAAATTTATCTGCTATCTCCTTCATTTTCATGAGAATCATCGATGAAATTTCCTCTGCAACTAAACGCTTTTCCTCATTCTTAAACTTAACAACGATAACTGGGTTATCATCGTTGCCATAAACGACCTTAAAGGGCCATAACTGTATATCATTTTGAATAACAGGATCACTATATTTCCTACCAATCAACCTCTTTGCATCTACAAAAATTAAAAATGTTGGTTTGTATAGTTTTATATTTTTAATAAAAAGCATGGCAGATAAAGAATAAAATCATTTTACAAAGCTTGCAGGAAAGAAAAAAGAGAAATGAATTACCAAAGATAGTGTTTGTTGGATTTGCAGCAGCTTGATTCTTGGCAGCATCACCAACTAACCTTTGCGACTCGGTGAAAGCAACAAAAGACGGCGTGGTGTTGTTTCCTTGATCATTGTGTATGATTTCAGCTCTATTGTTTTGCTCATTCCATACAGCAACACATGAATATGTTGTGCCAAGATCAATTCCAATAGCTGGTCCTTCATATTTTTTGGACATTTTGTTTAAAGTGAAAGAATAGTGTTTCAATTATTTCACACTTTAGAAGATTAAGAGATAGGAGTAGTACTAGCATTTCCTATATGGTTGGATATTATATTCGTTAAATAAAGAAATTAATGCAATATAACAATACTACAAAGTTATTGTTCCAATAAAAAGTGTAGTACTAGTATCAAAACATTAATGTTTCGTATGGAAATTTGAAACAAAGAGAAACAACCGTTCAACTTCAATTAGCTATGATGATGCACTCACGACTCTTTGGTTCCATTGATAGGAGAAATAATTAAAACATTTGTTTAGCAAAAATAGCGTATGGCTAATAAGCTAGCTTATGACTGATGGCTGATGGCTTATAGCTTATAGCTGATGGCTGATGACTGATGGCTGATTAGCTGCTTGAAGTGTTTGGTAAAATTAGCGGTTCAATTGACTGGTAAATGTAAAATGACAAAAAGGGGCATATAAAATTCTTCATAAAAAATCATTATTAAATCTATATCTAATTAATATTTAAGACACTTCAAATTTAGTAATTCAAATTTATTAATTTAATATATGTTTTATATATATAATTAAATTTTATTCTTTGAAATTTTATTTAAATTTATTTTCATTTCAATTATTCTACTTTATATAAAAGATTAAACATTACATTCTTTAGGCTTTTATACAAATACATAATAGATCAAATGTACTTAAAAAAGCCGTGACAATATAGGTACATGCATATTTTATAGTAATATAAATACATGAAAAATAAATAAAAAGTAATAAAATGAAGGGGTTATAATGATAATATAATTATGTACAATGCGTCATAAAATATTGTTACGGTAAATAACTTTTTTTTAATATTTATGTACAAAAACATTTTAAAAGGAGATATAACAACGACAAAAAAAGTAAGTACAATATAGTAAAAATAATAATGATAGGCTAGCGTAAAAAAATACGAAATTTTCCTATTTTATTTTAAATTGTAATAATTAATATATTTTGAAAGATAAAAATAAATTTAAGATACCTTAATTATTAATGATTAATTATGTATTCTAATGCATTTTCTTCCATTAGTTTAATATATTAAAAACTAACGACGTCGTAGAACATAGCGTAAACTATACTAATTAAAATATAGAAAGAGTATTTATTTTATTTCACAAGCATTGGAAGCAAAATGTAAAAAAAAAAACCATTGGAAGCAAAGAATGGCGTTTTTTATTTTATATTATTTTATGTTGTAATAAATTAAAAAGGATAAAAATGGATTTTAAATAAAATGATAAGGCTAAAAATGGAAGAAAAGATGATAAGCTATAAGCTCATAACCTAATTGAAATAGCTTCTGGAAAATAAGCTATAAGTCAGTAAAATAAGCTATAAGTCAGTGTTGAAAAGACTGTTACCAAACAGGTCTTATAGCTTATAAGCTATAAGGCATAAGCTATAAGTCACTTTTATGGTGTTGCCAAACAGACCCTAAATTGATGAAAAATTGTCAAAAGCCAAACTAAGTCAAATATTATAAGTTGTAATTGTAACTACTCGTATTATTGTTAAAAGGAAATGTTAAACAATATCTTGGGAATGGACGGAAATGGCTAGGGTATTATAGTTCACATTTTCATACCAACAGTTTGAAAAAATATTCATACCCATCTTTATATCTGTATGGGTAACAATTTTTATCTTTGTCTCCATATCCTACGGGTATCTAAATACTCATACTTGTATTCATTATTTGCATTTTTTTTAAATAATTGATAAATTATAAAATATCATATGATTTTAATAGAATTAAAAAAAATTCAAAATTTTTATTGTTGACTCATGAAATTTAGACACAAAATTATTAATAATATTATGCTAAAATTTATTTCTTTATTAACATATTGGCATTATGTTATAAATAAACATTTTTATTTAAAATGTGTAAAAGTGTAACAATGTTGTATTTTTTTAAAAATTAATTTAAATAAATTATTATATAATTAAAATTATTAATAATATTATGCTAAAGTTTATTTCTTTGTTAACATATTGGCATTATGTTATAAATAAACATTTTTATTTAAAATGTATAAAAGTATAACAATGTCGTATTTTTAAAAAATTAATTTAAATAAATTATTATATAATTAAAATAACTATGTGGGTATGGGGCGGGGTGGATATTTTTTGCGGATATCCACTAGTATAGGTATGAGTCAAATTGTCATCCCTAATCTTGGATACTAGTTAAACATATTAATAAAAAGGGTCATGCTAAATAGTGCATCCGATGCACTTGTTAAGCATGAAAAAAAAAGGAAATTAAAAAATAAAAATAATATTGATAAAAACAACTTTTTATACATTCAAGACATTGAATGCACACATTCCAAAATAAAGTTTCTATATAAACATGCTTCATTAGTGACCCGAGAGAACTGTTTAGCATTTCCTAACAAAGGATACTCACATTTTTGTTCTTTTGATACGGTCCAGTTTGCGAATGAGTGTTACTCATGTCAAACAATATTAAAAATAAGGAAAATATTAAGGTACACTAATTAAGCATATTAATATAGAAATATTTTCTTGAAATTTTTTTAAAAATTTGTGCATTTAATGTGATAACTATCTTTTTAGCATTAACTTTATCTTTTTATTTCTTTTTTGAGTATCTTAATTAGTGCACCAAGTGCATTGTTTAGCATGATCCTAAAACTAAATGCATATATATAGAATAATAAATGATAATTAATAAAATTACATTAAAATTTGTATATTCAAAGTTTGAAAAATAGAAAAACTGTAAATAAGAATAAAGAAACTATATATAATATTTTTATTGCTTTATTTCATTTCACTTGCATCATCTTAAAGTACATAACAAGATACATAAAATTAGAAAAGCTACCGAAAATTCATTTGATGGGTGAATCAAAATTAGGGGTGGCAAAACGGGTCTGACCCGCCGGGCCGGCTCGTTTAACTCACCATTTTTGGTGGGTTGAGCCTGAGTTTTGAGCTCGGCAACTCTAGTTGGCCCGCCCCGTCGAACTCGCTTAAAAAACAGGGCGCATCGGTGGCAGGGCGGGCCGGCCCGCGAGTTATATATATATATAAAGTAAAGAATAAAAGAAAATAGCTCAACCCAATAAAATACAACACACATTTAAATTTTGGATTATAATTATATTGAATTTGTTAACTATGTTCTTAGATGTGTTGATTTGATGTTGCTCACGTGGTTGATTTGTCTCAAAAATTAATTTTTTTTCACAAATTTGTTTGTTTCTGTTTTTTATAAATAATATTAGCATTTTTTTAATAAAGTGTCAAAATAAAAAAAAAATAATAATTTATTTGACGGGCCGGCCTGCCAACTCGCTTGTCCGCCAATAAACGAGGCGGGCTGTGATTTTAGACTCGGCCACCTAAGTTGACTCGGCTCGCTTCGTCCCGTTTTTAGGCGGGTTTAAGCGGGCCGAGCCTAAACGGGGCGGGCTTGCCCGCTTTGCCACCTCTAATCAAAATAACTAAATAAGAATTCATGGAATATCCTTGTAATAAATGTGTACTGTGTATTCTATTAGGTTTGAAAATCATGTAATCTATGGAGATTTATAATAAGGCAAATGCTAAAGAGTATACTCGGTGTACTTTTTAAACCCCTTAAATAGTAAGTTTGCATATAATTTTGATAAAATATATAAAATCAATGCATTGGAAATTGTGCTGTTTAACTTTTTGATTAAAAAATTTCTTTAAATAGTATGCTTAAAGAGTGCACCAGATGCACTTGTTAACAGGACCCTTATAATAATTGTCATTGACAAAAACCTTTACGACACCTAAATTTTTTATGAGGTGATCCAGACAAGGATTTAGTAACTGATGGGCAATCACGATCACGAATACATGGAATGATAGCTGTAATATAAAAAGAGAAAAACAATTAATATTATTAAAATGAAATAAATAAGAAAATTTGAAAAGGAGATAAAAATAGTTTACGATGTGGCATTTGCGTTGAAACAATAACTAAGGAAAGAAAGATTATCATAACATAAACAAACTTGAAAGTTTTATCCATATTTTCCGCTTTTTGCATGTATCAAGTAGAATTTTATTTTGTCACCTTTTGATTTATAAAGCTCATATTCTCCTTACAAAAATTAAATAATTTTAAGTGCTTATAGAGTTGTAAAAAGACTTCCAAATTTTTTTATAATTATTATATGTCCGTTAAGTACAATAATTTGTTAATTTGCCCTTTTAGCACCTTTAGTGAGGAGGTAAATAAAAAAATGAAAATATTTCACCCTTAATTTATTTTATCAAATTTTCATTATTTTATAACCTTTCTTAATAGAAAATAAATCATCACAAAATAAGAATAATATTTTATGTGATCATACCCTAAACGCTATAGATTTAACTAATGGGTATGTAACGCTTGAGGTTGTTGAAGAATGCGAGTGATTAATTCATGCATAAGGTGTGGACAATGGGCGGCTCCCGACAATTTATTGGGGATTTGAAACAAGAGGGATTATATTTTTTGTATTAAAATCCTTAACTGCGGATTTTTTGGAAAGTAAATTTGTAGTAAATTTTTTATACGAATTTTCCTAAATAAAATCCACACGAAAATATGGTGTTTTTAGTTAAAATAATTTCATACGCTTGTATCTTCGAAAATATTTGAAGGTTTCATGTGATTTTTTTTGTAGGTAACTCCACAAAAAAAGATTATATATATTTTTATTAAAACCCTTTTGTTGGATATTTTTCGAAGGTAAGTCTATCGGAAATTTTTCTTGCGAGTTTACCTAAATAAAATTTGCAAGAAAATATATAGATATCTTTGATGTGTTTCTTGCGAATTAATTTTAGAAAATATTCAAAAAAAATTATACAAATTTTTTTTGTAAGAAAATTCATAAGAAATACTTCTTTTTTAAGGCAACAACATATTCTTGTGTTGCTGTTTGCTTTAAAGTGAAAGAATAGTGTTTCAATTATTTCACACTTTAGAAGATTAAGAGATAGGAGTAGTACTAGCATTTCCTTTGTTCCAATAAAAAGTGTAGTACAAGTATCAAAACATTAATGTTTCGTATGGAAATTTGAAACAAAGAGAAATAACCGTTCAACTTCAAGTAGCTATGATGATGGACTAACGACTCTTTGGTTCCATTGATAGGAGAAATAATTAAACAGTTTCGAACTAAATTGATGAAAAAGTTGTCAAAACTCAAACTAAGTCAAATATTATAACTACTCGTATTATTGTTAAAAGGAAATGCTAAACAATACTAGTACTACATCTTGGCTATGGATGGCAATGGCTAGGTATTAGATCATCTCCAATAGTGTAGTACCCATTAGCTACTTATAATACTTATTAGGTACTACTATTGGAGTACCATCCATTTGAGTATCTATTAGGTACTACTTCTAAAATAAGAATCCTCTCTTTTCTTGGACCCACCTTTATTTTCTATTAAAATATTATTTTCATTTAACTTTTTTTTTTTGCACAATTTAAAAAATGTGGAGTTATTGATGTGACCCATTTTAAAGTTTTTTAAGAAGTGCTCAATTGGAGGAGTTGAATACCTATTAGGTACTATTATTAAAAAATGATAAATTAGTGATGTGTCCATGTGAGACACATTTAAGTACTCAAAGTTTGAGTTCTCCATTGTGGATGCTCTTCTAGTCCACATTTTCATATCGACAGTTTGAAAAAATATTCGTACCCATCTTTATATCTGCGAGGGTAACAATTTTTATCTTCGTCTTCATGCCCTATGGGTACCTAAATACTCATACTTGTATTTATTATCCGCATTTTTTTAAAAATAAATTGATAAATTATAAAATATCATATGATTTTAATACAATTAAGAAAAATTCAAAATTTTTAATGTTGATTGATGAAATTTATACACAAAACTATTAGTAATATTATGCTAAAGTTTATTTCTTTTGTTAACATATTGACATTATGTTATAAATAAATATTTTTATTTAAAGTGTGTAAAAGTATAACAATGTTGTATTTTTTAAAAATTAATTTAAATATGTTATTATATAATTAAAATAACTATGTGGGTATGGGGCGGGGTGGGTATTTTTTGCGGATATCCACTAGGTATAGGTATGAGTCAAATTGTCATCCCTAATCTTGGATACTAGTTAAACATATTAATAAAAAGGGTCATGTTAAATAGTGCATCTGATACATTTGTTAAGCATGCAAAAAGAAGGAAATAAAAAAAATAAAAATAATATTGATAAAAACAACTTTTTATACATTCAAAACATTGAATACATATATTCCAAAATAAAGTTTCTATATAAACATGCTTAACTAGTGGCCCGGAGGCACTGTTTAGTATTTTTCTAACAAAGGATACTCACATTTTTGTTCTTTTGATACGGTCCAGTTTGCGAATGAGTGTTACTCATGTCAAACAATATTAAAAAGGGTAAAATATGTTTTCAGTCCCTAGTTTTACGATGAGTTTTGGTTTTCGTCCCTATATTTTAAAATCACTCTTTTTCGTCCCTGCTTTAATTTTGTGTTTTGGTTTTAGTCTTGAATGTTCACATGGATGCGCCACAATGGATTATTTTGACATGTGGCATCCTACATGAATTGACACGTCATTTAAAAAATAAAAATGATTTTTTTAAAACAAATTTTTTTTTTAAAAAAACTTTTTTTTTTATTTTTTTATTAATTTTCTTTGCAGTAACAAAAAAATTAGATGACCGATAAACTTAATTATTATTTTTTCAAATAAAAATGAGTTAATAATTACTTTTAAAATCTTACAAAAAAATTATAATTTTACAATTATTACTTCTACAGATTGCCGGAGTGAGAGAGATGGTGAAGGACGACAGATTAGTGAGAGAGAGAGAGAGAGTGAGGAGATTATGTGATTTTAAAATATAGGAATGAAAACCAAAACTCACCTTAAAATCATGAATTGAAAAAATATTGTAAAAGAATTATTTTTTTGTAAGATTTTAAAAGTAATTATTAACTCATTTTTATTTAAATATTATTTTTTTAAAGTTTATCAGTCATCTAATTTTTTAATTACTACAAAGAAAATTAATAAAAAAATTAATTTTTCTTTTTAAAAAAATTTAAATAATTTTTATTTTTAAAATGACGTGTCAATCCATGTAGGATGCCACATGTCAAAAAAAAATCATCTTTGGCACATCCACGTGGATATTTAGGACTAAAACCAAAACACGAAATTAAGTAGAGACGAAAAAGAGTGATTTTAAAATATAGGGACGAAAACCAAAACTCGTTATAAAACTAAGGACTGAAAACATATTTTACCCTATTAAAAATAAGGAAAATGTTAAGGTGCACTAATTAAGCATATTAATATAGAAATATTTTTTTGGAATTTTTTTTAGAATTTATGCATTTAATGTGGTAACTATCTTTTTAGCATTAACTTTATCTTTTTATTTCCTTTGATTAGCCACTGCACCTAAATACAAAGAGTATTTGGTAGGAAAAAAGTAACAACCCACAGGAATGTGGAAACAGTATAGCTACATAACAGTGCATTGTTTAGCATGATCCTAAAAGTAAATGCGAATATATATAGAATAATAAATGATAATTAATAAAATTACATTAAAATTTGTATAATCAATGTTTGAAAAATAGAAAAGCTATATATAATATTTTTATTGCTTTATTTCATTTCACTTGCATCATCTTAAAGTACATAACAAGATACATAAAATTAGAAAAGCTACAGAAAATTCATTTGATGGGTGAATCAAAATAACTAAATAAGAATTCATGGAATATCCTTGTAATGTGTACTGTGTATTCTATTAGGTTTGAAAATCATGTAATCTATGGAGATTTATAATAAGGAAAATGCTAACTAGTGCTCCCGGACACTAGTTAAGGATATCCAATATAGTAAAATTATATTGGAGTTTGTGCAATCAATGTTTATATAGTAAAATATAAAAAGTGATATTTTCAATGCAATAATTACTATTTTTGTATCCTTAACTAATGTCCCGGGAGCACTAGTTAGCATGACCCTTATAATAATTGTCATTGACAAAAACCTTTACGACACCTAAATTTTTTATGAGGTGATCCAGACAAGGATTTAGTAACTGATGGGCAATCACGATCACGAATACATGGAATGATAGCTGTAATATAAAAAGAGAAAAACAATTAATATTATTAAAATGAAATAAATAAGGAAATTTGAAAAGGAGATAAAAATGATTTACGATGTGGCATTTGCGTTGAAACAATAACTAGGGAAAGAAAGATTAACATAACATAAACAAACTTGAAAGATTGAGCAATTCTTACCTAGGCACAAATAATAGAGGCACAAACTTAGGCACACTCACATAAATTTATAAGTTTAAAAGAAAAATAAAATCGTCACATCAATCAACATCATTTTAATTATTTTCTCTTTAATTTTTTTCATTTGTTATGAGTGTGCCCAAGATAAAATTATTTGGGTTTGTGCCCATATTAGAATTTCCCTGAAAGTTTTATCCATATTTTCCGCTTTTTGCATGTATCAAGTAGAATTTTATGGCAAGAGTTATTATGCATAAGGAATATCCTTATGCATGGTGCATAAACAAACCTCCACCATCCAATGTTTTTTTGATCAATTAAATTTTTTGATCAATCAAATGCACTAAAGCATGCATGGTGGAGATTTATTTATGCATCATACATAAGAATATTTTTTATGCATAATAACTCAACCCGAATTTTATTTTGTCACCTTTTGATTTATAAAGCTCATATTCTCCTTACAAAAATTAAATAATTTTAAGTGCTTATAGAGTTGTAAAAAGACTTCCAATTTTTTTTATAATTATTATTATATGTCCGTTAAGTACAATAATTTGTTAATTTGCCCTTTTAGCACCTTTAGTGAGGAGGTAAATAAAAAAATGAAAATATTTCACCCTTAATTTTTTTTATCAAATTTTCTTTATTTTATAACCTTTCATGATAGAAAATAAATCATCACAAAATAAGAATAATCTTTTATGTGATCATACCCTAAACGCTATAGATTTAACTGATGAGTATGTAACGCTTGAGGTTGTTGAAGAATGTGAGTGATTAATTCATGCATAAGGTGTGGACAATGGGCGGCTCCTGACAATTTATTGGGGATTTGAAACAAGAGGGATTATATTTTTGTATTAAAATCCTTAACTGCGGTTTTTTTCGAAAGTAAATTTGTAGTAAATTTTTTATACGAATTTTCCTAAATAAAATCCGCACGAAAATATGTGATGTTGTTAATTAAAAATAATTTCATACGCTTCTATCTACGAAAATATTTGAAAGTTTCATGTGATATTTTTTGTAGGAAACTCCACAAAAAAAGATTATATATTTTTTTTATTAAAACCCTTTTTTTGGATATTTTTCGAAGGTAAGTCTATCGGAAATTTTTCTTGCGAGTTTACCTAAATAAAATTTGCAAGAAAATATATAAATATCTTTGATGTGTTTCTTGCGAATTTATTTTAGAAAATATTCAAAAAAATTCTACAAATTTTTTTGTAAGAAAATTCATAAGAAATACTTCTTTTTTAATTAAAACGGTTTCCTCTAAATTTGTCTGATCAGAACTCTTCGACTTTTTTTGGTAAGGATCATAACTCTTCAATTATTTTATTTTTTTTGTCAGATAATCCTAGTGGATAGAAATTCATCCTTTAAAGGTGAATAAGCGGACATATCGAATTCGAACTCCGATCCCTACATAAATATACAATTTCTTTTACCAATTGAGTTAGGCTCATGAGAACAACTCTTCAATTTGTTACACTGTGTTGAACAATTTTAAAATAATAACAATTTATTAAGTTTTGATGAAGTGTTGCCAATTTGTGATTGGTTTTCTTCAAAATTATTTTATGTTAAACATAATGATCAATTGGTCATACATGTTAGGCTTATTAGTCAATATGTATGTAGTGTCCAATTTGTATTGTGGTGTTTTTTATTAAAAAATAATAAGAAATAATATTAGTAGTTATTAATTATGAAATATTTACTAAAATCAAGAAATTATGTTTTTAATATTTTGTTTTGAAATTAAAATAAAATATAAATTTACGAAACCAACTTTGTATATGATTATATGTTGATTTGTATGGATATATGCTTTTAGATAAATATCTAATGGGAGTTTGATTTCTAATTTCAATATATATATATATATTAAAAAAAAATAGGAGCTTAAAAAAAAAACCTCATTTGTCTCTTTTCTATTTCTCTCTTCTTTCTCTTATACAAATAAATACCTCAAATTTATTCTATTTCTCTTCTCATTCTCTCTTCTTATATTATATCTCACTTATTTATCTCTTCTCTTTTTTTTTTTCTCACAATCGAAACTAATAGTGTATGTCTAGTGTTGGCTTGACTCATGCTAAACACACTTTTTTTTTGTTTAATAAAATATAGTATCAGCCTGTCCGATTTTAGCTCTTGACTGATGCTAAATGTTGTTTTTCTAACAGCGATGAACCTTCTTTTTGGTATCACACAAATCATAACAATTAAACGTGTTTGACTTTGAACACTCTTTTATATGGAAATTTTTCCATAAATTGTGATTCAAATTACACTAAAAAATTTCGTGTTGGTCTTGGGGACAATCAACGATACAAAATATGTTTTTCTTTTCACACATTTGCCAATAAAAATGGTTCGATATATTCCTACAAAATGGGACCTTAGTCTTTTACTTAGTTTCTAAATTTTTATTGTGTTCGATCCCTACAAAATTAATGTGCAAGCAATTTTAGTCCATGAAAAAAGAATGTTTATATAGTCATCCTTAAAAACTAATTAAATTTTTCCACAGGCATATTTTAAACTCTAAAAAAATATCTTTTACTAAAGTTTAGAATACTTTGGCATGAATTGAATTACATATGAATATTTTGAATGCCAAGAGTTGAAGATAAATATAAAAGTATACTCAAATGGTTTCTATTTCGATAAGTAGGCTTTTTTTAACCTTAGTTGATGAGGTGATTTTTTTCGTGGAGAATAAAAGGTTGCTTCCAAATGTGTAGAAAACTTGAATTCTTTTAAGAGTGGCAATTTTTTCTTGGCAACTTCTGCATGATAGATTGCCAATCTCTGGCAGCGGGTCGCCATTGTACATGTTAGTGCTTCGACATGTGTGTGCTATGTGATTTAAGGCTTGAATCATCTAATTACTTATTCGGTTCTTGTAACCAAATCTCACAAGTTTGGAGTTGGTGCCACCTCACGGTGTTTTAAAGTTTTTTTAGGCTTTCTTGGGCATGGGTAGAAAAAATGGGGTGTTAATGTAGTAAACTATTGTGTGGACTATCTTGAAATTTCGACACGACATCTTCTTTTCGAAAGAGACCTTTTCTGTCGAGTGTCTGGTTGATAGGATGAAACGTTTATCTTGAAAGTGATTTATAGGTAAAAACTCTGGCTCACCTTGTTCCTTTTACAAGTGAGGTATCCACCCTATTTTATGTTGGAGCCGATAGAATTTGTTTGGGTGTCGTGTTGGGTCTCGATGGGCTAGTAAGATTGGAGGCTCCCTAGTTGTTTTGTCCTATCTCTGGTAGATTTATGCCTCTCGCTTCCTATCGAGCATTCTTCTTTTTATGGTGATGCCTACGGGAATTTTTAGGGGAAGAGGTTCCGATAATTTAGAATTTGATTGCAAAATAAGTTAAATTTAACCAAAAATTATTCCCAACAAGAATCGAGCTTAATTTCTTTTTGGATTTAAAGAGCGAAGTGGGGGGTTTGCTTGACAATGAGGTGTTGGTGAGGAAAAAGTTGTTTGAGGAGTTGTGGCAATTGCTTAAAAACATTGATGCCTTGACTTTTCAAAGATCACGATCAAAGTGGCTAAAGGAGGGGGACTCGAATTCACGATTCTTCCATAATTGTATGAAAGCTAGAAATAGGAGAAATTGTTTGAAAGTGTTGAGGACGCCAACCGGATTGGTTGAGGGTCCGGTTCTTGTCCGAAGTGAGGTTGTGTCGTTCTTTAAAAACCATTTTGATAATGAAGGGTGGCATCGTCCGACCCTTGATGGTATTGATTTTCCTCATTTAACCGAGTTGGAAGTGGAGGGGTTGACGACACCGTTTACAATGGAGGAAATTACGGAGGTGGTTAGGGAGTGCGACGGGTCAAAGAGTCCGGGGCCGGATGGGTTCAACTTCGCTTTTATTAAGGAGTTTTGGGACATGTTGAAAGGTGAAGTGCACATTTTCTTCGATCAATTTCATGGAAACTCAAGCTTTCCCAAAGGTATGTCTTCTTATTTCCTTACTCTCATTCCTAAAGTCCCCTCACCTCAATCTCTCGGGGATTTTAGGCCCATCTCTCTTCTTGGGTGTTTATATAAGTTGGTAGCCAAGGTGTTGACGGCTCGTCTAGCTAAGGTTATAGGTGCTTTGATACCAAATACACAATCGGCCTTTATTAAGGGTAGACAATTAGTGGATGGTGTCGTGGTTATTAATGAGGTAATTGATTATGCCAAAAAGGTGGGAAAGGAGTGTATGATTCTTAAAATAGACTTTGAAAAGGCGTACGACTCGGTCGATTGGGGTTTCTTAGATTATATGTTAACCCGCTTTGGTTTTGGCAATAAATGGCGTACTTGGATGAAGGTGTGTGTTTGTTCCGGTAGTATGTCTATTTTGGTTAATGGGAGCCCCACGGAGGAAATTAACATTAAAAGGGGTTTGAAACAAGGTGATCCGCTTGCTCCCTTCCTCTTTCTTATTGTGGCGGAAGGGTTGGGGGCCCTAATGAGAAAGGCGGTGCAATGTGATCAGTTCCAACCTTTCAAAGTGGGAATGGAGGGCTTTCCGGTGTCAATTTTACAATATGCGGACGATACCCTTTGTATCGGTGAGGCGTCGGTGGTTAATTTATGGGCACTTAAAGCGATACTTAGAGGGTTTGAATTGGCTTCCGGATTGAAAGTTAATTTTAGTAAAAGTTGTCTTATTGGTGTGAATGTGTCCATTGATTTTCTTGGTATGGCGTCCGAATTTTTGAATTGTCGGATTGGTAACCTACCGTTCAAGTACTTGGGCTTACCGGTGGGTGCCAATCCTAGGTTGGTTTCGACTTGGGCTCCGATGCTTGACTCTTTCAAAAAAAGGCTTGGTTCTTGGGGAAACAAGTATGTTAGTCTTGGTGGACGAATTGTCTTAATTAATGCGGTGTTGAATTCTCTACCCATTTTTTTTCCTCTCTTTCTTTAAAATGCCGGTAAAGGTTTGGCGAGAAGTGGTTAGTATCCAACGTAAATTCCTTTGGGGTGGTTTAGCAAATAAAAATAAAATGTGTTGGGTGAAGTGGTCCGATGTGTGTAAACCAAAAGAAGAGGGAGGTTTAGGCATTAAAGACCTCCGCTTAATGAATAGTAGTTTACTTGCAAAATGGAGATGGAAATTACTTGTGGAAGGGGATGATTTGTGGAAGAAGGTGATAGTGGCGAAGTATGGGGCGAATTCTTTGGGTAAGGCCAAATTGGATGTGGCCGTGTTTGGGTCGGGTACTTCGGCGTGGTGGAGGGACATTTGCCGGGTTGATATTGGTAATGATTGGTTCCTTCTTGCGGCCAATTTAATTGTGGGGAGGGGTAATTTGACCAAATTTTGGAAAGATGTGTGGTTAGGGGACCAAAATTTGCAAACTAGATTTCCACGTTTATTTGGGGTCTCTCTCATGAAGGATAGCTTAGTGTGTGATATGGGAAGTTGGGTGAGGGGGGGAGTGGAAGTGGGAGTTGGGGTGGCGTCGTACTCTCTTTGTTTGGGAGGAAGAGCTCCTTCAAGAGTTGATGGAATTGCTTGCTTTAGTGGTGATTTCGGATGCTAATGATAGATGGATTTGGAAGCCGGGGTCCGATGGCGTTTTCACGGTTAAGTCCACTTATGTTTTTCTTGATCATACTTTGAATACCCGTGTCCCTAGATGTTCCCTCGACTTGTTTGCTTTCAAATTTATTTGGAAAAGTGGAGTACCGTCAAAGGTGTGTGCCTTGTCTTGGCAAGTTTTGTTGGACAAGATCCCGACAAGAGATAATCTTAGAAGGAGAAAGGTTCTTAATTTGGTGGATGCTAATTGTGCAATTTGTGTTGGTAATTTAGAAACGTCACAACATTTGTTTCTCCATTGTAGCTACACGGCGGATATTTGGTATGCGATTATGAGGTGGCTTGGATTGGTTTTGCCGCTCCCACCTTCGGTAGTGTCGTCATATACCTTGCTTGTGGGTTGTGGGTCGAGCCGAAAAACTAGGAAAGGCCTTTCCGTTATTTGGCTTGCTTTTATTTGGGTGATGTGGAAAGTGAGGAATGATCGGGTCTTTAATAATATTTTGGGAGATAGATTGACGACGGTGGAGCTTATCCAAAGACTTTCGTGGCAATGGTTTTTATGCAACACCGCGAAAGTACCTAGTTTATTGTATGAATGGACTTGGGACCCGGATGATTGTATGAAGCGTTGATGCTTTTATGGTTGTGTTGCTGTTTTTGTTGTTGTATGTTGTAGAATTGGTATTTGTGTGGTAGGCTCCCTGTTTCTAATTTTCGCTTCCCTGTAACTTTGGTGCCTTGTGCACTTGTAATTGTACTTTGGTGGTTTAGTTGGCCCCTCTTGTGCCTTCTAAAACCCTTAATAAATTTTGGCAGTTCAAAAAAAAAAAAAGGCGGTTATTGTGGTTTTAATTAAAGTTACACTATGGTAAGGGTGACGTTAGAAACCATAATGCTGTAATTTTTTGAAATGGCAAAAAGTCAATGGTTAATGCCCTTATGTCTGTCATTGAAGCTTAAAATCTGATCATATAACTCATTCAATTCTTACTTCAAATCAGTTAAAGAACCTACCCGTGTCTTAAAATAGTAGTACTAATATAAGCTCATTTTATATCACAGTACCATTCTAAAGATAAATGCTAATGTAGAATAATAAATTATTAATTTACTTAATTTTTTGGTAAGTATTAATTTACTTAAAAAAATGATCAGGAAAACAAAAAAACTAATTACTTAATTAGTTTGACATTAGTTATACAAGTTTTATTTTAAACCGGAAAGATATATTAAACATGCGTTAGCCTGTACCACAAGCAAATTTTAAGGTAAATTTATTAACTTGAAAATTGTATCCCAGTAAAATATTAATTAAAACTTTGCACAATTAGTTTAATAAATTATTATGTGCAGTGACTTTTTTTGTTTTCATTGTTGGAATTAATTTATAATTTAGTACATATACTCAAACTAACGATTAAAACCTTAATCTTACTTAAGTGCGGAAGCCAAAATAAACATAGGAGCATATGTATAAAATAGGATATACGACATGTTGATTTATTGAGATTAAAGGATTATGAAAATACCTGGATAGATGAATCATCTCATATGATTCAACCGTTGGTAATCCTTAAACGCAGTGATAGATAATCGTATGACGAGCATCTGTTGGCTTGTGGTTCTTTCTCAACCGAGACTCTTTATGCCATAAGCGCTCTTCAAATGGAGAAAAGAGGCGATATGCAGTGCGTCTGGTATACTGGGATCATTGCTTATATACATTGTGATGACCTATTAGGGTTCCCATTATTTCGAAATGAGCCATCGTGACATCCACTCATATTGAGCTCATATCAACTTAATTAATTCCTAAGTAGAAATCCAATTAGCCTTTTAACTTTATTTGATTACTTAATCAATTAGACTCTTAATTGATAAATAGCTAATATAATTATATAAAAATATTTGCCCACATAATATTATTTATTTTTTAAAAACATATTTTAAAAACATATTTTATTTATTTTTTAAAAAATTAATTTATTTTTAAATGCCACATAAGCAATTTTTTAGTCAAAAAAATCAAACTGGGACTAACAAATGAAAAATGGGATAAATGATGAAGAGAGAGAAAAAATAATGAGAGAGAAAAAGACATAAAAAAATTAGAAAGGAAATTTGAAAGAAAAAAAAGGAGAGGATCCAAACACGAACCATCCTACCTGCAAGAATAATTTTGCACATACTACAAATTTAAAATAAGGAAAATGGTAAATAGTGCACCTGATGCACTATTTAAGCACATAAATAAGGAAATTATGTCTTGAAACTCATGCATTCAATACATTGAAAATATAAAAGTTACTTTTATCAACATTAACTTTATATTTTATTTCTATTTTTAATATGTTTAACAAGTGCACCGGGTACAATATTTAGCATGACCCTTAAAATAAATATTAGTAATAAATAAACAATTGGTAGGTCATGGAAAAGCTCAGAAGTGTACAGTATACTGTAGTAGACATGGCAATGGGGCGGGTCGGAGGCGAATCTTGCCATCCCCAAACCCAAATCTATAAAGTTCAGGTATCCCCAAACCCGTCCCAATCCATAAAGTTTTTAATGGGGATGAAAATTAAAACCCCAAACCCATACCCAATGGGGTTCGGGTATCCCCGTGGGTGTCGGGTATCCTCATTTCGCTTTACCTCCATATGAATTTGAGTTGCACTTTATTGTATTTTTTATTAAAAAAATAGTTAAAAATAAAAAATAATTTTGTTTCAAGAATATTTATACATAGAAAATAAATTGATTAATATTTAACTTAAAAATATGAATGTAATAATCTAAAATAAAATAAAATATGAATGTAATTTAGAGATTATATAAGGATTTCTAATTTATAAATGATAAAATGTAATTTGATATAAGCGGGGCGGGTTCGGAGACGGATTTGGGGTGGGTATCAATATCCCTATTACCCGCCCCAACCCCAACTTTTAAAATCGGAGAAAACTCAAACCCAAACCCAGTCAACTCGGGTTTTTCCCGTCAAAATCGGGACAGATGGATAGCCGCGGGTATAGGTTATTTTGCCATGCCTATACTGTAGTATGCAAATAGTATTTGGTGGAATTGAAACGTTTAGCTGACCAAAATAAGCTTACGGAGAGGAGAGAGACACTTCATGGCTAAGTTTTTGAAAACTACAATACTATTTATGATTTCTTTTACAATGTGAACATAAAAGGAGCATTTTCCTACTATTGAAGAAAGGGTTTCAGGGTGTGTGAGAAGAGTTTCATTCTTCAAGCTTCAAGTGAACGATCATGGCAAGAAAATATGAAGGACATGCTGTGGGTATAGACCTTGGAACAACATATTCTTGTGTTGCTGTTTGGTTGGAGGATAAAAATAGTGTTGAGATAATCCACAATGATGAAGGCAACAAAATCACACCTTCTTTTGTTGCTTTCACCGATGAACAAAGGTTGGTTGGTGGTGCTGCTAAGGATCAAGCTGCCATCAACCCACAAAACACTGTTTTTGGTATATTTCTATTTCTATTCTCCAATCTTTTGATATTTACTGCTGTCATTATAGTCATGTTTTTAAATTGTGACTAAAGTCGCTTTGTGATTCTTTATATTATGGAAAAATCCAATTAATTGCAGCTTAGATCGTGGTTAGGTTACAAACATTTATTTATATTTATGATTATAGATGTGTTAGCAAGATATTTATTTGTATTTATGAGAATTTACTATTAATATTATTTTTTTCAGATGCAAAAAGGTTAATTGGTAGGAAATTTAGTGACCCTATTGTTCAAAAAGATATACGGTTGTGGCCATTCAAGGTTATTGCTGGTGTTAATGACAAACCTATGATTAGTGTTAAATACAAAGGTCAGAAGAAGCTTCTTTGTGCCGAGGAGATCTCATCTATTGTACTCACAAATATGAGGGAGATTGCAGAGGCATATTTGGAAACACCGGTTAAAAATGCAGTTGTTACTGTTCCAGCTTATTTCAACGATTCTCAGCGAAAAGCCACCATGGATGCTGGTGCCATTGCTGGCCTTAATGTTATGCGAATAATTAATGAACCCACTGCTGCAGCTATTGCATACGGCCTTGATAAGAGAGCTAACTGTAAAGGTGAAAGGAATATTTTTGTGTTCGATCTTGGTGGTGGAACTTTTGATGTGTCTCTCCTCACAATTAAAGGTGAGGTCTTTGAAGTTAAAGCGACTGCTGGAAACACTCACATTGGAGGAGAGGACTTTGATAACAGAATGTTGAAGTACTTTGTTGAGGAATTTAAGAGGAAGAAGAAAGCGGATATCACCAAGAATCCAAGAGCCTCGAGAAGATTGAAAACTGCATGCGAAAAGGCAAAAAGGACACTCACTTTCAAATCTCTCACCTCTATTGAGATAGATAATTTATTTAAGGGAATCGACTTCTCTTCATCAATCACTCGTGTTAAATTTGAGGAAATTAATATGGATCTTTTTAATGAGTGTATGAAAACTGTTGAGAGTTGTCTAACGGATTCAAAGATGGACAAGAGTAATGTACATGATGTAGTACTTGTCGGGGGATCGTCTAGGATTCCCATAGTGCAGAAACTATTGCGTGATTTCTTCAATGGGAAGAATTTGTGCAAGAGCATCAATCCTGATGAGGCTGTTGCTTATGGGGCAGCATTTCATGCTGCTTTGCTGAGCGAAGGACTTAAGAATGTTCCAAACTTGGTGCTGCGAGATGTTACACCCTTGTCACTTGGTCTTGCAATAGATGAAGGTACCATGGGTGTCGTAATTCCTAGGAACACTTCTATCCCTGTCAAGGAAACAAAAGAATATATTACCGCTGAAGATAACTGTGACACTTCTATTAAGGTTTATGAGGGTGAGAGAGCAAGGGTTGCAGACAACAATCTGCTTGGTTCTTTTATTCTTTCTTGCCGTCCTGGTGTTCCTCGTGGCACGCCCTTAGAGGTATGCTTCGCTATTGATGAAAATGCTATCTTAACTGTTTCTGCGCTGGAAAAATCTACCGGTAACACGAATGAGATCACAATAACCAATGACAAAGAAAGGTTATCCAGAGAAGAAATTAATAAATTGATTCGAGAAGCTAGAGAGTATCACGCTGAAGATGAGAAATTCCTAAGGAAGGCTAATATAATGAATGAATTAGATGATTGCATTTACAAGCTGAGGAATGCTCTAAAGAATAAAGAAGTAACATCAAAGGTATCATCTCATAAACTTAAAAAGATCAATCTTGCAATTACTAAGGCTGCAAATTTGCTTGATAAGAATAAGCACCATAACGAACTACATGTTCTCGAAAATCATTTGAAGAGGCTTGAAAGCATGTTGGATGACATTGAAATTAAGAATGAATAGAATGTTGATTTTTTTTGTATGTTTTGAATTGGAACCTTGGTTATGATTATTATCTGTGATGTCTGTTAGTATTTTGAAAGTTTGAGACCAAATTTGTAGTTTGCCATATTATCCAATGTTGTTCCTGTTGCTGACTTGTAAAGCAAAACCAACATTACCATGCCAACATTGTGCTAAAAGACTGTAACCATGACTTTGACATCCTTGATTTGTTACTATTTCAGTTAATTTAGATTTATTGAGATAGTTTCAGGTTTCTATGATTAATTTTCAAAGTAACATTGATTGAGTCTCGTACATATTGTGAGCCTTATTTGTGTCAACATTCAAGTATTCTGTGTTTCGTTAGTGTCCGTTATTTGTAAGATTGAGCATTACCGTTTTTATAAACACTGACCACTCAGTGTACTGATCGCTTGAATCTAATGTAAAATTTCACCGCGCGCATGAATCTAATGTCTGGTTCGCACAACAGTGAGTAGAATGTACGAGACTTCCCTTCCAAGAAAACAAACATTGAGTTGTATGACTGCTTAAAAAGAAAACAGAAATTCAAAATTCATGAAAGCAATTATATTTTTAAAACATTCAACAAATAAGACAAAAATGGCTTAAATGCAGATTTATTTAACACTCCTATTTTTAATGTCCTATATATATATATACATATATATACCCTTCCAAGTTTTTAATGAGAATTTTTTATTAACTAGGTACCAAAATAGAAAACTAATTCTCCTATTTGAGAATTTAACTAGCTAATTCTCCTATTATAGTCCTTTTTTGTTGGTAGAGCATTTATAGACGTTTTTTTATTGACAAAAAATTGGTAATTATTGTAAAATAGACAAAATATTTGACAAACCGTTATAAAATATTAATGCAGTTTTAAAAAATTATTTTCTTTTTTATAAAATGCTATCAGAAGCAATAATTAGTCCATACAAAAAAAAAAAAAACCAATAATTAGTCTTTTTTTTCTTTGACAAATAACTAGTCTTATTTTATTGTCCTAAAAGTAAGAAAAATAAATAATCTTCTTTTTTATAGAAGCTAAAGAAAGAAATTTTGATAATTTATACTAGCTTACAAAAATATATTTAAAAAAATGCAGAAAAATGAAATTAAAATTTTAAAAAAGAAATCCCAGTTTGATTATATGATTATGAGCGGTGGCAAATTCAGAAATTTTCTTTGGTGGGGGCTAGAAAATAATATTGTACAACTACTAAAATATTTTTTTAGATGAAGTTTGATTTTAATTTTGTTAACATGTTTGATTTTCTTGATGAAATAAATAATATGTTTGATATAAAATATAACATATAATATATTAAAAATTAATATTTTAGAACAATAACCAAGGATTATATTTGAAAAATATAAAATATTTTAAAAAATATTCAACTATGGAATAATATTTTAGAATGATAACTATGGGGTAATAAGTAGTATAAAAATAAATAATAAAAAAATAAGTAGTGTTAAAAACAATTAATTAAAAACCAATGGATTATATCATACCAATAAAAAGATAAATAAATATTAAAATACATATATTCAATAAGGTTCGGTTTGGATCGATTTTAAATAATCAATCCAAACTCTGATCTGGTGATTTCCATAAAAGGAAATTCAAATACATCGAAAAAAAATTGTTTTTCATAGTTTTCAATTTATTTGAATTGGTTTGCGGTTATAATTTGGATTTGAAAATCCTACTTGCAAGAATAATATTGCTCATACTACAATTTTAAAATAAATAAACAATTGGTATGTCATGGAAAATTGTATTGTATGCCGAAAAAAGTTTTTGAAAACTATAATATATATAATACTATCTCTGTTTTAAAATATGAGTCATTTTAAAAAAAATTTATATTAAATTATGTGTCACTTTAAATTATCAATAAAATATTTATTATTTTTTTTCCTATTATACCCTTAATTATTTATTTTTCTTCTTCATTTAATTTTTCAATTTATCTTTTGTATACTATTAATGAGGGAAAATCTTGTAAATTAACTCATAATTTTTTCATATAACAATAATTATTTTTCTTAATTTGTGTAAAATAACCAAAATAACTTACATTTTGAAACGGATGGATTACTATTTACGATTCATCATTTGCAATGTGAACTTCTATGAAGCTCCGATACTCAAAATGGTGACGTATCGTGTCCGATACGTACTCGATACTCTTATGATACGTCTTGATACTCGTATCGGTTAAATCATTATTTTTAAATAATAAAATAATATTGGATACTCTCCTGATACGTCTCGATACTTGTATCGGAAAAATATCGGTTAAATCATTATTTTTAAATAAAAAAGTAATACCCGATATATGTCTAATACATCCCAATATATGCTTGTTTGTAACTTTAGCACTTCTTGTGGTTTTCCTTTGTCAATATAATTTTTTACTTTTCAAAAGAAAAACTATGGTGTCCTACTATATAAGAGGTTGTTAAACATTTGAGCTTTTTCAAAAATTCTGATATAAGATTAGATATTTTATGCTTTTAATTATTAATATTGTTGATTTTAGTCATGATTATATATTGTGTATTTATATATTTAATTTTAAATTTAATTTTTAAATAACATTTCGCGGCAGTATCGGATTGGAGATTTTTAAAAATGCCCCGATATGTATTGGCGTATCTATATCGTGTACTGTATCGGGGCTTCATAGGTGAACTTAAGGCCATCTCCAATGGTGTAGTACCTATTAGATACTTATGATACTTATTAGGTACTACTATTCGAGTATCAGAAATAACTAGTCTTATTAGAAACAGCTTATGTAATATAAATTAGGTTTTATTTTATTTTATAAGTTTAAACTAGTAAAAATTGAATTTTTAAAAGCTATTTTATCATAAATTATCTTGAAAAACTTATAATAATACATAAAAATTGCATAGATTGTTTGCATAAGCTCAAAAATAAACTAGGCCAAGCGGCCCCTAAGTCGCGTCATTAATTAGGGTTGTCTTTTTTCGTGAATTCATTAGGGTTTACGTTAATTACCACCACTAAAATGCAATTTTGATTGAGACAAGGCAATATCAACTGCATTTGACCATGATTATCCAAAATATATAAAATAACAGCGTGGCATAAACGGTTAGCAGTGTAAGAATTTAAAACCTTGGCTACAATAATAAAAGTAAATATTCACAGATTTGAGGATAGAAATATACCGAAGACAGTGTTCTCTGGGTTGATAGCAGCCTGATACTTAGCAGCACCACCAACCAACCTTTGATCATCAGTAAAAGCAACAAAAGAAGGTGTGATTTTATTGCCTTCATCGTTGTGGATAATCTCAACTCTGTTTTTTTGGTCCAACCAAACAGCAACACATGAATAAGTTGTTCCAAGGTCTATTCCCACAGCATGTCCTTCATATTTTCTGGCCATGATCGTTCACTCTCTTTCTCTCCTCACACCCAGAAACCCTTTCTCCAATAGTAGGAAAATGGTCCTTTAGAGCCTTCACAATGGAGCACCCAAACTTTGAGTACTTAAATGAATCATACATGGACACATCATTAATTTATTATTTTTTAATAATAATATCTAATAGGTACTCAACCCTTCCAATGGAGCACTTCTTAAAATGTTCTAAAATGGGTCTCATCAATAATTTTACATCATTATAATAACTTATTAAATTGTGCAAGAGGAGAGAGAGTTCAATAAAAATAATATTTTAATGAAAAATAAGGTGGATTAAAGTGGAGAGAGAGTTTTTATTTTAGAAGTACTACTTAATAGGTACTCAAATGAAAGATACTCCAATGGTAGTACCTAATAAGTATCATAAGTATCTAATAGGTACTACACCATTGGAGATGGTCTTAAGTTCACCTATGAAGCCCCGATACAGTACACGATATAGATAAATTAAGTATAAGGGTCAGGAGAAGCTTCTTTGTGCTGAGGAAATTTCATCTATTGTGCTCACAAAAATGAAGGAAATTGCAGAGAATTATTTAAAATCACCGGTTAAAAATGCAGTTGTCACTGTGCCTGCTTATTTCAATGATGCTCAACGAAAAGCCACCATAGATGCTGGTGCCATTGCTGGCCTTAATGTTATGAGGATAATCAATGAACCAACTGCTGCAGCTATTGCATACGGCCTTGATGAGAGAGATAACTATGACGGCGAAAGGAATATTTTTGTCTTTGATCTTGGTGGTGGGACTTTTGATGTGTCTCTCCTCACAATTAAAGATGATGTCTTTGAAGTTAAAGCCATTGCCGGAAATACTCACCTTGGTGGAGAGGACTTTGATAACAGAATGTTAAACTACTTTGTAGAGGAATTTAAGAGGAAGAACAAAGTGGATATTACAAGGAATCCAAGAGCATTGAGGCGTTTGAGAACTGCATGTGAAAAGGCAAAAAGGACGCTCTCTTTCAAATTGATCACCACTATTGAGATTGATTATTTATTTGAGGGCATCGACTTCTCTTCGTCAATCACTCGTGTCAAGTTTGAGGAAATCAATATGGATCTTTTTAATGAGTGTATGATGATTGTTGAAAGTTGTCTTACGGATTCAAAGATGGACAAGAGTAGTGTACATGATGTTGTTCTTGTGGGTGGCTCGTCTAGAATTCCCAAAGTGCAGAAACTACTGAGTGATTTCTTCAATGGGAAGGATTTGTGCAAGAGCATCAATCCTGACGAGGCCGTTGCTTGTGGGGCAGCAGTTCATGCTGCTTTGCTGAGTGAAGGACTTAAGAATGTTCCAAACTTGGTGCTGCGAGATGTTACACCCTTGTCACTTGGTATTTCAGTAAATAAAGGTATCATGGGTGTGGTAATTCCTAGGAACACTTCCATCCCTGTCAAGGAAACAAAAGAATATATTACAGCTAAAGATAACTGTGGTGCTTCTATTAAGGTTTATGAGGGTGAGAGAGCAAGTGTTGCTGACAACAATCTGCTTGGTTCTTTTTATCTTTCTTGCCGTCCTGGTGCTCCTCGTGGCACGCCCTTGGAGGTATGCTTCACTATTGATGAAAATGGTATCTTAACTGTTTCTGCGATGGAAATATCTACCGGTAACACGAACGAGATCACAATAACCAACGACAAAGAAAGGTTATCAAGAGAAGAAATAAAAAAATTGATTGAAGAAGCTAGAGAGTATCATGCTGAAGATGAGAGATTCCTAAGGAAGGCTAAGGTAATGAATGAGTTAGATGACTGCATTTACAAGCTGAGGAATGCTCTAAAGAATGAGGATGTTAAATCAAAGCTATCATCTCAAAAAGTTAAAGAGATCAACCTTGCAATTACAAAGGCTACAAATTTGCTTGATAAGAACAAGCACCAGAATGAACTACATGTTCTCGAAAATCATTTCAAGGAGCTTGAAAGTATTTTGGAAGATCTTGAAATTAAGAATAGTTAGTTTTCTTTTTCAGGAGTTAGAATGTTAAGTGTTGTCTTGCTTTATTTTGTATGTTATGAATTGAAAACTTGGTTACGTTATGATTAATGATTATTATCTGTGATATCTGTTAGTATTTTGAAGGTTTGAGACTAAATTTGCAGTTTGCCATATTATCGAATGTCGTTCATGTTGCTGACTCGTAAACCTGAACCAACATTACCATGCCAACATTGTGCTAAAAGACTGTAACCATGATTTGGCATTCTTGATTTGATACCATTTCAGTAAATTTAGATTTATTGAAGTAGTTTACAGGTTTCTATGATTAACTTACAAAGTAACATTGATTCTGTCTTTTGATTACTGGCTAGCATGTTTTTATAGTAAAAATGTTCTGTGATTGGATTCTCAAGTATTGTGCGGAAAACATATTGTGAGCCTTATTTGTGTCAACATATTCAAGTATTCTGTGTTTCGTTAGTGTCCGTTATTCGTAAGATTGAGGATTACCGTTTTTATAAACATCGACCACTCAGTGTACTAATCGCTTGAATCTAATGTAAAATTTCATCGCGTGAATCTAATGTCTGGTTTGCACAACAGTGAGCAGAATGTATGAGACTTTCCTTCCAAGAAAACAAACATTGAGTTGTATGACTGCTTAAAAAGAAAACAGAAATTCAAAATTCATGAAACCTAATCTTTTTAAAAAATTCAAAAAATAAAACAAAAATGGCTTAAATGCAGATTTATTTAACACTTCTATTTTTAGGCCCCGTTTGGCCCGGCTTATTTTCTCATTTTTTTTCTCCTTAAAAATAGTAAAGAAGGAAAAAAATTATTTTAACTCCACTTTTTTTTATTTTTTACTTCTTTACTTTATTTCTTTAATACTTTTAGAGAGAAATATTGTCAAATATAATTTTATACTTCTCTATTTCGTTTAAGCCAAATAAAAAAGTAAAAAATAAGCCGGACCAAACGGGTAATTAATGTCCTATATATACCCTTCCATGTTTTTAATGAGAATTTTTTATTAACTAGGAACCAAAATAGAAAACTAATTCTCCTATTTGAGAATTTAACTAGCTAATTCTCTTATTATAGTCCCTTTTTTTTGGTAGAGCATGTATAGACCTTTTTTTTTGACAAAAATTGGCAATTATTGTAAAATAGACAAAATATTTGACAAACCGTTATAAAATATAAATGCAGTTTTAAAAAATTATTTTCTTTTTTATAAAATGCTTTCAAAGGTGTCCTGGCAGTGGTGGTGGTGGTGGTGGTGGACTGAGGTGGTGGTGATTGGCTGAGGTTTTCTCTTGGTCCTGGAAGTTGTCCTGGCGCGCCCGAAAGGGTGGGGTACGTAGACACTCCGTGTTGACGGATGTTGTCGTTTTATCGTACCTCCGGGACGTATTGGTGATGGAGAGGTGTTGGATGGTTAATGCTGCGTGTAATTGGATTCTCCTGATATAAGAGTCTCTGACCATTTTCAAATCTGGTGAGATTTGCAGGACTCTTGGAGTTGCTGAGGGGTGTTCAAGTCTGTTGAGACTTGCAGGTCTCTGGTATCGGGTCGAACTCGACTGCATCAGGTGTTGACTGTCAATTCTCTGACTATCGGGGTTCCTCAACCTTTGACTTTCGGGGCTACTTTCTGGGTCTGATGGGCCGAGTAATTTTAATTCGAGTTCGGAAGTTAGTGCCTAGTGGTGTCTCCTAGGGTCGGGTGGGGGTTTTCTCTGGTAGATTTAGCGGATCATTATCGGTGTATGGGTGGTTTGGGGTTTTGATTAGGTGTTGGTAATTGTGTTATATCACGTTACCTTATGTTTGTATGTTCCACAACAATTCCTTACACTTCTTGTGGAGGAATTGTTTTTAATAAAATTTAGCCGTTTCAAAAAAAAAAAAAAAAGCAATAATTAGTCCATACAAAAAAAAACCAATAATTAGTATTTTTTTTTATTTTTGACAAATAACTAGTCTTATTTTAATGTCCTAAAAAAGTAAGAAAAATAAATAATATTTTTTTTTATAGAAGCTAAAGAAATAAATTTTGATAATTTATACTAGCTTACAAAAATACATTAAAAAATGCAGAAAAATGAAATTAAAATTTTAAAAAAGAAATCCCAGTTTGATTATATGATTATGAATAGTGGCAGATTCAGAAATTTTCTTTGGTGGGGGCTAGAAAATATTATTGTACAACTACTAAAATATTTTGTTAGATGAAGTTTGATACAAAAATTTATTGTGGTTTAATTTTAGCACCGATTAATCATCGTCGGAGAGCTTATTGGATACACAAAGTGATTTTTCCACCTCCATCCGAATGTTCTCCATAAACAAGAGTTGAAAATCGAACATATAACAAGTTACTTGAAAGACTCATCTTTTTTTTTTTAACTGCTATAAATTTTATTAAACCACAATCATGTACAAGGAGTACACAAAAGGGAAAGACTCATATCTCTTACCGCTTGTGCCAAGACACACGTAGAAAAAAAAATATTTCTACAAATTTTTAATTGTTGAAGAGAAATAGAAGATAAAATAAAAAGTTTAACCTTTAAATAGTTGAGAGCAAGTGCACCAGTAGCCAAATATTAGTTTATGTTGATATAAACAAATTGTATTTTTAATATTAAAGGAAAAGTAATAACAAAAAGAAGAGAAAGTAATGGTTTGTATTACTCTTGTTAGAAGAGGCTACAAAAGAATTACAAAGGATAAAATTAAGGACACATTATGCAAAAGATTTAATTGTAGAAGAGGTGTTCTCCCGTTTTGGTATATTGGTCATCCAATAGGAGCTAATTTTAGGAGGGTCTCTACTTGGGAGCCTATGGTGGAGAGTTTACGGAAAAGACTTGTGGAGATATAAATATGTAAGCCTCGAAGGGAGAATCGTGTTGATTAACTCGATGCTAAACTTTATTCCAATCTTCTATACCTTTCCTTTATTAAGATTTCGGTAGCGGTTTTGAAGATGATCGTTAGAATCCAAAGGGAATTCTTATGGGGAGGGACTAAAGGCGGTTGAAAGATAAGTTGGGTGAGGTGGAAAGAGGTTTGTAAACCTAGAAGTCATGGAGGTTTGGGGGTTCGGGATGTGGGGAAAGTAAATTTAAGCCTTTTTATAAAATGGAGGTGGAAGTTACTTCAAAACGATAATGCGGTTTGGAAAGACGTGTTAGTGGCGAAATACGGTAGAGGTGTTTGTTCAAATGTGCATTGGTTTGATGTCCCTATTCCGAACTGAGCCTCGATCAGTGTGGTGGAAGGATATTTGCCGAATTGATAGGTTTGAGGATGGGAGTTGGTTCGCAAATAATATCTCAAGGAAGGTGGGGAGGGGAAATTCTACACGTTTTTTTTGGATATTTAAAATTGTAAGGTATTATAATGTTATTTTGAATAAACAACTTTTAGTGCATCAATATTATATAATGTTATAGGATCAAAACCTCTGAAGCCTCGATACTCAAAAAATAGTGACATATTGTGTCTGATACGTATTCGATACCGATATTCTTTCGATACGTCTCGATACTCGTATCGGTAAAGTATCAGTTAAATCATTATTTTTAAATAAAAAAATAATAACCGATACTCTTTCGATACGTCTCGATACTCGTATTGGAAAAGTATCGGTTAAATCATTATTTTTAAATAAAAAAGTAATACCCGATACATGTGTGATACGTCCTAATATCCGATGTTTGTTTGTCTCTTTAGCACTTCTTGTGGTTTTCTTTTGTCAATATAATTTTTTACTTTTCAAAAGAAAAACTATGGTGTCCTACTATATAACAACCCTTTTCCCAAAATTCTAATATAAGACTAGATATTTTCTGCTTTTAATTATTAATATTGTTGATTTTAGTCATGTTTATATATTGTGTATTTATATATTTAATTTCAAATTTAATTTTTAAATAACGTATCGCGGTAGTATCGGATTGAAAATTTTAAAAAAATTTACGTATCAACGTATCGATATCGTGTTCCGTACCGGGGCTTCATAGATCAAAACTATCATAAAAACTAATTTTCAATTAACTAGAAAGAAAATTGGATATGCCCGAATGGAGATCATGTTGATTTCTCAAATTAAGATATAGAAGAAGAAACTGTATGTACATAATATTTTCATATATTCATTTTACTTGCATCATCTTAAATAAAACACTTGAAAATAGAAAAATTAAAAGAAAATTTATATAATGAGTAATCACAATAACTAAATAAGATCTAGTAATGCGTTTGTGTATCTTTTGGGTCTCTATTGAGCTTTATTATTATTATCATGAGCAAAAACCTTTACGGCACTTATATTTAAGTGTATGTGAGAAGGGGAAATTTGGACAATCACGATCACGTTTACACGGAAAGATACCTGTAATGAAAAAGAGAAAAAACAATGTTATTAAAACATGATAAAATATTGTGTACGAAAGAAAAAATGAAATTTAAAAGGAGATAAAAAATGCTTACGAGCTGATTGTGTTGAAACGACAAATAGGGAAAGAAGGGTTATCATAACATAAACAAATTTGAAAATTTTATCCATACTTTTCACTCTATGCATGTATCAAATGGAATTTTATTGTATCACTTTTTTATTTATAAAGTTCATGTGTTCTCCTTAGGTCAATTGAAACATTTTTAGTACTTATAGAGTTTTTAAAGACTTTCCTTTTTTTTTTTTATAATTTTTTTTTAATGGCAAAATTTATTAATAACTAGTCTCTGCACAAGACGAACAGAGACCGGTAGAAAAAGGAACAACAAGACCTAGGTGCCGTATATATACGGAAAACCTGAATGAAAAACACTCCTAAACAACACCTAATCATAAAAAACAACTCCTAATCCCCAATACAGTAAAGCAACCCACAGATTCAAGCCTACCAAAGCAATCACCGATCACGCGAAAATGTTACCACAACTGAACTCTAACTCCCGAACTCGAATAAAAAATGATCGGCCCATCAGAATCCAGAACCAGCTTCATCAAGCGAACCGCTGACCAGACAAAAGTAGAAACGAAAATCCCTAGGCAGACAACTCTTGGCAACGACAGATGTACCACCATGAGAAAAGCACCCCTCATATTTAAGTGCTTATAGAGTTGTAAAAAGACTTCCAAATTTTTTTATAATTATTATATGTCCGTTAAGTACAGTAATTTGTTAATTTGCCCTTTTAGCACCTTTAGTGAGGAGGTAAATAAAAAAATGAAAATATTTCACCCTTAATTTTTTTTATCAAATTTTCATTATTTTATAACCTTTCTTAATAGAAAATAAATCATCACAAAATAAGAATAATATTTTATGTGATCATACCCTAAACGCTATAGATTTAACTAATGGGTATGTAACGCTTGAGGTTGTTGAAGAATGCGAGTGATTAATTCATGCATAAGGTGTGGACAATGGGCGGCTCCCGACAATTTATTGGGGATTTGAAACAAGAGGGATTATATTTTTTGTATTAAAATCCTTAACTGCGGATTTTTTGGAAAGTAAATTTGTAGTAAATTTTTTATACGAATTTTCCTAAATAAAATCCACACGAAAATATGGTGTTTTTAGTTAAAATAATTTCATACGCTTGTATCTTCGAAAATATTTGAAGGTTTCATGTGATTTTTTGTGTAGGTAACTCCACAAAAAAAGATTATATATATTTTTATTAAAACCCTTTTGTTGGATATTTTTCGAAGGTAAGTCTATCGGAAATTTTTCTTGCGAGTTTACCTAAATAAAATTTGCAAGAAAATATATAGATATCTTTGATGTGTTTCTTGCGAATTTATTTTAGAAAATATTCAAAAAAAACTATACAAATTTTTTTTGTAAGAAAATTCATAAGAAATACTTCTTTTTTAAGGCAACAACATATTCTTGTGTTGCTGTTTGCTTTAAAGTGAAAGAATAGTGTTTCAATTATTTCACACTTTAGAAGATTAAGAGATAGGAGTAGTACTAGCATTTCCTTTGTTCCAATAAAAAGTGTAGTACAAGTATCAAAACATTAATGTTTCGTATGGAAATTTGAAACAAAGAGAAATAACCGTTCAACTTCAAGTAGCTATGATGATGGACTAACGACTCTTTGGTTCCATTGATAGGAGAAATAATTAAACAGTTTCGAACTAAATTGATGAAAAAGTTGTCAAAAGTCAAACTAAGTCAAACTAAGTCAAATATTATAACTACTCGTATTATTGTTAAAAGGAAATGCTAAACAATACTAGTACTACATCTTGGCTATGGATGGCAATGGCTAGGGTATTAGATCATCTCCAATAGTGTAGTACCCATTAGCTACTTATAATACTTATTAGGTATTATTATTAGAGTACCATCCATTTGAGTATCTATTAGGTACTACTTCTAAAATAAGAATCCTCTCTTTTCTTGGACCCACCTTTATTTTCTATTAAAATATTATTTTCATTTAACTTTTTTTTTGCACAATTTAAAAAATGTGGAGTTATTGATGTGACCCATTTTAAAGTTTTTTAAGAAGTGCTCAATTGGAAGAGTTGAATACCTATTAGGTACTATTATTAAAAAATGATAAATTAGTGATGTGTCCATGTGAGACACATTTAAGTACTCAAAGTTTGAGTTCTCCATTGTGGATGCTCTTATAGTCCACATTTTCATATCGACAGTTTGAAAAAATATTCGTACCCATCTTTATATCTGCGAGGGTAACAATTTTTATCTTCGTCTTCATGCCCTATGGGTACCTAAATACTCATACTTGTATTTATTATCCGCATTTTTTTAAAAATAAATTGATAAATTATAAAATATCATATGATTTTAATACAATTAAGAAAAATTCAAAATTTTTAATGTTGATTGATGAAATTTATACACAAAACTATTAGTAATATTATGCTAAAGTTTATTTCTTTTGTTAACATATTTACATTATGTTATAAATAAATATTTTTATTTAAAGTGTGTAAAAGTATAACAATGTTGTATTTTTTAAAAATTAATTTAAATATGTTATTATATAATTAAAATAACTATGTGGGTATGGGGCGGGGTGGGTATTTTTTTCGGATATCCACTAGGTATAGGTATGAGTCAAATTGTCATCCCTAATCTTGGATACTAGTTAAACATATTAATAAAAAGGGTCATGTTAAATAGTGCATCTGATACATTTGTTAAGCATGCAAAAAGAAGGAAATAAAAAAAATAAAAATAATATTGATAAAAACAACTTTTTATACATTCAAAACATTGAATACATATATTCCAAAATAAAGTTTCTATATAAACATGCTTAACTAGTGGCCCAGAGGCACTGTTTAGTATTTTTCTACCAAAGGATACTCACATTTTTGTTCTTTTGATACGGTCCAGTTTGCGAATGAGTGTTACTCATGTCAAACAATATTAAAAAGGGTAAAATATGTTTTCAGTCCCTAGTTTTACGATGAGTTTTGGTTTTCGTCCCTATATTTTAAAATCACTCTTTTTCGTCCCTGCTTTAATTTTGTGTTTTGGTTTTAGTCTTGAATGTCCACATGGATGCGCCACAATGGATTATTTTGACATGTGGCATCCTACATGAATTGACACGTCATTTAAAAAATAAAAATGATTTTTTTAAAACAATTTTTTTTTTTAAAAAAACTTTTTTTTTATTTTTTTATTAATTTTCTTTGCAGTAACAAAAAAATTAGATGACCGATAAACTTAATTATTATTTTTTCAAATAAAAATGAGTTAATAATTACTTTTAAAATCTTACAAAAAAATTATAATTTTACAATTATTACTTTTACAGATCGCCGGAGTGAGAGAGATGGTGAAGGACGACGGATTAGTGAGAGAGAGAGAGAGAGAGAGAGAGAGAGTGAGGAGATTATGTGATTTTAAAATATAGGAATGAAAACCAAAACTCACCTTAAAATCATGAATTGAAAAAATATTGTAAAAGAATTATTTTTTTGTAAGATTTTAAAAGTAATTATTAACTCATTTTTATTTAAATATTATTTTTTTAAAGTTTATCAGTCATCAAATTTTTTAATTACTACAAAGAAAATTAATAAAAAAATTAATTTTTCTTTTTAAAAAAATTTAAATAATTTTTATTTTTAAAATGACGTGTCAATCCATGTAGGATGCCACATGTCAAAAAAAAATCATCTTTGGCACATCCACGTGGATATTTAGGACTAAAACCAAAACACGAAATTAAGTAGAGACGAAAAAGAGTGATTTTAAAATATAGGGACGAAAACCAAAACTCGTTATAAAACTAAGGACTGAAAACATATTTTACCCTATTAAAAATAAGGAAAATGTTAAGGTGCACTAATTAAGCATATTAATATAGAAATATTTTTTTGGAATTTTTTTTAGAATTTATGCATTTAATGTGGTAACTATCTTTTTAGCATTAACTTTATCTTTTTATTTCCTTTTATTAGCCACTGCACCTAAATACAAAGAGTATTTGGTAGGAAAAAAAGTAACAACCCACAGGAATGTGGAAACAGTATAGCTACATAACAGTGCATTGTTTAGCATGATCCTAAAAGTAAATGCGAATATATATAGAATAATAAATGATAATTAATAAAATTACATTAAAATTTGTATAATCAATGTTTGAAAAATAGAAAAGCTATATATAATATTTTTATTGCTTTATTTCATTTCACTTGCATCATCTTAAATTACATAACAAGATACATAAAATTAGAAAAGCTACAGAAAATTCATTTGATGGGTGAATCAAAATAACTAAATAAGAATTCATGGAATATCCTTGTAATGTGTACTGTGTATTCTATTAGGTTTGAAAATCATGTAATCTATGGAGATTTATAATAAGGAAAATGCTAACTAGTGCTCCCGGACACTAGTTAAGGATACCCAATATAGTAAAATTATATTGGAGTTTGTGCAATCAATGTTTATATAGTAAAATATAAAAAGTGATATTTTCAATGCAATAATTACTATTTTTGTATCCTTAACTAATGTCCCGGGAGCACTAGTTAGCATGACCCTTATAATAATTGTCATTGACAAAAACCTTTACGACACCTAAATTTTTTATGAGGTGATCCAGACAAGGATTTAGTAACTGATGGGCAATCACGATCACGAATACATGGAATGATAGCTGTAATATAAAAAGAGAAAAACAATTAATATTATTAAAATGAAATAAATAAGGAAATTTGAAAAGGAGATAAAAATGATTTACGATGTGGCATTTGCGTTGAAACAATAACTAGGGAAAGAAAGATTAACATAACATAAACAAACTTGAAAGATTGAGCAATTCTTACCTAGGCACAAACAATAGAGGCACAAACTTAGGCACACTCACATAAATTTATAAGTTTAAAAGAAAAATAAAATCGTCACATCAATCAACATCATTTTAATTATTTTCTCTTTAATTTTTTTCATTTGTTATGAGTGTGCCCAAGATAAAATTATTTGGGTTTGTGCCCATATTAGAATTTCCCTGAAAGTTTTATCCATACTTTCCGCTTTTTGCATGTATCAAGTAGAATTTTATGGCAAGAGTTATTATGCATAAGGAATATCCTTATGCATGGTGCATAAACAAACCTCCACCATCCAATGTTTTTTTGATCAATTAAATTTTTTGATCAATCAAATGCACTAAAGCATGCATGGTGGAGATTTATTTATGCATCATACATAAGAATATTTCTTATGCATAATAACTCAACCCGAATTTTATTTTGTCACCTTTTGATTTATAAAGCTCATATTCTCCTTACAAAAATTAAATAATTTTAAGTGCTTATAGAGTTGTAAAAAGACTTCCAATTTTTTTTATAATTATTATTATATGTCCGTTAAGTACAATAATTTGTTAATTTGCCCTTTTAGCACCTTTAGTGAGGAGGTAAATAAAAAAATGAAAATATTTCACCCTTAATTTTTTTTATCAAATTTTCTTTATTTTATAACCTTTCATGATAGAAAATAAATCATCACAAAATAAGAATAATCTTTTATGTGATCATACCCTAAACGCTATAGATTTAACTGATGAGTATGTAACGCTTGAGGTTGTTGAAGAATGTGAGTGATTAATTCATGCATAAGGTGTGGACAATGGGCGGCTCCTGACAATTTATTGGGGATTTGAAACAAGAGGGATTATATTTTTGTATTAAAATCCTTAACTGCGGTTTTTTTCGAAAGTAAATTTGTAGTAAATTTTTTATACGAATTTTCCTAAATAAAATCCGCACGAAAATATGTGATGTTGTTAATTAAAAATAATTTCATACGCTTCTATCTTCGAAAATATTTGAAAGTTTCATGTGATATTTTTTGTAGGAAACTCCACAAAAAAAGATTATATATTTTTTTTATTAAAACCCTTTTTTTGGATATTTTTCGAAGGTAAGTCTATCGGAAATTTTTCTTGCGAGTTTACCTAAATAAAATTTGCAAGAAAATATATAAATATCTTTGATGTGTTTCTTGCGAATTTATTTTAGAAAATATTCAAAAAAAATTCTACAAATTTTTTTGTAAGAAAATTCATAAGAAATACTTCTTTTTTAATTAAAACGGTTTCCTCTAAATTTGTCTGATCAGAACTCTTCGACTTTTTTTGGTAAGGATCATAACTCTTCAATTATTTTATTTTTTTTGTCAGATAATCCTAGTGGATAGAAATTCATCCTTTAAAGGTGAATAAGCGGACATATCGAATTCGAACTCCGATCCCTACATAAATATACAATTTCTTTTACCAATTGAGTTAGGCTCATGAGAACAACTCTTCAATTTGTTACACTGTGTTGAACAATTTTAAAATAATAACAATTTATTAAGTTTTGATGAAGTGTTGCCAATTTGTGATTGGTTTTCTTCAAAATTATTTTATGTTAAACATAATGATCAATTGGTCATACATGTTAGGCTTATTAGTCAATATGTATGTAGTGTCCAATTTGTATTGTGGTGTTTTTTATTAAAAAATAATAAGAAATAATATTAGTAGTTATTAATTATGAAATATTTACTAAAATCAAGAAATTATGTTTTTAATATTTTGTTTTGAAATTAAAATAAAATATAAATTTACGAAACCAACTTTGTATATGATTATATGTTGATTTGTATGGATATATGCTTTTAGATAAATATCTAATGGGAGTTTGATTTCTAATTTCAATATATATATATATATTAAAAAAAAATAGGAGCTTAAAAAAAAAACCTCATTTGTCTCTTTTCTATTTCTCTCTTCTTTCTCTTATACAAATAAATACCTCAAATTTATTCTATTTCTCTTCTCATTCTCTCTTCTTATATTATATCTCACTTATTTATCTCTTCTCTTTTTTTTTTTCTCACAATCGAAACTAATAGTGTATGTCTAGTGTTGGCTTGACTCATGCTAAACACACTTTTTTTTTGTTTAATAAAATATAGTATCAGCCTGTCCGATTTTAGCTCTTGACTGATGCTAAATGTTGTTTTTCTAACAGCGATGAACCTTCTTTTTGGTATCACACAAATCATAACAATTAAACGTGTTTGACTTTGAACACTCTTTTATATGGAAATTTTTCCATAAATTGTGATTCAAATTACACTAAAAAATTTCGTGTTGGTCTTGGGGACAATCAACGATACAAAATATGTTTTTCTTTTCACACATTTGCCAATAAAAATGGTTCGATATATTCCTACAAAATGGGACCTTAGTCTTTTACTTAGTTTCTAAATTTTTATTGTGTTCGATCCCTACAAAATTAATGTGCAAGCAATTTTAGTCCATGAAAAAAGAATGTTTATATAGTCATCCTTAAAAACTAATTAAATTTTTCCACAGGCATATTTTAAACTCTAAAAAAATATCTTTTACTAAAGTTTAGAATACTTTGGCATGAATTGAATTACATATGAATATTTTGAATGCCAAGAGTTGAAGATAAATATAAAAGTATACTCAAATGGTTTCTATTTCGATAAGTAGGCTTTTTTTAACCTTAGTTGATGAGGTGATTTTTTTCGTGGAGAATAAAAGGTTGCTTCCAAATGTGTAGAAAACTTGAATTCCTTTAAGAGTGGCGATTTTTTCTTGGCAACTTCTGCATGATAGATTGCCAATCTCTGGCAGCGGGTCGCCATTGTACATGTTAGTGCTTCGACATGTGTGTGCTATGTGATTTAAGGCTTGAATCATCTAATTACTTATTCGGTTCTTGTAACCAAATCTCACAAGTTTGGAGTTGGTGCCACCTCACGGTGTTTTAAAGTTTTTTTAGGCTTTCTTGGGCATGGGTAGAAAAAATGGGGTGTTAATGTAGTAAACTATTGTGTGGACTATCTTGAAATTTCGACACGACATCTTCTTTTCGAAAGAGACCTTTTCTGTCGAGTGTCTGGTTGATAGGATGAAACGTTTATCTTGAAAGTGATTTATAGGTAAAAACTCTGGCTCACCTTGTTCCTTTTACAAGTGAGGTATCCACCCTATTTTATGTTGGAGCCGATAGAATTTGTTTGGGTGTCGTGTTGGGTCTCGATGGGCTAGTAAGATTGGAGGCTCCCTAGTTGTTTTGTCCTATCTCTGGTAGATTTATGCCTCTCGCTTCCTATCGAGCATTCTTCTTTTTATGGTGATGCCTACGGGAATTTTTAGGGGAAGAGGTTCCGATAATTTAGAATTTGATTGCAAAATAAGTTAAATTTAACCAAAAATTATTCCCAACAAGAATCGAGCTTAATTTCTTTTTGGATTTAAAGAGCGAAGTGGGGGGTTTGCTTGACAATGAGGTGTTGGTGAGGAAAAAGTTGTTTGAGGAGTTGTGGCAATTGCTTAAAAACATTGATGCCTTGACTTTTCAAAGATCACGATCAAAGTGGCTAAAGGAGGGGGACTCGAATTCACGATTCTTCCATAATTGTATGAAAGCTAGAAATAGGAGAAATTGTTTGAAAGTGTTGAGGAGGCCAATCAGATTGGTTGAGGGTCCGGTTCTTGTCCGAAGTGAGGTTGTGTCGTTCTTTAAAAACCATTTTGATAATGAAGGGTGGCATCGTCCGACCCTTGATGGTATTGATTTTCCTCATTTAACCGAGTTGGAAGTGGAGGGGTTGACGACACCGTTTACAATGGAGGAAATTACGGAGGTGGTTAGGGAGTGCGACGGGTCAAAGAGTCCGGATGGGTTCAACTTCGCTTTTATTAAGGAGTTTTGGGACATGTTGAAAGGTGAAGTGCACATTTTCTTCGATCAATTTCATGGAAACTCAAGCTTTCCCAAAGGTATGTCTTCTTATTTCCTTACTCTCATTCCTAAAGTCCCCTCACCTCAATCTCTCGGGGATTTTAGGCCCATCTCTCTTCTTGGGTGTTTATATAAGTTGGTAGCCAAGGTGTTGACGGCTCGTCTAGCTAAGGTTATAGGTGCTTTGATACCAAATACACAATCGGCCTTTATTAAGGGTAGACAATTAGTGGATGGTGTCGTGGTTATTAATGAGGTAATTGATTATGCCAAAAAGGTGGGAAAGGAGTGTATGATTCTTAAAGTAGACTTTGAAAAGGCGTACGACTCGGTCGATTGGGGTTTCTTAGATTATATGTTAACCCGCTTTGGTTTTGGCAATAAATGGCGTACTTGGATGAAGGTGTGTGTTTGTTCCGGTAGTATGTCTATTTTGGTTAATGGGAGCCCCACGGAGGAAATTAACATTAAAAGGGGTTTGAAACAAGGTGATCCGCTTGCTCCCTTCCTCTTTCTTATTGTGGCGGAAGGGTTGGGGGCCCTAATGAGAAAGGCGGTGCAATGTGATCGGTTCCAACCTTTCAAAGTGGGAATGGAGGGCTTTCCGGTGTCAATTTTACAATATGCGGACGATACCCTTTGTATCGGTGAGGCGTCGGTGGTTAATTTATGGGCACTTAAAGCGATACTTAGAGGGTTTGAATTGGCTTCCGGATTGAAAGTTAATTTTAGTAAAAGTTGTCTTATTGGTGTGAATGTGTCAATTGATTTTCTTGGTATGGCGTCCGAATTTTTGAATTGTCGGATTGGTAACCTACCGTTCAAGTACTTGGGCTTACCGGTGGGTGCCAATCCTAGGTTGGTTTCGACTTGGGCTCCGATGCTTGACTCTTTCAAAAAAAGGCTTGGTTCTTGGGGAAACAAGTATGTTAGTCTTGGTGGACGAATTGTCTTAATTAATGCGGTGTTGAATTCTCTACCCATTTTTTCCTCTCTTTCTTTAAAATGCCGGTAAAGGTTTGGCGAGAAGTGGTTAGTATCCAACGTAAATTCCTTTGGGGTGGTTTAGCAAATAAAAATAAAATGTGTTGGGTGAAGTGGTCCGATGTGTGTAAACCAAAAGAAGAGGGAGGTTTAGGCATTAAAGACCTCCGCTTAATGAATAGTAGTTTACTTGCAAAATGGAGATGGAAATTACTTGTAGAAGGGGATGATTTGTGGAAGAAGGTGATAGTGGCGAAGTATGGGGCGAATTCTTTGGGTAAGGCCAAATTGGATGTGGCCGTGTTTGGGTCGGGTACTTCGGCGTGGTGGAGGGACATTTGCCGGGTTGATATTGGTAATGATTGGTTCCTTCTTGCGGCCAATTTAATTGTGGGGAGGGGTAATTTGACCAAATTTTGGACAGATGTGTGGTTAGGGGACCAAAATTTGCAAACTAGATTTCCACGTTTATTTGGGGTCTCTCTCATGAAGGATAGCTTAGTGTGTGATATGGGAAGTTGGGTGAGGGGGGGAGTGGAAGTGGGAGTTGGGGTGGCGTCGTACTCTCTTTGTTTGGGAGGAAGAGCTCCTTCAAGAGTTGATGGAATTGCTTGCTTTAGTGGTGATTTCGGATGCTAATGATAGATGGATTTGGAAGCCGGGGTCCGAGGTGATTGAAAACTGCATGCGAAAAGGCAAAAAGGACACTCACTTTCAAATCTCTCACCTCTATTGAGATAGATAATTTATTTAAGGGAATCGACTTCTCTTCATCAATCACTCGTGTTAAATTTGAGGAAATTAATATGGATCTTTTTAATGAGTGTATGAAAACTGTTGAGAGTTGTCTAACGGATTCAAAGATGGACAAGAGTAATGTACATGATGTAGTACTTGTCGGGGGATCGTCTAGGATTCCCATAGTGCAGAAACTATTGCGTGATTTCTTCAATGGGAAGAATTTGTGCAAGAGCATCAATCCTGATGAGGCTGTTGCTTATGGGGCAGCATTTCATGCTGCTTTGCTGAGCGAAGGACTTAAGAATGTTCCAAACTTGGTGCTGCGAGATGTTACACCCTTGTCACTTGGTCTTGCAATAGATGAAGGTACCATGGGTGTCGTAATTCCTAGGAACACTTCTATCCCTGTCAAGGAAACAAAAGAATATATTACCGCTGAAGATAACTGTGACACTTCTATTAAGGTTTATGAGGGTGAGAGAGCAAGGGTTGCAGACAACAATCTGCTTGGTTCTTTTATTCTTTCTTGCCGTCCTGGTGTTCCTCGTGGCACGCCCTTAGAGGTATGCTTCGCTATTGATGAAAATGCTATCTTAACTGTTTCTGCGCTGGAAAAATCTACCGGTAACACGAATGAGATCACAATAACCAATGACAAAGAAAGGTTATCCAGAGAAGAAATTAATAAATTAATTCGAGAAGCTAGAGAGTATCACGCTGAAGATGAGAAATTCCTAAGGAAGGCTAATATAATGAATGAATTAGATGATTGCATTTACAAGCTGAGGAATGCTCTAAAGAATAAAGAAGTAACATCAAAGGTATCATCTCATAAACTTAAAAAGATCAATCTTGCAATTACTAAGGCTGCAAATTTGCTTGATAAGAATAAGCACCATAACGAACTACATGTTCTCGAAAATCATTTGAAGAGGCTTGAAAGCATGTTGGATGACATTGAAATTAAGAATGAATAGAATGTTGATTTTTTTTGTATGTTTTGAATTGGAACCTTGGTTATGATTATTATCTGTGATGTCTGTTAGTATTTTGAAAGTTTGAGACCAAATTTGTAGTTTGCCATATTATCCAATGTTGTTCCTGTTGCTGACTTGTAAAGCAAAACCAACATTACCATGCCAACATTGTGCTAAAAGACTGTAACCATGACTTTGACATCCTTGATTTGTTACTATTTCAGTTAATTTAGATTTATTGAGATAGTTTCAGGTTTCTATGATTAATTTTCAAAGTAACATTGATTGAGTCTCGTACATATTGTGAGCCTTATTTGTGTCAACATTCAAGTATTCTGTGTTTCGTTAGTGTCCGTTATTTGTAAGATTGAGCATTACCGTTTTTATAAACACTGACCACTCAGTGTACTGATCGCTTGAATCTAATGTAAAATTTCATCGCGCGCATGAATCTAATGTCTGGTTCGCACAACAGTGAGTAGAATGTACGAGACTTCCCTTCCAAGAAAACAAACATTGAGTTGTATGACTGCTTAAAAAGAAAACAGAAATTCAAAATTCATGAAAGCAATTATATTTTTAAAACATTCAAAAAATAAGACAAAAATGGCTTAAATACAGATTTATTTAACACTCCTATTTTTAATGTCCTATATATATATATATATATATATATATATACCCTTCCAAGTTTTTAATGAGAATTTTTTATTAACTAGGTACCAAAATAGAAAACTAATTCTCCTATTTGAGAATTTAACTAGCTAATTCTCCTATTATAGTCCTTTTTTGTTGGTAGAGAATTTATAGACGTTTTTTTATTGACAAAAAATTGGTAATTATTGTAAAATGGCCAAAATATTTGACAAACCGTTATAAAATATTAATGCAGTTTTAAAAAATTATTTTAAAAAATGCAGAAAAATGAAATTAAAATTTTAAAAAAGAAATCCCAGTTTGATTATATGATTATGAGCAGTGGCAAATTCAGAAATTTTCTTTGGTGGGGGCTAGAAAATAATATTGTACAACTACAAAAATATTTTTTTAGATGAAGTTTGATTTTCATTTTGTTAACATGTTTGATTTTCTTGATGAAATAAATAATATGTTTTATATAAAATATAACATATAATATATTAAAAATTAATATTTTAGAACAATAACCAAGGATTATATTTGAAAAATATAAAATATTTTAAAAAATATTCAACTATGAAATAATATTTTAGAATGATAACTATGGGGTAATAAGTAGTATTAAAATAAATAATAAAAAAATAAGTAGTGTTAAAAACAATTAATTAAAAACCAATGGATTATATCATACCAATAAAAAGATAAATAAATATTAAAATACATATATTCAATAAGGTTCGGTTTGGATCGATTTTAAATAATCAATCCAAACTCTGATCTGGTGATTTCCATAAAAGGAAATTCAAATACATCGAAAAAAAATTGTTTTTCATAGTTTTCAATTTATTTGAATTGGTTTGCGGTTATAATTTGGATTTGAAAATCCTACTTGCAAGAATAATATTGCTCATACTACAATTTTAAAATAAATAAACAATTGGTATGTCATGGAAAATTGTATTGTATGCCGACAAAAGTTTTTGAAAACTATAATATATATAATACTATCTCTGTTTTAAAATATGAGTCATTTTAAAAAAAATTTATATTAAATTATGTGTCACTTTAAATTATCAATAAAATATTTATTATTTTTTTTCCTATTATACCCTTAATTATTTATTTTTCTTCTTCATTTAATTTTTCAATTTATCTTTTGTATACTATTAATGAGGGAAAATCTTGTAAATTAACTCATAATTTTTTCATATAACAATAATTATTTTTCTTAATTTGTGTAAAATAACCAAAATAACTTACATTTTGAAACGGATGGATTACTATTTACGATTCATCATTTGCAATGCGAACTTCTATGAAGCTCCGATACTCAAAATGGTGACGTATCGTGTCCGATACGTACTCGATACTCTTCTGATACGTCTTGATACTCGTATCGGTTAAATCATTATTTTTAAATAATAAAATAATATTGGATATTCTCCTGATACGTCTCGATACTTGTATCGGAAAAATATCGGTTAAATCATTATTTTTAAATAAAAAAGTAATACCCGATATATGTCTGATACGTCCCAATACATGCTTGTTTGTAACTTTAGCACTTCTTGTGGTTTTCCTTTGTCAATATAATTTTTTACTTTTCAAAAGAAAAACTATGGTGTCCTACTATATAAGAGGTTGTTAAACATTTGAGCTTTTTCAAAAATTCTGATATAAGATTAGATATTTTATGCTTTTAATTATTAATATTGTTGATTTTAGTCATGATTATATATTGTGTATTTATATATTTAATTTTAAATTTAATTTTTAAATAACGTTTCGCGGCAGTATCGGATTGGAGATTTTTAAAAAAGCCCCGATATGTATTGGCGTATCTATATCGTGTACTGTATCGGGGCTTCATAGGTGAACTTAAGGCCATCTCCAATGGTGTAGTACCTATTAGATACTTATGATACTTATTAGGTACTACTATTCGAGTATCAGAAATAACTAGTCTTATTAGAAACGGCTTATGTAATATAAATTAGGTTTTATTTTATTTTATAAGTTTAAACTAGTAAAAATTGAATTTTTAAAAGCTATTTTATCATAAATTATCTTGAAAAACTTATAATAATACATAAAAATTGCATAGATTGTTTGCATAAGCTCAAAAATAAACTAGGCCAAGCGGCCCCTAAGTCGCGTCATTAATTAGGGTTGTCTTTTTTCGTGAATTCATTAGGGTTTACGTTAATTACCACCACTAAAATGCAATTTTGATTGAGACAAGGCAATATCAACTGCATTTGACCATGATTATCCAAAATATATAAAATAACAGCGTGGCATAAACGGTTAGCAGTGTAAGAATTTAAAACCTTGGCTACAATAATAAAAGTAAATATTCACAGATTTGAGGATAGAAATATACCGAAGACAGTGTTCTCTGGGTTGATAGCAGCCTGATACTTAGCAGCACCACCAACCAACCTTTGATCATCAGTAAAAGCAACAAAAGAAGGTGTGATTTTATTGCCTTCATCGTTGTGGATAATCTCAACTCTGTTTTTTTGGTCCAACCAAACAGCAACACATGAATAAGTTGTTCCAAGGTCTATTCCCACAGCATGTCCTTCATATTTTCTGGCCATGATCGTTCACTCTCTTTCTCTCCTCACACCCAGAAACCCTTTCTCCAATAGTAGGAAAATGGTCCTTTAGAGCCTTCACAATGGAGCACCCAAACTTTGAGTACTTAAATGAATCATACATGGACACATCATTAATTTATTATTTTTTAATAATAATATCTAATAGGTACTCAACCCTTCCAATGGAGCACTTCTTAAAATGTTCTAAAATGGGTCTCATCAATAATTTTACATCATTATAATAACTTATTAAATTGTGCAAGAGGAGAGAGAGTTCAATAAAAATAATATTTTAATGAAAAATAAGGTGGATTAAAGTGGAGAGAGAGTTTTTATTTTAGAAGTACTACTTAATAGGTACTCAAATGAAAGATACTCCAATGGTAGTACCTAATAAGTATCATAAGTATCTAATAGGTACTACACCATTGGAGATGGTCTTAAGTTCACCTATGAAGCCCCGATACAGTACACGATATAGATAAATTAAGTATAAGGGTCAGGAGAAGCTTCTTTGTGCTGAGGAAATTTCATCTATTGTGCTCACAAAAATGAAGGAAATTGCAGAGAATTATTTAAAATCACCGGTTAAAAATGCAGTTGTCACTGTGCCTGCTTATTTCAATGATGCTCAACGAAAAGCCACCATAGATGCTGGTGCCATTGCTGGCCTTAATGTTATGAGGATAATCAATGAACCAACTGCTGCAGCTATTGCATACGGCCTTGATGAGAGAGATAACTATGACGGCGAAAGGAATATTTTTGTCTTTGATCTTGGTGGTGGGACTTTTGATGTGTCTCTCCTCACAATTAAAGATGATGTCTTTGAAGTTAAAGCCATTGCCGGAAATACTCACCTTGGTGGAGAGGACTTTGATAACAGAATGTTAAACTACTTTGTAGAGGAATTTAAGAGGAAGAACAAAGTGGATATTACAAGGAATCCAAGAGCATTGAGGCGTTTGAGAACTGCATGTGAAAAGGCAAAAAGGACGCTCTCTTTCAAATTGATCACCACTATTGAGATTGATTATTTATTTGAGGGCATCGACTTCTCTTCGTCAATCACTCGTGTCAAGTTTGAGGAAATCAATATGGATCTTTTTAATGAGTGTATGATGATTGTTGAAAGTTGTCTTACGGATTCAAAGATGGACAAGAGTAGTGTACATGATGTTGTTCTTGTGGGTGGCTCGTCTAGAATTCCCAAAGTGCAGAAACTACTGAGTGATTTCTTCAATGGGAAGGATTTGTGCAAGAGCATCAATCCTGACGAGGCCGTTGCTTGTGGGGCAGCAGTTCATGCTGCTTTGCTGAGTGAAGGACTTAAGAATGTTCCAAACTTGGTGCTGCGAGATGTTACACCCTTGTCACTTGGTATTTCAGTAAATAAAGGTATCATGGGTGTAGTAATTCCTAGGAACACTTCCATCCCTGTCAAGGAAACAAAAGAATATATTACAGCTAAAGATAACTGTGGTGCTTCTATTAAGGTTTATGAGGGTGAGAGAGCAAGTGTTGCTGACAACAATCTGCTTGGTTCTTTTATTCTTTCTTGCCGTCCTGGTGTTCCTCGTGGCACGCCCTTAGAGGTATGCTTCGCTATTGATGAAAATGGTATCTTAACTGTTTCTGCGATGGAAATATCTACCGGTAACACGAACGAGATCACAATAACCAACGACAAAGAAAGGTTATCAAGAGAAGAATTAAAAAAATTGATTGAAGAAGCTAGAGAGTATCATGCTGAAGATGAGAGATTCCTAAGGAAGGCTAAGGTAATGAATGAGTTAGATGACTGCATTTACAAGCTGAGGAATGCTCTAAAGAATGAGGATGTTAAATCAAAGCTATCATCTCAAAAAGTTAAAGAGATCAACCTTGCAATTACAAAGGCTACAAATTTGCTTGATAAGAACAAGCACCAGAATGAACTACATGTTCTCGAAAATCATTTGAAGGAGCTTGAAAGTATTTTGGAAGATCTTGAAATTAAGAATAGTTAGTTTTCTTTTTCAGGAGTTAGAATGTTAAGTGTTGTCTTGCTTTATTTTGTATGTTATGAATTGAAAACTTGGTTACGTTATGATTAATGATTATTATCTGTGATATCTGTTAGTATTTTGAAGGTTTGAGACTAAATTTGCAGTTTGCCATATTATCGAATGTCGTTCATGTTGCTGACTCGTAAACCTGAACCAACATTACCATGCCAACATTGTGCTAAAAGACTGTAACCATGATTTGGCATTCTTGATTTGATACCATTTCAGTAAATTTAGATTTATTGAAGTAGTTTACAGGTTTCTATGATTAACTTACAAAGTAACATTGATTCAGTCTTTTGATTACTGGCTAGCATGTTTTTATAGTAAAAATGTTCTGTGATTGGATTCTCAAGTATTGTGCGGAAAAACATATTGTGAGCCTTATTTGTGTCAACATATTCAAGTATTCTGTGTTTCGTTAGTGTCCGTTATTCGTAAGATTGAGGATTACCGTTTTTTAAAAATCGACCACTTAGTGTACTAATCGCTTGAATCTAATGTAAAATTTCATCGCGTGAATCTAATGTCTGGTTTGCACAACAGTGAGCAGAATGTATGAGACTTTCCTTCCAAGAAAACAAACATTGAGTTGTATGACTGCTTAAAAAGAAAACAGAAATTCAAAATTCATGAAACCTAATCTTTTTAAAAAATTCAAAAAATAAAACAAAAATGGCTTAAATGCAGATTTATTTAACACTTCTATTTTTAGGCCCCGTTTGGCCCGGCTTATTTTCTCATTTTTTTTTCTCCTTAAAAATAGTAAAGAAGGAAAAAAATTATTTTAACTCCACTTTTTTTTTTTATTTTTTACTTCTTTACTTTATTTCTTTAATACTTTTAGAGAGAAATATTGTCAAATATAATTTTATACTTCTCTATTTCGTTTAAGCCAAATAGAAAAGTAAAAAATAAGCCGGACCAAACGGGTAATTAATGTCCTATATATACCCTTCCATGTTTTTAATGAGAATTTTTTATTAACTAGGAACCAAAATAGAAAACTAATTCTCCTATTTGAGAATTTAACTAGCTAATTCTCTTATTATAGTCCCTTTTTTTTGGTAGAGCATGTATAGACCTTTTTTTTTGACAAAAATTGGCAATTATTGTAAAATAGACAAAATATTTGACAAACCGTTATAAAATATAAATGCAGTTTTAAAAAATTATTTTCTTTTTTATAAAATGCTTTCAAAGGTGTCCTGGCAGTGGTGGTGGTGGTGGTGGTGGACTGAGGTGGTGGTGATTGGCTGAGGTTTTCTCTTGGTCCTGGAAGTTGTCCTGGCGCGCCCGAAAGGGTGGGGTACGTAGACACTCCGTGTTGACGGATGTTGTCGTTTTATCGTACCTCCGGGACGTATTGGTGATGGAGAGATGTTGGATGGTTAATGCTGCGTGTAATTGGATTCTCCTGATATAAGAGTCTCTGACCATTTTCAAATCTGGTGAGATTTGCAGGACTCTTGGAGTTGCTGAGGGGTGTTCAAGTCTGTTGAGACTTGCAGGTCTCTGGTATCGGGTCGAACTCGACTGCATCAGGTGTTGACTGTCAATTCTCTGACTATCGGGGTTCCTCAACCTTTGACTTTCGGGGCTACTTTCTGGGTCTGATGGGCCGAGTAATTTTAATTCGAGTTCGGAAGTTAGTGCCTAGTGGTGTCTCCTAGGGTCGGGTGGGGGTTTTCTCTGGTAGATTTAGCGGATCATTATCGGTGTATGGGTGGTTTGGGGTTTTGATTAGGTGTTGGTAATTGTGTTATATCACGTTACCTTATGTTTGTATGTTCCACGACAATTCCTTACACTTCTTGTGAAGGAATTGTTTTTAATAAAATTTAGCCGTTTCAAAAAAAAAAAAGCAATAATTAGTCCATACAAAAAAAACCAATAATTAGTATTTTTTTATTTTCGACAAATAACTAGTCTTATTTTAATGTCCTAAAAAAGTAAGAAAAATAAATAATATTTTTTTTTATAGAAGCTAAAGAAATAAATTTTGATAATTTATACTAGCTTACAAAAATACATTAAAAAAATGCAGAAAAATGAAATTAAAATTTTAAAAAAGAAATCCCAGTTTGATTATATGATTATGAATAGTGGCAGATTCAGAAATTTTCTTTGGTGGGGGCTAGAAAATATTATTGTACAACTACTAAAATATTTTGTTAGATGAAGTTTGATACAAAAATTTATTGTGGTTTAATTTTAGCACCGATTAATCATCGTCGGAGAGCTTATTGGATACACAAAGTGATTTTTCCTCCTCCATCCGAACGTTCTCCATAAACAAGAGTTGAAAATCGAACATATAACAAGTTACTTGAAAGACTCATCTTTTTTTTTTAACTGCTATAAATTTTATTAAACCACAATCATGTACAAGGAGTACACAAAAGGGAAAGACTCATATCTCTTACCGCTTGTGCCAAGACACACGTAGAAAAAAAAAATATTTCTACAAATTTTTAATTGTTGAAGAGAAATAGAAGATAAAATAAAAAGTTTAACCTTTAAATAGTTGAGAGCAAGTGCACCAGTAGCCAAATATTAGTTTATGTTGATATAAAAAAAATTGTATTTTTAATATTAAAGGAAAAGTAATAACAAAAAGAAGAGAAAGTAATGGTTTGTATTACTCTTGTTAGAAGAGGCTACAAAAGAATTACAAAGGATAAAATTAAGGACACATTATGCAAAAGATTTAATTGTAGAAGAGGTGTTCTCCCGTTTTGGTATATTGGTCATCCAATAGGAGCTAATTTTAGGAGGGTCTCTACTTGGGAGCCTATGGTGGAGAGTTTACGGAAAAGACTTGTGGAGATATAAATATGTAAGTCTCGAAGGGAGAATCGTGTTGATTAACTCGATGCTAAACTTTATTCCAATCTTCTATACCTTTCCTTTATTAAGATTTCGGTAGCGGTTTTAAAGATGATCGTTAGAATCCAAAGGGAATTCTTATGGGGAGGGACTAAAGGCGGTGGAAAGATAAGTTGGGTGAGGTGGAAAGAGGTTTGTAAACCTAGAAGTCATGGAGGTTTGGGGGTTCGGGATGTGGGGAAAGTAAATTTAAGCCTTCTTATAAAATGGAGGTGGAAGTTACTTCAAAACGATAATGCGGTTTGGAAAGACGTGTTAGTGGCGAAATACGGTAGAGGTGTTTGTTCAAATGTGCATTGGTTTGATGTCCCTATTCCGAACTGAGCCTCGATCGGTGTGGTGGAAGGATATTTGCCGAATTGATAGGTTTGAGGATGGGAGTTGGTTCGCAAATAATATCTCAAGGAAGGTGGGGAGGGGAAATTCTACACGTTTTTTTTGGATATTTAAAATTGTAAGGTATTGTAATGTTATTTTGAATAAACAACTTTTAGTGCATCAATATTATATAATATTATAGGATCAAAACCTCTGAAGCCTCGATACTCAAAAAATAGTGACATATTGTGTCTGATACGTATTCGATACCGATATTCTTTCGATACGTCTCGATACTCGTATCGGTAAAGTATCAGTTAAATCATTATTTTTAAATAAAAAAATAATAACCGATACTCTTTCGATACGTCTCGATACTCGTATTGGAAAAGTATCGGTTAAATCATTATTTTTAAATAAAAAAGTAATACCCGATACATGTGTGATACGTCCTAATATCCGATGTTTGTTTGTCTCTTTTGCACTTCTTGTGGTTTTCTTTTGTCAATATAATTTTTTACTTTTCAAAAGAAAAACTATGGTGTCCTACTATATAACAACCCTTTTCCCAAAATTCTAATATAAGACTAGATATTTTCTGCTTTTAATTATTAATATTGTTGATTTTAGTCATGTTTATATATTGTGTATTTATATATTTAATTTCAAATTTAATTTTTAAATAACGTATCGCGGTAGTATCGGATTGAAAATTTTAAAAAAATTTACGTATCAACGTATCGATATCGTGTTCCGTACCGGGGCTTCATAGATCAAAACTATCATAAAAACTAATTTTCAATTAACTAGAAAGAAAATTGGATATGCCCGAATGGAGATCATGTTGATTTCTCAAATTAAGATATAGAAGAAGAAACTGTATGTAGATAATATTTTCATATATTTATTTTACTTGCATCATCTTAAATAAAACACTTGAAAATAGAAAAATTAAAAGAAAATTTATATAATGAGTAATCACAATAACTAAATAAGATCTAGTAATGCGTTTGTGTATCTTTTGGGTCTCTATTGAGCTTTATTATTATTATCATGAGCAAAAACCTTTACGGCACTTATATTTAAGTGTATGTGAGAAGGGGAAATTTGGACAATCACGATCACGTTTACACGGAAAGATACCTGTAATGAAAAAGAGAAAAAACAATGTTATTAAAACATGATAAAATATTGTGTACGAAAGAAAAAATGAAATTTAAAAGGAGATAAAAAATGCTTACGAGCTGATTGTGTTGAAACGACAAATAGGGAAAGAAGGGTTATCATAACATAAACAAATTTGAAAATTTTATCCATACTTTTCACTCTATGCATGTATCAAATGGAATTTTATTGTATCACTTTTTTATTTATAAAGTTCATGTGTTCTCCTTAGGTCAATTGAAACATTTTTAGTACTTATAGAGTTTTTAAAGACTTTCCTTTTTTTTTTTTTATAATTTTTTTTTAATGGCAAAATTTATTAATAACTAGTCTCTGCACAAGACGAACAGAGACCGGTAGAAAAAGGAACAACAAGACCTAGGTGCCGTATATATACGGAACACCTGAATGAAAAACACTCCTAAACAACACCTAATCATAAAAAACAACTCCTAATCCCCAATACAGTAAAGCAACCCACAGATTCAAGCCTACCAAAGCAATCACCGATCACGCGAAAATGTTACCACAACTGAACTCTAACTCCCGAACTCGAATAAAAAATGCTCGGCCCATCAGAATCCAGAACCAGCTTCATCAAGCGAACCGCTGACCAGACAAAAGTAGAAACGAAAATCCCTGGGCAGACAACTCTTGGCAACGACAGATGTACCACCATGAGAAAAGCACCCCTCATATTTAAGTGCTTATAGAGTTGTAAAAAGACTTCCAAATTTTTTTATAATTATTATATGTCCGTTAAGTACAATAATTTGTTAATTTGCCCTTTTAGCACCTTTAGTGAGGAGGTAAATAAAAAAATGAAAATATTTCACCCTTAATTTTTTTTATCAAATTTTCATTATTTTATAACCTTTCTTAATAGAAAATAAATCATCACAAAATAAGAATAATATTTTATGTGATCATACCCTAAACGCTATAGATTTAACTAATGGGTATGTAACGCTTGAGGTTGTTGAAGAATGCGAGTGATTAATTCATGCATAAGGTGTGGACAATGGGCGGCTCCCGACAATTTATTGGGGATTTGAAACAAGAGGGATTATATTTTTTGTATTAAAATCCTTAACTGCGGATTTTTTGGAAAGTAAATTTGTAGTAAATTTTTTATACGAATTTTCCTAAATAAAATCCACAAGGTAAGTCTATCGGAAATTTTTCGAAGGTAAGTCTATCGGAAATTTTTCTTGCGAGTTTACCTAAATAAAATTTGCAAGAAAATATATAGATATCTTTGATGTGTTTCTTGCGAATTTATTTTAGAAAATATTCAAAAAAAATTATACAAATTTTTTTTGTAAGAAAATTCATAAGAAATACTTCTTTTTTAAGGCAACAACATATTCTTGTGTTGCTGTTTGCTTTAAAGTGAAAGAATAGTGTTTCAATTATTTCACACTTTAGAAGATTAAGAGATAGGAGTAGTACTAGCATTTCCTTTGTTCCAATAAAAAGTGTAGTACAAGTATCAAAACATTAATGTTTCGTATGGAAATTTGAAACAAAGAGAAATAACCGTTCAACTTCAAGTAGCTATGATGATGGACTAACGACTCTTTGGTTCCATTGATAGGAGAAATAATTAAACAGTTTCGAACTAAATTGATGAAAAAGTTGTCAAAACTCAAACTAAGTCAAATATTATAACTACTCGTATTGTTGTTAAAAGGAAATGCTAAACAATACTAGTACTACATCTTGGCTATGGATGGCAATGGCTAGGTATTAGATCATCTCCAATAGTGTAGTACCCATTAGCTACTTATAATACTTATTAGGTACTACTATTGGAGTACCATCCATTTGAGTATCTATTAGGTACTACTTCTAAAATAAGAATCCTCTCTTTTCTTGGACCCACCTTTATTTTCTATTAAAATATTATTTTCATTTAACTTTTTTTTTTGCACAATTTAAAAAATGTGGAGTTATTGATGTGACCCATTTTAAAGTTTTTTAAGAAGTGCTCAATTGGAAGAGTTGAATACCTATTAGGTACTATTATTAAAAAATGATAAATTAGTGATGTGTCCATGTGAGACACATTTAAGTACTCAAAGTTTGAGTTCTCCATTGTGGATGCTCTTATAGTCCACATTTTCATATCGACAGTTTGAAAAAATATTTGTACCCATCTTTATATCTGCGAGGGTAACAATTTTTATCTTCGTCTTCATGCCCTATGGGTACCTAAATACTCATACTTGTATTTATTATCCGCATTTTTTTAAAAATAAATTGATAAATTATAAAATATCATATGATTTTAATACAATTAAGAAAAATTCAAAATTTTTAATGTTGATTGATGAAATTTATACACAAAACTATTAGTAATATTATGCTAAAGTTTATTTCTTTTGTTAACATATTGACATTATGTTATAAATAAATATTTTTATTTAAAGTGTGTAAAAGTATAACAATGTTGTATTTTTTAAAAATTAATTTAAATATGTTATTATATAATTAAAATAACTATGTGGGTATGGGGCGGGGTGGGTATTTTTTGCGGATATCCACTAGGTATAGGTATGAGTCAAATTGTCATCCTTAATCTTGGATACTAGTTAAACATATTAATAAATAGGGTCATGTTAAATAGTGCATCTGATACATTTGTTAAGCATGCAAAAAGAAGGAAATAAAAAAAATAAAAATAATATTGATAAAAACAACTTTTTATACATTCAAAACATTGAATACATATATTCCAAAATAAAGTTTCTATATAAACATGCTTAACTAGTGGCCCGGAGGCACTGTTTAGTATTTTTCTAACAAAGGATACTCACATTTTTGTTCTTTTGATACGGTCCAGTTTGCGAATGAGTGTTACTCATGTCAAACAATATTAAAAAGGGTAAAATATGTTTTCAGTCCCTAGTTTTACGATGAGTTTTGGTTTTCGTCCCTATATTTTAAAATCACTCTTTTTCGTCCCTGCTTTAATTTTGTGTTTTGGTTTTAGTCTTGAATGTCCACATGGATGCGCCACAATGGATTATTTTGACATGTGGCATCCTACATGAATTGACACGTCATTTAAAAAATAAAAATGATTTTTTTAAAACAAATTTTTTTAAAAAAAAAACTTTTTTTTTTTTATTTTTTTATTAATTTTCTTTGCAGTAACAAAAAAATTAGATGACCGATAAACTTAATTATTATTTTTTCAAATAAAAATGAGTTAATAATTACTTTTAAAATCTTACAAAAAAATTATAATTTTACAATTATTACTTTTACAGATCGCCGGAGTGAGAGAGATGGTGAAGGACGACGGATTAGTGAGAGAGAGAGAGAGTGTGAGGAGATTATGTGATTTTAAAATATAGGAATGAAAACCAAAACTCACCTTAAAATCATGAATTGAAAAAATATTGTAAAAGAATTATTTTTTTGTAAGATTTTAAAAGTAATTATTAACTCATTTTTATTTAAATATTATTTTTTTAAAGTTTATCAGTCATCTAATTTTTTAATTACTACAAAGAAAATTAATAAAAAAAATTAATTTTTCTTTTTAAAAAAATTTAAATAATTTTTATTTTTAAAATGACGTGTCAATCCATGTAGGATGCCACATGTCAAAAAAAATCATCTTTGGCACATCCACGTGGATATTTAGACTAAAACCAAAACACGAAATTAAGTAGAGACGAAAAAGAGTGATTTTAAAATATAGGGACGAAAACCAAAACTCGTTATAAAACTAAGGACTGAAAACATATTTTACCCTATTAAAAATAAGGAAAATGTTAAGGTGCACTAATTAAGCATATTAATATAGAAATATTTTTTTGGAATTTTTTTTAGAATTTATGCATTTAATGTGGTAACTATCTTTTTAGCATTAACTTTATCTTTTTATTTCCTTTTATTAGCCACTGCACCTAAATACAAAGAGTATTTGGTAGGAAAAAAGTAACAACCCACAGGAATGTGGAAACAGTATAGCTACATAACAATGCATTGTTTAACATGATCCTAAAAGTAAATGCGAATATATATAGAATAATAAATGATAATTAATAAAATTACATTAAAATTTGTATAATCAATGTTTGAAAAATAGAAAAGCTATATATAATATTTTTATTGCTTTATTTCATTTCACTTGCATCATCTTAAAGTACATAACAAGATACATAAAATTAGAAAAGCTACAGAAAATTCATTTGATGGGTGAATCAAAATAACTAAATAAGAATTCATGGAATATCCTTGTAATGTGTACTGTGTATTCTATTAGGTTTGAAAATCATGTAATCTATGGAGATTTATAATAAGGAAAATGCTAACTAGTGCTCTCGGACACTAGTTAAGGATACCCAATATAGTAAAATTATATTGGAGTTTGTGCAATCAATGTTTATATAGTAAAATATAAAAATTGATATTTTCAATGCAATAATTACTATTTTTGTATCCTTAACTAATATCCCGGGAGCACTAGTTAGCATGACCCTTATAATAATTGTCATTGACAAAAACCTTTACGACACCTAAATTTTTTATGAGGTGATCCAGACAAGGATTTAGTAACTGATGGGCAATCACGATCACGAATACATGGAATGATAGCTGTAATATAAAAAGAGAAAAACAATTAATATTATTAAAATGAAATAAATAAGGAAATTTGAAAAGGAGATAAAAATGATTTACGATGTGGCATTTGCGTTGAAACAATAACTAGGGAAAGAAAGATTAACATAACATAAACAAACTTGAAAGATTGAGCAATTCTTACCTAGGCACAAACAATAGAGGCACAAACTTAAGCACACTCACATAAATTTATAAGTTTAAAAGAAAAATAAAATCGTCACATCAATCAACATCATTTTAATTATTTTCTCTTTAATTTTTTTCATTTGTTATGAGTGTGCCTAAGATAAAATTATTTGGGTTTGTGCCCATATTAGAATTTCCCCGAAAGTTTTATCCATATTTTCCGCTTTTTGCATGTATCAAGTAGAATTTTATGGCAAGAGTTATTATGCATAAGGAATATCCTTATTCATGGTGCATAAACAAACCTCCACCATCCAATGTTTTTTTGATCAATTAAATTTTTTGATCAATCAAATGCACTAAAACATGCATGGTGGAGATTTATTTATGCATCATACATAAGAATATTTCTTATGCATAATAACTCAACCCGAATTTTATTTTGTCACCTTTTGATTTATAAAGCTCATATTCTCCTTACAAAAATTAAATAATTTTAAGTGCTTATAGAGTTGTAAAAAGACTTCCAATTTTTTTTATAATTATTATTATATGTCCGTTAAGTACAATAATTTGTTAATTTGCCCTTTTAGCACCTTTAGTGAGGAGGTAAATAAAAAAATGAAAATATTTCACCCTTAATTTTTTTTATCAAATTTTCTTTATTTTATAACCTTTCATGATAGAAAATAAATCATCACAAAATAAGAATAATCTTTTATGTGATCATACCCTAAACGCTATAGATTTAACTGATGAGTATGTAACGCTTGAGGTTGTTGAAGAATGTGAGTGATTAATTCATGCACGACATCTAATTACTTATTCGGTTCTTGTAACCAAATCTCACAAGTTTGGAGTTGGTGCCACCTCACGGTGTTTTAAAGTTTTTTTAGGCTTTCTTGGGCATGGGTAGAAAAAATGGGGTGTTAATGTAGTAAACTATTGTGTGGACTATCTTGAAATTTCGACACGACATCTTCTTTTCGAAAGAGACCTTTTCTGTCGAGTGTCTGGTTGATAGGATGAAACGTTTATCTTGAAAGTGATTTATAGGTAAAAACTCTGGCTCACCTTGTTCCTTTTACAAGTGAGGTATCCACCCTATTTTATGTTGGAGCCGATAGAATTTGTTTGGGTGTCGTGTTGGGTCTCGATGGGCTAGTAAGATTGGAGGCTCCCTAGTTGTTTTGTCCTATCTCTGGTAGATTTATGCCTCTCGCTTCCTATCGAGCATTCTTCTTTTTATGGTGATGCCTACGGGAATTTTTAGGGGAAGAGGTTCCGATAATTTAGAATTTGATTGCAAAATAAGTTAAATTTAACCAAAAATTATTCCCAACAAGAATCGAGCTTAATTTCTTTTTGGATTTAAAGAGCGAAGTGGGGGGTTTGCTTGACAATGAGGTGTTGGTGAGGAAAAAGTTGTTTGAGGAGTTGTGGCAATTGCTTAAAAACATTGATGCCTTGACTTTTCAAAGATCATGATCAAAGTGGCTAAAGGAGGGGGACTCGAATTCACGATTCTTCCATAATTGTATGAAAGCTAGAAATAGGAGAAATTGTTTGAAAGTGTTGAGGACGCCAACCGGATTGGTTGAGGGTCCGGTTCTTGTCCGAAGTGAGGTTGTGTCGTTCTTTAAAAACCATTTTGATAGTGAAGGGTGGCATCGTCCGACCCTTGATGGTATTGATTTTCCTCATTTAACCGAGTTGGAAGTGGAGGGGTTGACGACACCGTTTACAATGGAGGAAATTACGGAGGTGGTTAGGGAGTGCGACGGGTCAAAGAGTCCGGGGCCGGATGGGTTCAACTTCGCTTTTATTAAGGAGTTTTGGGACATGTTGAAAGGTGAAGTGCACATTTTCTTCGATCAATTTCATGGAAACTCAAGCTTTCCCAAAGGTATGTCTTCTTATTTCCTTACTCTCATTCCTAAAGTCCCCTCACCTCAATCTCTCGGGGATTTTAGGCCCATCTCTCTTCTTGGGTGTTTATATAAGTTGGTAGCCAAGGTGTTGACGGCTCGTCTAGCTAAGGTTATAGGTGCTTTGATACCAAATACACAATCGGCCTTTATTAAGGGTAGACAATTAGTGGATGGTGTCGTGGTTATTAATGAGGTAATTGATTATGCCAAAAAGGTGGGAAAGGAGTGTATGATTCTTAAAGTAGACTTTGAAAAGGCGTACGACTCGGTCGATTGGGGTTTCTTAGATTATATGTTAACCCGCTTTGGTTTTGGCAATAAATGGCGTACTTGGATGAAGGTGTGTGTTTGTTCCGGTAGTATGTCTATTTTGGTTAATGGGAGCCCCACGGAGGAAATTAACATTAAAAGGGGTTTGAAACAAGGTGATCCGCTTGCTCCCTTCCTCTTTCTTATTGTGGCGGAAGGGTTGGGGGCCCTAATGAGAAAGGCGGTGCAATGTGATCGGTTCCAACCTTTCAAAGTGGGAATGGAGGGCTTTCCGGTTTCAATTTTACAATATGCGGACGATACCCTTTGTATCGGTGAGGCGTCGGTGGTTAATTTATGGGCACTTAAAGCGATACTTAGAGGGTTTGAATTGGCTTCCGGATTGAAAGTTAATTTTAGTAAAAGTTGTCTTATTGGTGTGAATGTGTCCATTGATTTTCTTAGTATGGCGTCCGAATTTTTGAATTGTCGGATTGGTAACCTACCGTTCAAGTACTTGGGCTTACCGGTGGGTGCCAATCCTAGGTTGGTTTCGACTTGGGCTCCGATGCTTGACTCTTTCAAAAAAAGGCTTGGTTCTTGGGGAAACAAGTATGTTAGTCTTGGTGGACGAATTGTCTTAATTAATGCGGTGTTGAATTCTCTACCCATTTTTTTCCTCTCTTTCTTTAAAATGCCGGTAAAGGTTTGGCGAGAAGTGGTTAGTATCCAACGTAAATTCCTTTGGGGTGGTTTAGCAAATAAAAATAAAATGTGTTGGGTGAAGTGGTCCGATGTGTGTAAACCAAAAGAAGAGGGAGGTTTAGGCATTAAAGACCTCCGCTTAATGAATAGTAGTTTACTTGCAAAATGGAGATGGAAATTACTTGTGGAAGGGGATGATTTGTGGAAGAAGGTTGTAACACCCCGATTTTCAAAGGCCAAAAAGGAGCATTTTTTTTTTTAAAACACGAGACAGAGTGCGCGGAAAATATTTTACAAGAGCCGGCATTATTCATACAACAGGACTAAAGCAATAATAGTACGACCAACAAAGTGACTGAAATAGTACTATATGCATCATAGTGCTTCTCGGAGAAGCAAAGTGTGTACCTGAATACTTACATCCCAAAATATTGCAGTCTAGACCACAAGTATAAGTATTCAAATACAGTCATCCCAAAGAGTCAGAATTCTACTATAACCAAAAAGCACGGTGTACAACGCACCGGCATAAACCTAACTAGATATACCACGCCACTCAATCACTGGGGGCTCAAGAAGCTACCGTCGTCCTCACGACCCACGGTATCAGGCGGGAATCCATCGTCTAGGGTGGGAGGAGCCCGTTCATGTATTATGGCAAGGGTCACCACACATATACATATATATAATACACACCGAATATACACATACCAAATACGGAAAGCAAATAAACATTTAGCATTTCCTCCTCAACAGGCATTATAATTCAAATGCACACAAAGCCTATCAATGCAGACTCTACAATGAGCGTGGCACCAATCACTGGCTGCCACATGCATGAATTCCAGAATTTAACCTCTCCGCAGAGAGTCGTAGGCTTCATGTGGACACCAATCACTGGCTGTCGCACACCTACTAAACCCCGCAGGGCAGGTGAAGCCACACAGACTATAACACCAAGGTGAAGCCACACAGACTCTAACACCAACTCAATAAAAATCCCGCAGGATTAGGTGAAGCCACACAGACTCTAACACCCGGTGCTTAGGTGAAGCCACACAGACTCTAACACCCGTACACGCAACTATGAAATGCATGAGCATATTTTATATTTCAGCATATATAGGGCAGTCACACAGACAAAACCCTGGTGAAGTCACACAGACAAATCACCCGTGTAGTCTCCATCTGACATACACGTTCCATACATGCTCATGCAACAATCAATATACATATCACACAAGCATATGTAATCACAACCACATGTCAACACATATATTTCGCAAAATCATATGTAAGACAAATACACATCATGTACAACCAGACATTCAATCAGGTACATGCATCAACATTTCATATTATTCAATCATATGAAATTCACAACAACCACTCAAACATGTGTAGAATATAGCATGTTCTCAAACAAGTTCTCGTCATGAGAATACATCACAAAACCAACATGCTCATCATTCATATTGCAGGAAATATAGCAAATACACATGCCATTAACGAAAAGTAAGACAGAAATAAAGGTGCCCTTACCTCAGCAAGCTTTCCTTAATCCTTTTCTTGTCTAATCTATTATACGCGCTACCTAAAAGTTAAGCAGCGTACAATCAGTCAAAATACTCCTCGATTATCCTATCGAAACGAAACTTGCTCTCAAAGTTCCAGAGGGGTATAAGGTACTTTCTAAAGCTATCCCTTAGTGATTTCAGGCTATTCTCATAGTATTTAAAAATTCACGAAGTTAATTGCACTATTTTTGTTACACGAAATTCATTTTGTTTTCAAATCATTAACTAAAACCATTTTGGATTCTCAACTTCAAAGACTTGTTTCCCACACGACCAAACCATTTGAAACACAACTAAAACTTTTCAAAAAATATTTTTAATGAAAAATCGAAGTTTTCTTGCGTCGCAAGTTACAAGTTTTTTTTTCTTTCCAATTACCATTCCTATAACCATCTTTCTTCAAACTAAGATTGTTCAACCACATACCACACATTTCCACATCAATGTGGACTTAGAAAAAAATTTTGAACTTCCTCCCCTTTTCCCTTAAATGGCCACGGCCAAAAATCTCAAAATCACCCTATCACACAAAACTTTTCACTTCTAAATGCATGGTAATATCCCATAATACATAACTAGCACTTATCCAAACAATTTTAAAATTTTAGAGTCGAATCACAAATTTTCGAAAATTCTCAAATAGGTTTTTCTTAAGGTAAAGCGATTCATTTTCTTTTCAAACCATCCCATAACCAATCAAACAATTCTACTATGATTATGGGAAACTATTTGCCTTAGAACAATTTTCGAAAATCGATTTCTCCGACCCTATAAGTGTGCCTCGGCCAAGGGAGACAAAAGGGCCAACACCAATTTTTTTTTATTTTTTTTTCCATTTGAAACCCTAACATTCATCCATTAGTTTGTAAGGATATCTAATCGTTCAACTGACTAATTTTTGAGAATCGAACGAAATTTTCCCAAACTATGTTCTTCGAGTCGCTCAAGAACACGAAATAAATTTTTTTCTTATTTTTCAAAACAAAGTTCATAATCACATATCCATTTTGTCACAAAGCTCTAAACTAGCATCAAAAATCAAATCACTTATCAACTTATCATGATTATGATCTTTTCAATTTTTTTCTTAAAACCCTAACCAAAAAATTTGTGAAAACTTTTAAATCAACCATGAGAATCTTAAGGCTAGGCTTGAACAAGCTATGTTACTACCAATCACTACCTCTCATGAAGCAATAACTAAAATTCTCATGAATTTGCTCAAGAACACAAAAATAAAATTCTAAGAACTTATGAGTTTTATGAGCAAGATAAGGAAGGAGAGGTCTAGTTACCTCAAGAAGAAGTGATCCTTGGCAAGCTTATGATCCTAGCAAACAATCCAAGCTCTTGAAGAAGGAGAATGAAATTTTTTCAATGGATGATAGTGAGGAAGAGTGGGTCGGCCGAGAGAGAGAAGTGAGGGGAGTATATATCATTTTGTCCTTTGATTCAATGTGACACAACATCCACACAATCATGGTCTTGGCAATTTGTGGCCTTTGGATCAAATAGCATAAAGTCCCTCTAGACTAACCCTAGCCATTAGATTAAATAGGTAATGATTACCTTTTGACAAAATATCTAGATATTTATTTGGCGCTCTCAGCTCTCGCTCGCAGGCGAGTCGTACTTCGCTAACGGTCTAACTTGCGAAAAATAGAAAACTTACGAGGTAATTGTTTGTCGTAAAACATTTCCAAAAATTATCGCTAAACTTTATTCGCCGACTGAAATTTTAGTCCTAAACTCCTAAAAATATTCTGACCCCAGATTCTAACTCGTACAGATATATAAAGTCTGTAGTTAAATTTCGACGGAAAACAGAAACCGTAAATTTTCCAACAGCGGGTACCATTTTCTACTTGTTTTTCCAATAAACGGAGAAAGTCAAATCTCGAGATTCTGAAAACACAGGAACGTTCTCATAGATAAATAAAGACTAAGGAACAAAAGTCTGTGCATTTCCAGCACACGAGCACAAGACAGGCTCTAACTCAGCAAAAATGTTGCTATTACACAATATTCACAAAACCGATTCACCAAAAACCCTAAAATTCTTAGTCAACACTTATGTTCCTTAGACAAACTGTACAGTGGAATTACGGGTCTTACATTACTACCCTCCAAAAAGAAGTTTCGTCCTCGAAACTAAAAGTAAGAGTAACAACTCAACTAGTTAGTACTAACACTGACACAAGAAAACCCCATCAGATTAGGTGTAGCCACACAGACGCTAACATCAGGTGATGCCACATAGATACTATCACCAATACACCGACACAACCGTGCACAAATCGCAACCCTCTACATAGTCGCACTGATTCAAAACTCTAGGCACAAGGCTAGACATCACACAACGAGTTCACCATTCAAAATTTAACCTTACTACGAAGGTTTACAACCTCTAGTTCCTCAAAGATCCTAGGTCGACACACGAAATTTCAAAGTCACCTCTTATGCCTCCACGACATAAGCAATTCAACTAGGCCCACACGAAGTGGTGAATGGCTACCCTCCAAAAAGAAACACCGAAAACTTTCTGCGCATTACCAAAGTTAGCAAAAACTAGTCAATTACAGTCAACAGGATTCCGTCTACTATTAACAAGAGATGAAGGATGATCAGTTCCTTAATTTGTCAATAGATAGCTGACAATCATGATCGTGGCTTAGACCATCTTTACCCAACTTGAGTAATGCTCCCTTCCACTTGTGCTCAAGATCATCCGAGGCACAAGGGTCCACTAATTCCTTCGAGGTTTTCTACACATTTCCTCAATTCCTACTACCTCGATCTCCCCAATGAGACCCAGTACTCAAAACACAACACTTAAAACCTCATGCTTCCATTCTTGATTTGATACCATTTCAGTAAATTTAGATTTATTGAAGTAGTTTACAGGTTTCTATGATTAACTTACAAAGTAACATTGATTCAGTCTTTTGATTACTGGCTAGCATGTTTTTATAGTAAAAATGTTCTGTGATTGGATTCTCAAGTATTGTGCGGAAAACATATTGTGAGTCTTATTTGTGTCAACATATTCAAGTATTCTGTGTTTCGTTAGTGTCCGTTATTCGTAAGATTGAGGATTACCGTTTTTATAAACATCGACCACTCAGTGTACTAATCGATTGAATCTAATGTAAAATTTCATCGCGTGAATCTAATGTCTGGTTTGCACAACAGTGAGCAGAATGTATGAGACTTTCCTTCCAAGAAAACAAACATTGAGTTGTATGACTGCTTAAAAAGAAAACAGAAATTCAAAATTCATGAAACCTAATCTTTTTAAAAAATTCAAAAAATAAAACAAAAATGGCTTAAATGCAGATTTATTTAACACTTCTATTTTTAGGCCCCGTTTGGCCCGGCTTATTTTCTCATTTTTTTTCTCCTTAAAAATAGTAAAGAAGGAAAAAAATTATTTTAACTCCACTTTTTTTTATTTTTTACTTCTTTACTTTATTTCTTTAATACTTTTAGAGAGAAATATTGTCAAATATAATTTTATACTTCTCTATTTCGTTTAAGCCAAATAAAAAAGTAAAAAATAAGCCGGACCAAACGGGTAATTAATGTCCTATATATACCCTTCCATGTTTTTAATGAGAATTTTTTATTAACTAGGAACCAAAATAGAAAACTAATTCTCCTATTTGAGAATTTAACTAGCTAATTCTCTTATTATAGTCCCTTTTTTTTGGTAGAGCATGTATAGACCTTTTTTTTTGACAAAAATTGGCAATTATTGTAAAATAGACAAAATATTTGACAAACCGTTATAAAATATAAATGCAGTTTTAAAAAATTATTTTCTTTTTTATAAAATGCTTTCAAAGGTGTCCTGGCAGTGGTGGTGGTGGTGGACTGAGGTGGTGGTGATTGGCTGAGGTTTTCTCTTGGTCCTGGAAGTTGTCCTGGCGCGCCCGAAAGGGTGGGGTACGTAGACACTCCGTGTTGACGGATGTTGTCGTTTTATCGTACCTCCGGGACGTATTGGTGATGGAGAGGTGTTGGATGGTTAATGCTGCGTGTAATTGGATTCTCCTGATATAAGAGTCTCTGACCATTTTCAAATCTGGTGAGATTTGCAGGACTCTTGGAGTTGCTGAGGGGTGTTCAAGTCTGTTGAGACTTGCAGGTCTCTGGTATCGGGTCGAACTCGACTGCATCAGGTGTTGACTGTCAATTCTCTGACTATCGGGGTTCCTCAACCTTTGACTTTCGGGGCTACTTTCTGGGTCTGATGGGCCGAGTAATTTTAATTCGAGTTCGGAAGTTAGTGCCTAGTGGTGTCTCCTAGGGTCGGGTGGGGGTTTTCTCTGGTAGATTTAGCGGATCATTATCGGTGTATGGGTGGTTTGGGGTTTTGATTAGGTGTTGGTAATTGTGTTATATCACGTTACCTTATGTTTGTATGTTCCACAACAATTCCTTACACTTCTTGTGGAGGAATTGTTTTTAATAAAATTTAGCCGTTTCAAAAAAAAAAAAAAGCAATAATTAGTCCATACAAAAAAAAACCAATAATTAGTATTTTTTTTATTTTTGACAAATAACTAGTCTTATTTTAATGTCCTAAAAAAGTAAGAAAAATAAATAATATTTTTTTTTATAGAAGCTAAAGAAATAAATTTTGATAATTTATACTAGCTTACAAAAATACATTAAAAAATGCAGAAAAATGAAATTAAAATTTTAAAAAAGAAATCCCAGTTTGATTATATGATTATGAATAGTGGCAGATTCAGAAATTTTCTTTGGTGGGGGCTAGAAAATATTATTGTACAACTACTAAAATATTTTGTTAGATGAAGTTTGATACAAAAATTTATTGTGGTTTAATTTTAGCACCGATTAATCATCGTCGGAGAGCTTATTGGATACACAAAGTGATTTTTCCACCTCCATCCGAATGTTCTCCATAAACAAGAGTTGAAAATCGAACATATAACAAGTTACTTGAAAGACTCATCTTTTTTTTTTTAACTGCTATAAATTTTATTAAACCACAATCATGTACAAGGAGTACACAAAAGGGAAAGACTCATATCTCTTACCGCTTGTGCCAAGACACACGTAGAAAAAAAAATATTTCTACAAATTTTTAATTGTTGAAGAGAAATAGAAGATAAAATAAAAAGTTTAACCTTTAAATAGTTGAGAGCAAGTGCACCAGTAGCCAAATATTAGTTTATGTTGATATAAAAAAAATTGTATTTTTAATATTAAAGGAAAAGTAATAACAAAAAGAAGAGAAAGTAATGGTTTGTATTACTCTTGTTAGAAGAGGCTACAAAAGAATTACAAAGGATAAAATTAAGGACACATTATGCAAAAGATTTAATTGTAGAAGAGGTGTTCTCCCGTTTTGGTATATTGGTCATCCAATAGGAGCTAATTTTAGGAGGGTCTCTACTTGGGAGCCTATGGTGGAGAGTTTACGGAAAAGACTTGTGGAGATATAAATATGTAAGCCTCGAAGGGAGAATCGTGTTGATTAACTCGATGCTAAACTTTATTCCAATCTTCTATACCTTTCCTTTATTAAGATTTCGGTAGCGGTTTTGAAGATGATCGTTAGAATCCAAAGGGAATTCTTATGGGGAGGGACTAAAGGCGGTAGAAAGATAAGTTGGGTGAGGTGGAAAGAGGTTTGTAAACCTAGAAGTCATGGAGGTTTGGGGGTTCGGGATGTGGGGAAAGTAAATTTAAGCCTTCTTATAAAATGGAGGTGGAAGTTACTTCAAAACGATAATGCAGTTTGGAAAGACGTGTTAGTGGCGAAATACGGTAGAGGTGTTTGTTCAAATGTGCATTGGTTTGATGTCCCTATTCCGAACTGAGCCTCGATCGGTGTGGTGGAAGGATATTTGCCGAATTGATAGGTTTGAGGATGGGAGTTGGTTCGCAAATAATATCTCAAGGAAGGTGGGGAGGGGAAATTCTACACGTTTTTTTTGGATATTTAAAATTGTAAGGTATTGTAATGTTATTTTGAATAAACAACTTTTAGTGCATCAATATTATATAATGTTATAGGATCAAAACCTCTGAAGCCTCGATACTCAAAAAATAGTGACATATTGTGTCTGATACGTATTCAATACCGATATTCTTTCGATACGTCTCGATACTCGTATCGGTAAAGTATCAGTTAAATCATTATTTTTAAATAAAAAAATAATAACCGATACTCTTTCGATACGTCTCGATACTCGTATTGGAAAAGTATCGGTTAAATCATTATTTTTAAATAAAAAAGTAATACCCGATACATGTGTGATACGTCCTAATATCCGATGTTTGTTTGTCTCTTTAGCACTTCTTGTGGTTTTCTTTTGTCAATATAATTTTTTACTTTTCAAAAGAAAAACTATGGTGTCCTACTATATAACAACCCTTTTCCCAAAATTCTAATATAAGACTAGATATTTTCTGCTTTTAATTATTAATATTGTTGATTTTAGTCATGTTTATATATTGTGTATTTATATATTTAATTTCAAATTTAATTTTTAAATAACGTATCGCGGTAATATCGGATTGAAAATTTTAAAAAAATTTACGTATCAACGTATCGATATCGTGTTCCGTACCGGGGCTTCATAGATCAAAACTATCATAAAAACTAATTTTCAATTAACTAGAAAGAAAATTGGATATGCCCGAATGGAGATAATGTTGATTTCTCAAATTAAGATATAGAAGAAGAAACTGTATGTAGATAATATTTTCATATATTCATTTTACTTGGATCATCTTAAATAAAACACTTGAAAATAGAAAAATTAAAAGAAAATTTATATAATGAGTAATCACAATAACTAAATAAGATCTAGTAATGCGTTTGTGTATCTTTTGGGTCTCTATTGAGCTTTATTATTATTATCATGAGCAAAAACCTTTACGGCACTTATATTTAAGTGTATGTGAGAAGGGGAAATTTGGACAATCACGATCACGTTTACACGGAAAGATACCTGTAATGAAAAAGAGAAAAAACAATGTTATTAAAACATGATAAAATATTGTGTACGAAAGAAAAAATGAAATTTAAAAGGAGATAAAAAATGCTTACGAGCTGATTGTGTTTAAACGACAAATAGGGAAAGAAGGGTTATCATAACATAAACAAATTTGAAAATTTTATCCATACTTTTCACTCTATGCATGTATCAAATGGAATTTTATTGTATCACTTTTTTATTTATAAAGTTCATGTGTTCTCCTTAGGTCAATTGAAACATTTTTAGTACTTATAGAGTTTTTAAAGACTTTCCTTTTTTTTTTTTTATAATTTTTTTTTAATGGCAAAATTTATTAATAACTAGTCTCTGCACAAGACGAACAGAGACCGGTAGAAAAAGGAACAACAAGACCTAGGTGCCGTATATATACGGAACACCTGAATGAAAAACACTCCTAAACAACACCTAATCATAAAAAACAACTCCTAATCCCCAATACAGTAAAGCAACCCACATATTCAAGCCTACCAAAGCAATCACCGATCACGCGAAAATGTTACCACAACTGAACTCTAACTCCCGAACTCGAATCAAAAATGTTCGGCCCATCAGAATCCAGAACAAGCTTCATCAAGCGAACCGCTGACCAGACAAAAGTAGAAACGAAAATCCCTGGGCAGACAACTCTTGGCAACGACAGATGTACCACCATGAGAAAAGCACCCCTCATATTTCTGAATACCATAGCAGTCACCAACTCAGCCCAGACAGTTGCCACAACTAGACACTAACTCCCGATCTCGAAACAAAAGTGATCGGCCCATCAGAATCCAGAACCAGCTCCTAAGGCGAAAAGCTAATCGACAAAAGTATAACAAGAACTCAGGCGGACAAGTCTCGGCAAACCCAAGGAACAATCGACATCAACGTGGACGAGGTTACCCAGATAAAAAACATCCTGCAAATCTCAACAGATTTGGAACCATCAGCAACTCAGAAGAGAAAACTGCGAATCTCAACAGATTCGAAAGCGGTCAGAGACGCTTGTGTCAAGGGAGAACCAAACAGTCAGCCTCTATGCGATAAATGACAACCAGATATAAAGAACCGGATTGGAAATCCCGAAGAACCCTGCAAACCATCGAGATTTGTAAACCCCTAGAGACCCAAAAGGAGTCTTGCAAATCTCAACAGATTTGATAGCGGGTCAGAGAAACTAATATCAAGGAAGCCAAACGCACTCGACATCAACAAATCCAACGCCAATGTGACTACCTCGCCACACAACACTTCATCTGTCATCGCTAGAGTAACAGACCACCACCTAAACCGTCGCCGGAGCAACAAAACACCTATCACCCAACACCACAACCACCACCAGCACCAGAACCAGAAACATTGTTGACCGACACCACCAAAAACGCCCACAACCATATCCGACCAGCAACACGAAAAAAGACTAAACCCAAGAGGCCGACACACGACCAACAGCACCTCTGCCTCAAAAGCAAGAACGTCGTCGAAGACGCGGCAGCGACGAAGGAAGAGAGTTCTATCGAAGTCACAGATCTGGACAACCACCACCACCACCGTAACCGCCGGCCAGAGAGCTCGTCCCCAACACCTCCGACCGCCACATCCTTGTCACCTGAGGAACACCACGAACGGCCAACCTTAGAACGGTGCCGGCGCGTGCCGCCGGTGAGGCTCCAGCACCACCGAGAGAAGAAAACGCTGCTTGCTCTGTAAACCACCGAGAGAAAAAAAACCACCACCGAGAGAAAGAAAAAACACTGACTGCTCCTAAACCACCGAGAGAAGGAACACGATGTCGGCGAGAAAACGACCAGCAAGGTGATGTGGATGGCCGGAGCACCATCATCACACCACCACCTTTTAGATCTACATCTTTAAACAGAAAAATTTGGATCCAGGGGGAAGAAAGGAAAAGGGTCGCGTGTGGTTGTTAGAGAGCGGTGGGAGCGTGCAGTCTAGTGAGAGAAAGGTTATCTCTATTTTTGAGCCATTTGATTTAGTCAATATTTTTATAAGGGAGCTTCTAAGGTGTAGTCAATATTTTGATAATATTGAAAAAGTTGTTTGAATAGACCAATAGGAGTACAGTCTTTATTTGGTCCCACCAAATCATAATTATATGGTGCAGTTTCATAATTGTGTTTCTGAGTATCTTCAGAAATCTAAGGGTGTGAGATTTCTCTATCCTAAGATCGAGATTTGGCTCTGATACCAGAGTTTTGGGCGGAGAGTTTCGCGCGTTTTTGGCTGGTTAGCTGTAAGATAAACGACGGAGTTCATCCTTCGTATATTGTACTAAAAGTCTGTAATTAGACAATAGATCTTTTCTTTCTATAAGTCTTGCTTTTATTATTGGATTAACATGAGGTCTATCCATATATAGCAGGTTTTTTAAACATCTATTTTCAAAATTTAATTTTTGAATTCTTTTTCTATAGACTTTTAGATTTTTTCTTTCTTCAGCTAAGTTCATTGTTATCGTAGATAACAATTATAACAGGTTGCGGAAGTTTAATTAGATTCTTTTATCTAATTTTTCGAGTTGTAAGGACAACTCTGCTACTGAGCTTTGTAGCTTATTTAATTCTTTTAGTTCTGAGATTTCAAAATCTCTTTTTGGGGGTGTTACTCTAAGGCTTTGGCTTCTGATTAATGGTTTTTCGTTTGTTTCTTCAAACAGATTTTTGTCATCTTCTATTAATGAACAACTCTTTCTTGCCAAAGTTTTAAATATAGGTGACTCTAATGTCACTATAGGGGTGAATAATTCATCAATATGAATTATATCTTTTCCTGTAAACTCTATGCTATGATGTGAATTACTTAAGGCATAATTAATTCTATAGCATATTGTAAAAGGATGATTTCCTTTTTTCATAAATTTTGAATCTTCTAATTTGTAATTAAAGATTATGGATCTGTCCAGATCCTTATCCTTTAGGGATAATCCTATTTGTAAGTTTATATCAAACTTTATTTTTCCATATTTTAAATTGCATCTACCTTGTGCAATTATAGATTGTCTATCATTTGTAATTCTAGAGTCTCTTAGAATTATATTTAACGGTGTATCAATACCTTTCATGAAAGTACTTTTGATTAAAACTTGAATGGTTGATATGTGAATATAACCAATTTTATTTCTTTCTTTTTCAGAAAGACTTGAAATTCTTTTTTGAATTTGTGTTCTATCTATAGTAGATATAAAAATATTTCCAGAAGTAGAATCAATTGGAATTGCTTCTTCTCCTATCATTATTCCAAATTTCAAGATATTTTTTCTCAAAAGACGTTCTTTGAATTTTATAGACTTTCTTTTAAAGTTTTCTTCAGCAGTTAGAGATAAGTCTGCTTCTTCTATTTTGTGATCTTGTATAACATCAGCAAAATAACTAGATGTTTCTTCAAAAAGTGAGATTTCAGACATAATTTTCAAAATTCTTCTGAATTTTCACTAATATTATCGGGCAGAATATTTAAAGTTTTTATTAGACTATAAATTCGAGAGTTTTTTAGTCTATAATGTACGCTTGCAAAGTCTCCATAGAATTGTCCTTGAAAACATTCTATGTATTTGGAATTTTTAGTAAAATTGTTTAACTCACGAACTAAACATTTTAATTCATGTTCTTCGAAGTCTCCTTCGATAGTTTCTTGAATTTTTTCGAGAAAAATCTTTTCTTGGTAATGATTAAATTTGAATTTATCTAAAATTATCTTAACCAAATTTGGTTCAGAGATTCTTTTCAGTAAATAAGTTACCTTTTTATCATAGTCTTCCATTAAGACTAATTCTAAGTATGTGTGATCAGAACTAGGTTCTGTGTACTCAATTTCAAAAAAATTTGAAAATAATCTTTGAGTTCTAAAATTCGAACTTTCCATCTGTTATGTAAACAGCATAACATAATAAACAAGTGTTGTGATAAGAATCATACCTGATATGATTTTCTTTGTTTTTGGTTTTGTTGAACCTTTCGATCCGAAGATGTCTGTGTTGTTTTGGGATATAATCTGTTTGATTATATTGTGTTATATGGTTGATCCCTCCAGAGTATTACCTCAAGGATCTAGCTCCTCCAGAGTATTACCTCAAGAGCTACTTCTTAGAAATAATTCTAAGGACAGAAGAAAATAATTCTTCAAAAACTAGTTAATAGTTTCGTATTTCTTTCAACTGTATTTTACAACTGAGCTTAGAGCTCTTATTTATAGTGGAGAAGGGCTCACATTAGGTAAACGTCCCTTTCCATGACATTGTACATGCACTCAGAAAAGTGACACGCACTCACACAACAGTGACATGCACTCAGAAAAAGTGATGCGCACTTAAAAAAGAAAAACGCACTAAGAAATACGACAAATAGTATTTTACATTATTTAGCACTAAGTGGTCCCCATCTGACTCAGATGTGATAAGGTACCACTGCACAATTTTGTCCTACATTGTGGCCAGTTGATTCGTGCTGTTAGTCTCCTTGTCTTCTTGTGCCGACGATTTTTGACAGTTTTTACAGTTATGATTTTTGTAATACTGTAAAAAATATCTACAGCATTCTTCTTGAATTACCCTTGGTAATTTTTCATAATCATCCTTCAGTTGGTCAATTCTTTCTTCAAGTTCTTTGATTGCCTTGATATCTTTTTCTTTTGCTGGTTTTCTGGAATCACTATACACGATCATTGATGAGTCTTCGTAGATTGTTCTGTAGTTGGTCTGGGATGACAATCTTGAAATTTTTCGACGAAAGTTCTTCATTTGATTGACGTACATAGCTGGATGCCATTCTGTGCTTTCTTTATTCATGACCGGATATTCTTTGTTGGATATCCCAATCTTGATTAAGTATATTGGTTTTGTGACCAGCTCCAAGGTATTTTCATCATACCAAGGATATGTTGAATCGACCTCTAGGAAGATTTCTTTTCCTTTGGCATATAAATTATTGAATTTTTCTGCCAAATTTTGTAGATTCCTTGGAAGAAACTTGAGTTCTCCAAAAGTTTTCTTTGGTTGTTCTTCCAAATATATGGTGTGGATTAAACCATTTTGAAAGAAAGATAGACATGTAGTACTATCTATTCCTGGTAATGTAACTGTTTTGGGACAGCTGAATTTGTTAGCCGGGTAGAAGCATTCAGTGGTGAATTCTTTCACATAATGGTTTAACCATTTCCATCTAAGACTGAATTCCATGTAAGTTGGGTCAGTTACCTGGAAATTCTTTTGATTTTCGAGCTGGCGAATTTTGTCAATCGACAGCTTCCTTTTTGACTCCATCGTTGGGGATTTCTGAAGGTTTTTTGCTGTTGTAACTTCCTTGTAGGCTCCGTAAAGTGCCTGCTCAGCTTCCTTCATGGTTTTGTATCCTTTGTGACGCACATTCTTGCCTAAGATGTGCTGCTTTGCTATTGCCCATTTTCTATAGATCCCTTTCATTGGTCCATCAAAAATGACATAAGCTTCAAACCTTCCCATTTCATTGTCTACGGGATCGCTTGTTTGAATGGTTGTTGATAAACCATTTTTTCTGGCTTCATCTTCTTCCTCGACCTGGTCAGCCCAAGACTTCTTGCTATCTGAGGTTGTTTCTGAAGATTCTGCTTTTCGTTCTATATCCCAACCACTGGGTACTATTGTTTCGATAGGGATTTTTGAACTTTCTGGGGTTGTATATTTTACATAGTAGTCATATTTTCCAGAAGGTTGTCCTAGTAAGTCCCAATTTTCTTCGTTCTTTAGAATTTCATTTGGGTCTTCTGTTGTCATTTTTTGTAAACCCTTGAGTGTTGTAATCATCTCCCCCCTCTCGGCAGAGATTTTTGCTCTTTTGATTTCTAGGGCGACAAGTTGCTCGTCCTTTTGCTTGATGTTGTTCTGAAGTAGCTTTATGGCTTGCTCCATTCTCTTGTCAATGTATCTGCAAAACTGTTTTGCTCAGATTTTATATATTGAACATATGGCTCGAATTGTTGTAATTTCATCTGCCATCTTATTAATCTGCCTTGTTTATGGTCAGCTTTAATTTTATATCTCCAAAATCCTGTAAGATATTTAGAGTCTGTGCGAAGAAGGAATCTTGATGGTAATAAGTCAATCTTCCATTTTTCTAATATTTTTACACATGCCAGAGTTTCTAGTTCCTGAATATGGTATCTAGATTCTGTATCTGTAAATGTACCAGAAACATATTTACATAACTGTAAATTTTCAGTATCCTTTATCAGGATTTTAGAAGCACTGTAATCAATGCCTTTTTTGGTATCTGTTTCTTCTTTCGAAGTTTCAGATTGTTTTGATTGAAGTTCTGATTCTTCAATTCTATATCCTTTCTCATTCAGAGAAAGTTTTGCTTTACCATTAGGTAAGGCTCTCATACAACCTGCCCAGGTTGTTTGTGATGCGTCCGTTTCTACAATTAAAAAATCTTTTATTGTTGGATTGTAGAGTTCGGGTAAAATTTTTATTTTTTCTTTAATAGTTTTAACATTATCAGAATCAACTTTAGTCCAAGACCATGGAATTTTTTCTGAAATTTTCTTTTGCAAATGCTTTCTTTCTTTTGCTAAATCTTTTAAAAATCCTTCATTAGCAATATAATTTAAACATCCAAGAAATCTTTGGATTTGTTTTCTGTCAGAAAGCTCATTTGGAAAAGCTTGTATTTTTTCTTGGGTATGAGGTGCTAGACTTAGTTCCCCATTTTCTTTTAAAATTAAACCAAGGTATTCTATTTCTTTTTGTAAAATCTTTGATTTCTTTTTCGAAATTATAATACCCTTTTCTTTAATTCTTAAAAGAACACTTTCTAAATCTCGAAGATGTTGCTTTTCATCTCCTTTTGTAAAAATGAGTATATCATCTATATATGCCAAACATATATGATCCAAACCTGCGAGAGATTTGTCCATAAATCTTTGATATATTGACGGTGCTTGTTTTAGTCCAAAAGGCAAAACATTCCATTCATAATGTTTTTGAGGTGGACATGAAAAAGCTGTTAATGGTTTTGTTTCTTCTGCTAGTCTTAGTTGATAATAACCAGACTTTGCATCCAAGGAAGAAAACCAATTACATCCTTTTATTTTTTCTAAAATAAAATCTTTTCTAGGTAATTTATAAGAATCTCCGACTGTTGCCAAATTAAGTTTCTTATAATTAATTACCATTCTTCTCTTTCCTCTTTTTATTTCGTTATGGTTTTCGACATAAAAAGCTGGTGCAGAGTGTGGACTTGATGAAGGTCTAATAAGGTCTTTATCAAGTAAATCTTTACATTCTTGTTGAAATTCTTCAACATCTCTAATAGAATATGGAATTCTATTTGGAACATTTATCTCGTCATTAGGATTTTTTAACTTAATGACTATGAGTTCATGATTAGTGTTTTTAAGGCTGTCTAGAGGGTTATCTGAACAGACTTCGTCTAATCTTTCTTCTATACTAATATGGAAACTTCTTCCTTCCCATATAGCTCTTAATTCCTTAAGGTTTCCCTTAATAAGGTTTAAGATTTCATTTCTAGTAACTATTTTGGTGTTTACTATTTTTCTATTTTTTGGATTTCCCAAATCCTTCCATTGAAGTGATATAGTATCCTTTCTTTGAGTAAAGGGTTCATATAACTTTAAAAAGTTATTTCCTATGATTAGATCTAATCCTGAATCATGGAGGTAGATTGTTGGAATAAAAAATTTATATCCTTCAATTTCTATAGACACATCTCTAAGGTTAAACCATATCTGATGTTTTGATTTATCTGCAACTATTATTTCTTTTGGCTTGGTTAATCTTTCCCAATTTCTAGAGATGGATTTTTTCCCAAAACAAAGAGTTGCACCTGTGTCTATATAGGCTAAAAGGTTTCTATTTTTTAGCACTATTTTGATAAATGTAGCACTTGGATTTCCTTTACCAAGTATCTTCTTCGACATCTGAATCTGTCTCTGTACAGTATTCATAAATGTCTTCATTGGATTCTATATCTGATTCTATAGGTTCATATCCCATTGCATATATTGCATGTAGGACATTTTTCTTAGAATTTTCCTTTTTAGGGCACTCATTTGCATAGTGGCCTTCTTCATGACATAACCAACATGTACATGATTTTTTACCTTGTGGGCATATCTTTTTCCTAGGGTAAGGTTGTTTTTTTCTAAAGAATTTTTTGTTTCCCTTTTTGAATTTTCTAAAAGGAACCTTCTTAAATTTCTTTTTCTTATAGGGCTTTTGTAACCTTGTTTTTCTAGGTTTCTTCCTAGAGTTGCAACCGTAATTTCCTACTTTGTCTTGTAGTTTATTACAACAAAGGGATACTTGAGCTTCTCTTTTAGCTATTTTTTGACTACACATTTCTTGGAGCCAAATTTTTAGGGTGGTTATTCTTCCTCCTAGGGTATCATCTACTTTTCCTTCTGCTAATGCTGAAGTAAAGAATGTTTTAACTTGAGCCGATACTCTTTCTGGTAACTTGTCATAGAATAGTTCTATCAAGTTTCTGGAAATTCTAGTACTATTATCTATGTTGTAATAATAGTCCTGAAATTCACAAATGAAATTATCTATATAGCACATATTGCAGATTTTTAGGTTAGTTATTTTCCAAAGATTTTGGTCGGAAAATGCTATCTTAGATTGAATGGAGTCCTTCCATCCTTTAAATTCTGTTACGAGTAACATATGAATCCAGTCTACTACTAAAGCTCCTGTTAGGGGTATCGTTCCCATAACTTCTGGTGGTAAGGTTGAAATGTATTTGTAAGCATTTCCTCTAGTTTTATATTGTAGGAAATTGAAAATTTCAATTGGTCCTAAATTTTTAAGGTCTTCATTTAACTGGACTAATACACTATTTGTATTGTACCAATCTCTTAGATCCTTGGCTGTATCAAAACTACAGTCTATGTCTAAAATTCCTTGCCCTTGAAATGGGTTTTGTGTAGGTACATAATAATGGGGTACCTTTTGGAATTTTTGTTTGGTAAATTCTCTTTCGAATTCTGCAGTTCTTTTCGTACCAGATGTTTCTGCTGGTTCGAATTTTACGAAGTAAGGATTTTCATTTTCTTCCTCTACTTCTTCTTCAGAGCTAAAATCGTAAATGATTTGGTTTTTCTCTTTTGGTTCTTCGTCAACTACTTGACTTTTTCCTGATATATCTAGAGAGACCATGAGTTTTTCCAAATTTTCTAATTGCCTATTAAGGGCTTCTTCTGTATCGTCCATTCCTAAAAGAATTTAGATGGTGGTTTAATTTTTAATTGTGTAGAAACAGAAGTTTCTTCGAGGTTTTCTAGAAGCTTAGGAATATTTTCTATTTCTAATTCCTTTCCTTTCTCTTCCCCCTCGTGAGAAAATTGAAGGTTTTTGTCTTCTAAGAGTTTTATCATGTATGCTATCATACAAGATATATTATTTAGCTGTGGATTTGCTGTATGAAAAAGGTGAGGAAATTTATGAGTTTCATCTTCTTCATAACAAACAAAGTTTATTCCATTATGAAATTTCCATGTTTCATATGGTTTATATCTTTCTTCTTCATACTGTAAAGTTTCTAAATAGGATGTTTGTTTTTCTATCCTATCTTGTAGATCAGAGAAGTTATCTAAAACTTTCTGTAATTTACTTGTTAGACTCTCTTCGGTCATCTTGCAATATTCTGAAGTCTTTTTTGAAGAGTTTCAGCTAGTTTCTTATATTCTTTAGCTAGATAGAGGTCTCCTGAGTTTCTAAACCAATAGTGTAGTCTCTTAAACCATCTAATTTGGACTTTATATAGAGCAAGATCAGCTATGTTTGGTTTAAAGCTGATTTTTGGATAAATTAATCTTCCACACGGACTTCTTAGGAATTCATTCCCGTATATTTTTACTATCATATTATTCATTGCACTAAACTTAATTGCTACGGATTAGCTACCAGATTTTTGCTACTAATTTTGTGCTAATGGGCTGATTGGTTTCTAGCCATTAGATTTGAGATTTGCACATAGAAAATTTTGTGCCTTTGCCACACTAGATTATGACTTTTTTGAAACATTCATTTTGGTGAATGTACCATAGAATTTGCCTTTTTATAATTATTGTGTCTCTTAGCTAACACAATGTGTTAATTTGACCTTTTTGCACCTTTAGTAAAAAGGTCAAGTAAAAATTCACAAATGAGAATAATTCAATCTGAATTTTTTAACAAATTTTTATTATTTTATAACCTTTGGTGATAGAAAATGGAATATCACAAAATAAAAATAATATTTTGGGTTCATATTGTTATCTCCTAAAATGTGTACGAATTTTTGTTTAGGCCCTATAAAATAAAAATTTGCGATTCCACCCTTATAATTTGAAGATTCTTTAGTTTTAGACCCTCATAATATTTAAATGTGTAAAATGACGAAGTGTCATGCTCAGTTGGAACCTTGACTATATATATAATTAAAAATGATAATTTGGCATAATAAGTTGGAGTTTTTTTTTATTTTTTTTTAAAGAAAAATAGAACAACAATAGCTTCAACAGTAGGAGGAGGGTGATGTGAGGAGTGTGTTATGAAGAAGGTTGGAGGCGGGACGGAGACCTTATATCTTATTATGTCTTATAAAAGATTTTGTTTTCTTTTTAAAGCAAATAATATATATATTTTTTAAAGAGACTAAATTAGTCCACTCAAATTGGTACCATAAAGAATCGAACATGGAATCTTAAGAAGGAGCACGCTCCTAGGTCTCAAGTAAATATCACCATACCAATCCAAGTGGGTTATCGCAAATAATATATTACTATTAATAATCAGGTCTCTGCACAAGCTAAAAGACCTTTTTGGTAAAAGTCATTTCAAAAAGAGTTATTATATCTTATTTTACCAATGTTTTGAAAACCGGACCGGACCGGCCGGTTCAACCGGGAACCGAACCCTGTACCGGTCCGGACAACATGGCTGAACCGCTAGTCTGTGAAATCGGTAAAAAACCGGAGAAAACCGGATCAAACCGGACTAAACCGGTAAAACCGCTGAACCGTTCCCCGTTTCACCAAACCGGCCGGTCCAAATTTTTAGGGAAAATTCAGTGAAATTTTGTATTTTTTTTTTGTTTACAGTTTTTTTTCCTTCCTGAACAAAACAAAGAAGAATAGATAACGCTCCTTTTTGAAAGAAGTTCAACAACAGAAACAGATGAGAGAAAAATTCATCTCCATCACGAAAATCCATTTTCTTCTTCCATTTTTTCTTTTCTATTTTGCAAGTTTATTGAAAGGTTTAAACCCCTTCTTTTTCTTATATGTACTTTTCCTTAAACTAAGGTATATTCTTTCGATAAATTTGACAAGAGAGTGAGGGAGAGATAAAGAAGAAGAAAAAGAAGAAGAGATTAAATATGTATGAACCTGAAAATATGGATGAGATTTAGAGTCTGTTTGGTTCGGAGTTTTTGGAGGGGAGGGGAGGGAAGGTAATATTTTAAATTTTTATGTTGAGTTTTTGGAGGGGAGGGGAGGGAAGGTAATATTTTAAATTTTTATGTTTGGTTCAACTTTTTATGAGGGGAGGGGAGGGAATATAGCTCAATTTTTGTTTTCCCCCAAATTGGGGGGAATTGGAGGGGAGGGGAGGAAAACTAAAATATTATATTTTATATTGACAAAATTACCCTCATTTAATTTGTTAAAATCCTAAATTATCCTTATTGGAATATTAAAAGTTTAGGTTATTTTTCAACTACTGTTACGACTTGTTGTTGAACCTGATACTTTGTTCTTCGTCTCCACTCGTTGCTGCCTCTCCATCTGCTACCCATAGGTATGTCTCTTGTTGTTGAACTTGTTTATTATTTATTCTGAAACGATGGTATATGGTACGAGTTGTTTGGTTATTTATTTTGGAACATGTCCTTGTTTTCTATACTTTGGTGGAATAGTATTAGTATTATAATACTTTGGTGGAACATATATCCTTGTTTTCTATACTATGTCTATTATATAATATCATCATGTATTTGCAATAGTATCAATGAGGTGCCAAATCAATTTATCAGTGAAATTCCAAATAAATATATTCTTGCTCTCGTGTGTTGTTTATGGTACTATGTTTTTCATCTTTTTTCAATTGGTCTCATGTGTGTTGCTCTTATGTATGATTAATTACTAAAATATTATTAAGCATGTATTTGTTTGTTTGTTTTATAATTAAGTTGGTGTATTGTATATTGTCTAGTGTTTAATTTTATAAATATTTCATGAGATTAGATGGATCAACAAGATCGGGAAATTGCTATCAATAGGTGGTTTGATTTGCGCCGAAGAGCCGTAGCTCAACTTATGTGTGCTATTGTTTATTGTTATGTTCGGGTGTCTCGTAAGAGAAAATTAAGTTATAGTATGAGCTCTGAGAGAGAAAGGGTGCGTGAAGAAATAATGTATCAAATTAGTAATTGTGAAACTAGTAGATATATATTGAGAATGAACCCTCAAACTTTTTTAAGGTTATGTGATATGTTAGAAAGAGAGGGGGGTTTACGAGCTACACGATGGTCAAGTGTGGAAGAACAAGTTGCAAAAACAATTTACATATTAACCCATAATGTTAAAAATCGTGAAATCAACTTCTGGTTTCGACGTTCGGGCGAGACAACTAGCTGTCGTTTCCATCAAGTTTTGAAAGCTATTCTTGAATTGGAAGAAAATTTTATTGTACAACCTGATGGCTCAACAGTCCCTGTGGAAATTTCTAGTAGCAATAGATTCTACCCATATTTTAAGGTAACATTTTTCATTAATAATTTATCTACAATAAAATATAGGCTTAAATACGTTTTTAGTCCCTGCACTTAGGGCCCGTTTGAGTTTTAGTCCCTACAATTGAAAATCCTTTCAAACAGGGACTACACTTGCAGTCAACTTTTAAAAAGGTCCCTGACTTGACTTTTTAGCTGATGTGTCACTAATTTTGCCATTTGTCACTGACTGTTTGGCCATGTGGGCGCTGACTAAGCTATTTTAAACTTGAATGGACAAAAATGCCCTTTGGCAATCCTGGCTTTCTGAAAAAGACGAAATTACCCTTGTGACTGTTAATTGTCTGAAATAGTAACCAAAAGGGATTATTTCGTTTTAGGGTTTATGCGTGCGAAGAAGAAACGATTGTGATACGATTCAAGATACAATTCAAGCTGTAGAAGAAGAAAACGAGTTCGAATTGAAACACGAAGACGAAATCTCTTGGTTAAAGCAAACGATTATGGGACGAGAAGGTATGTTTTTCTTGATTAATTATTGGTTTAAGTTCGAATTTAAAATGAAATGGATATGGTCGTGCTTACTGATAACGATGGTAATTGATAAAGACGACTGCTATTTTATGTTTTATTGTGTTTGTTTTGGTGTTTACTGCAATGTTAGAATAATGATAAGCGTTGTGTTTGTTTTGTTGTTTACTGCAATGTCAGGAATATTATTGTGTTTGTTTTGTTGTTTACTGCAATGTAAATTAAGCATTGTAATTAGTTCAATATTAGAATACCGATAACGATGTTTTCACTGCAATGTTTTGGTAGGGAGCATACCCATGTGATGTTATTAGTTTAGTATTATATTAGTACTTTGTTATTGGGACCACAAAAAATAATTATAATTTTTTTATAATTTTGTTTATGTTTTATTGTACAGTCATGAGATGGTCTGTTGCTTTTCACCATGGTGGTCAGTTTGTTAGAGATTGGATTATATGTTACAGAGGGGGGGATAGAGCAATATTTAAAGTTAGGGATGATGATGACTGGGGTTATGATGAGATGTGTTGTTTTGTTGAAGATGACTTGAAAATTAGTAAGGGGTATAGGTTGTGGTGGATGGTTGAAGAAGATATCAATTTTAGGCTACTAAGTGTAGATGAAGATGCATTTGAAGTTAAGGAATATGCTGTTAGAAATAGTTGTGTTGCTAACATATATGTTGAGCATGATGTGGGTGAAACTAATGGGTTAGTAATTGGTCCAAACTGTATCAATACTAGTCAAGGGTGTGATAGTTCTCAGGTTATAGATAAAGAGAAGGGAAAAAATGTTGTTGTTGCCTCTGATAATGAAAAAGATGATGAGATTGCTGAAGATGATGCTAGTGCTGAAGATGATGATGGTTTTAGTAGTAGTGAAGATGAGGCTAAGGGTGTGAGTTTTGATGACAGTGAAGATGAAAGAGGGTTGGGACTTGAAGATGGATTTGAAGTTCCATATGCTGAACCTAAGAATGGCACAAATAGGGTTATAGTTGAAGGGAAGTCATTTAGAGTTAAGCACAGAGCTAACAAAAACCCAACCCCAACTAAAAAAACTGAAACACCTAAAAATAAGTCAAATGTTTGTGACCCTGAGTGGGAGAAAGACTACATGAGTGAAGAGTTAAATTCAGATGATCCTGATGATTCTGACAAAGAAGGTGGGTCCAAAGCTGTAACATTTAATATGGACCATTTGAATAAGGACACTGAGTTTAACTATGGTATGGACTTTAAGTCACTACAGGAGTTTAAAGATGCAATTAGAGAGTGGTCAGTGTTAAATGGGAGAGAGATAAAGTACTTAAAAAATGACAAAGTTAGGTGTAGAATTGGCTGTGTCAATAATTGTGGCTTTATTGCTCACTGCAGTAGAGTAGGTCAAAAGCATACTTATAAAATAAAGACATGGTTTGGGACCCACACATGTGCAAGGACTTTAAACAATAGATCTGCAACAGCCAAGTGGGTATCCAAGAGTGTTGTTAAAAAGTTGATGGTTACAGATAAGGTAAATGTCAATGATATCATGCAAGAGATGAGGAGTACTTACTCAGTTGGAATATCATTTAACAGAGCCTGGAAGGCTAGGATGAAGGCTAAGGAAATTGTAGAGGGTGAGGCAGCAAAACAATATGGTTTGTTATGGAGGTATGCAGAGGAGCTTAGGAGGGTTTCTAATGGCAACACTTGTAAGATAAATGTGGAAAGGACTTTGGTAACTAGCCAACCAAGATTCAGTAGCTTCTATTTTTGTTTTGAGGGGACTAAACAAGGATTTTTATCAGGCTGTAGGCCCTTTATTGGGGTAGATGGATGTCATTTGAAGACACAATATGGAGGGATTTTGTTAATTGCAGTTGGGAGAGATGCTAATGATCAGTATTTTCCTCTTGCTTTTGGGGTGGTTGAAAATGAATGTAAGGACTCCTGGAGGTGGTTTTTGACCTTGCTGTTAGAAGATATAGGAACTGAGAGAAGATGGGTTTTTATTTCAGATCAGCAAAAGGTATATTACTTTATTTATTATTTATTTGTTATGATTTTCAAAATTTGATATTTTACTCTTAGTTATGTTTGAATATGCAGGGATTAATGCAAGTTTATGAAGAGATGTTTGATAGAGTTGAGCACAGACTGTGCCTGAGACATTTGTATGCTAACTTCAAGAAGAAGTTTGGAGGAGGAACTCTGATAAGAGACTTAATGATGGGTGCAGCAAAGGCAACTTACATCCAGGCTTGGCAGGCAAAGATGAATGAATTGAAGAAGGTTGATTTGAAGTAGAGCTTGTAGGTGGTGGAGGTAAGAGATTTTCTGTTGACTTGACTAAAAGGACATGTTCCTGCAATTTTTGGGGGTTGGTTGGTATACCATGCAGACATGCTATAAGTGCCATGAGTAAAATTGATGCAAATCCTGAAGACTTTGTTTCTGAATGGTACTCTAGACACAAATATGAGACTTGCTATAGTTACAATGTCAGTACAATCAATGGCCAAGACATGTGGCCAGAGATAGAGTATGAAGAAATGCTTCCTCCATTGTACAAGAGAGCACCAGGTAGACCAAAGAAACTAAGGAGAAGAGGTGGTGATGAACCTAGACCTGGTAAATGGTCTAGAACAGTTCATGGAGGTGGTGATAGAAATAGATGTACAACATGTAATGCACCTGGGCACAATGCAAAGGGTTGTAAGAGTCTGACAGTTGATCCTGAAGCAGCAAAAAGGAAGGTAAATGTGAATTACTTATTATCTGTTTTTTATTTGTTTTTAGCTGACTTTAATATTTGTCCCTTTTAATTTTTATCAGAGAAATCCCAAAAGGAAGGCTCAAGTTCAACAATCTCAAGTTCAACAATCTGAAGCATCAACATCTGTCCCAAGCCCAATTCAAGCATCAACATCTGTACCAATTGAAGGCCAAATTCAAGCATCAACATCTGAAGCAACACAAGTGGTACCTGGAGCTGGTAATGATTCTGAACCCCTCACTAAAAAGAAGAAAGTGAATTCACATTTCAAACAACCTGCCACTACTAATCCTAACCCTAACCCCAAGCCTGCAACTACTAAGCCTAACCCTAACCCCAAGCCTGCCAGTACTAAGCCTAACCCTAACCCCAAGCCTGCAACTACTAAGCCTAACCCTAACCCCAATCCTGCCACTTCTAAGGCTAACCCTAACCCCAAGCCTACCACTTGTAAGACTAACCCATCCTTGATTATCAAACCATCTGCACATATCAACACAAATGTCAAAAATCTTTACAAACACCCTGCAAAAACACCATCTGATACCATGGCAATAAAACCATCTGCAAATGTTACCACCTCTGCAAAACCACATCCTTTTGCTAAAACTTTCATTAAACCATCTGCACATATTAACACTTTTTTTCAGACATATGGACCCACTAACATTCTTGTCCAACCAACTGCAAATGTTGATACTGTTGTTAAACCATTTGTACCTGTCAAACCATCTGAACTCAAAAAGGTTAAACTAGAGAACATAGAGAAAGCAAAGGTTGATCTTACTAAGGTTAGAAGGAGTAGCAGGAATATTATGAAAACCAATATGAATGGGCCTGGAAAAGACAAAGACTGCCCAATAGAGATTGCAGATGAAGAAGATGAAGGTGATGGTGGTCTGACACAGGAAGTTAATGATGATATGCCTGCAAAAGTTGGTCCTTGTTTGAACACACTTAGGGTGTTGGAATCTGATGACCCAGTGAAGTTGAAGAAGTTAGTAGAGGAAATGTTGCAGTCTAGAAAGTAGTTTGTTTATTGTACTGTTATGTGGTAAAAGTCCTTGATTACAAGGCATTTTGTAATATGAATGTTTGCACTGTTTGTGACAATTACAAGTCCTTCACTACAAGGCATTTTGTGACAATTTAAAGTCCTTGATTACAAGGCATTTTGTAATATGTTTGACCTGTTATCAATTAAAAGTTATTAATTATGTTTTGCACTGTTTTAGTAATGCGTTTGTCCTGTTTTTGTTAAGCCTGTTTTGCACTTGTTTAGGTAATGAGCCAGGCCAAATTGCAGGCCTAAGCCATGCCAAATTTAGGCCAAAGCCAAGCCAAATTTATGCCAAAGTGTAGCAATTATACATGTAAGCTTAAACACATTTAACATGTAACCAAGATAAATTCCATTCATTCATTAAATTAGAACATTACAAACATTTTCACTACAACACAGAAATTAACTTGCAACTATAATTAAACTACATTAGAAACCTAAATAAATTACATTCATTTTCTTGCATACAAACCTAAAAACAACATCCAACTTATGAAAACCACTGCTTTTAGAATTGTTGATTTATTCTTCTCATCACTAATTTTATTCTTCCACTTTGCCTTCAATTTCTCATTTTCTTCACCACAGTTGGACTTCACAATTGCTTTTGACTCAGCTTCAAAATCAACATTTGACATAGCCCGATTTGCCTCAACCATTGGTCTTGAACCAGGAATTAATTGATCATCCCAAACAAACAGATTACATGTTGGTTTTCTCTACAGCAAATATAACAACATGTCATCAATTTATCAACCAGACAACTATCAAACCTAACCTACCTGAAATAAAATTACAAAATTCATTAAATTCAAACCTGCCAAGCTGGACATCTCAAGAATCTCCTCCCATAGTGCTTTCGTGTTTTAGCAATGTACATCACCATAGCCATGGGACACTTGCAATCACACAACGGGAGCATTTGATTGTGTGACAAAAACGACCCTTCAGAAATGGAATAATTAAAACGGCTGGACGAATTGGTTGAGCTTGACATAGCTTGCCTTGGATAATTAACGAAGAACAAAGAAGAAGAACAGAATGGGTCGGACAAAGAAGAAGCAAAGACGAGAAGAATGGGTCGGAAATGAGAACACGAAGCAAAACCTAATTTTAAGAGAAGAGGGACAAGGGTAATTTCGTCTTTTTCAGAAAGCCAGGATTGCCAAAGGGCATTTTTGTCCATTCAAGTTTAAAATAGCTTAGTCAGCGCCCACATGGCCAAACAGTCAGTGACAAATGGCAAAATTAGTGACACATCAGCTAAAAAGTCAAGTCAGGGACCTTTTTAAAAGTTGACTGCAAGTGTAGTCTCTGTTTGAAAGGATTTTCAATTGTAGGGACTAAAACTCAAACGGGCCCTAAGTGCAGGGACTAAAAACGTATTTAAGCCTAAAATATAAACAAAACTTGAATATATTATATATATTGATAAAAAAATATATAAAATTGTGCCAGGATTGTGTTGGTGCTATAGATGGAACACATATACGAGTCAAAGTATCTGCAAAAGATGCACCTCGATATCGTGGTAGGAAAGATTATCCAACACAAAATGTTTTAGCAGCATGCACTTTTGATTTAAAGTTCACTTATGTGCTCACGATGGGAAGGTTCTGCCTCTGACTCCAGAATAATAAAGAATGCATTAACAAGAGAAGATAAACTTAAAATTCCTCAAGGTAATATAAGAATTACCATACACCTATAATTATATATATATATATATTTCAAACTATCACATTTATTATTTCTCCTTTACTATAGGAAAATACTATCTTGTTGATGCGGGCTTCATGCTGACAAGTGGACTTATTACACCTTATAGAGGAGTTCGGTATCACTTGAAAGAATATTCGGCAAGAAATCCACCCCAAAATTATAAAGAATTGTTTAATCTTCGACATGCATCTTTACGCAATGCAATTGAAAGAGCGTTTGGTGTATTGAAAAAAAGATTTGAGATTTTATCTAATTCAACATAGCCCACTTATGGAATTAAAGCTCAAAAATTAATCATTTTTGCTTGTTGCATTCTTCACAATTATCTAATGAGCACAGACCTGGTGTAAAAAATTAATCATTTTTGATGTTCATTACCGTAACCTATTATATACATGCGACATGGTGTGAAAAATAAGCTACCCCAGCAAATATTTGTTTAAAATGAGTGTTATAATATTTTAAGGGTAAAAAAGTAAATTAGTTATAAAATACCTCCCCTCCCCTTGTGAACCAAACATATATTTAATTAAAATACCTCCCCTCCCCTTTCCTCTTTTGAACCAAACACATATTTAATTAAATACCTCCCCTCCCTTCCCCTCCCCTCCATTAAAATCCCTCCCCTCCCCTTCGTTGAACCAAACTGAAGAGAGTTTGAAAAAAAAAAAGAAACATAAAGATGAGTTTGAAGAAAATATATGGATGAAATTTGAGAGAGTGGCGGCTGCACTATGTTTGCATTCCTTGACATATCTCTAATTGTATAAGATGGTTTCTCATCCCACCCCCCGTCATTCTTTTTCACCCACTAGAAATCCAACTTTACCCTTGATTTTACCTCCAAAAAGTTCGGTACACGCGTACTGAACTTTTTCGATATTAATGGAAACCCAGGGGGTGAAAAAGAAAGCTGGGGGGGTGGGGAAAGAAATCTTCATTGTATAATGGCTTGTAGTTTAGATTTAGGGTTAATGTATTGGGCTGGGTCATATTCTTTTGTAATGTGGGCTAGTGTAAATTGACATTTGTGTTTTTTATTTAAAATGTGTGATTATTAGTGTTGAAATGTGTATTTTTTATTTTATTATATATTGATTTATTTAATATCCGGTTCAATCGGTTCTATAACGGTTAAACCGGTTGAGCCGGTTGAACCTTGAACCAGTAGTCATAACGGTTCGATGTTCGATCCGATTTTTAAAACATTGTATTTTACTAATTTATAATTTATTTTTCAGATGTTATTTCAAGTAGCTTATGAGTTTATAACTTATAGTTTATCAATTTTTTTTCCACTTTTACCCTTGTTATTCTAACCAGGAAAATGCAAAACAGTGCCCCAGGGGCATTAGTTAAGCATATAAATATGAAAATTTTGTCTCAGAACTTTATTCAGATATTTATATTTGTTGAAAAATAATTTCCACACAAAAGTTTATTTTCAATTTTCTTTTCTTTCTTAATAACTAAGCACAACTAAAAAAAATTTAGTAGTTATCAATTAATTAACAAACATATTTTAAAAAAAATTATTAACAAATATATTTTTATTAGAACTCGACAACTGCATCTATTATATAAGGTATTCAATTTAAAACAAACAACTATTTTACGATAATGAACACGGAAAGATAACAAAACAAACATATTTTTAAAAAAATTAGTAGTTATCAATTAATTAACAAACATATTTTAAAAAAAATTATTAACAAATATATTTTTATTAGAACTCCACAACTGCATCTATTATATAAGGTATTCAATTTAAAACAAACAACTATTTTACGATAATGAACACGGAAAGATAACAAAACAACAAAACGGACTGAGTACGCTGGTTATAAATAAATAAAGGGTCATGCTAAACAGTGCATTCGGTGCACTTGTTAAGCATGCTAAAAATGAAAATAAATGACAAAATAATAGAGATAAGGGAACTTTTTATACTTTCAAAGCATTGAATGCACAATTTTCAAGAATTTTTTTTCCATAAAAACTTGTTTAACTAGGGGTGATCGTATCCGAACCAATCCAAAAGTAAAACCGCAAACCGAACCAATCCAAATCGAAAACCGCAAAAATCGCATTTGGTTTGGATGACTTTTTTATTGATCCGCAAACCGCAAAACCGCCAACCGTTAAAACCGCAAAAGTTGCGGTTCACCGCTAGAACCTCATGAAGTTTATATTATATTCCAATACCTCTAAAACTCCTTTAAGTTTATAGTATAATCCAATATACATAGTCTAATTATCAAGCCAGTCCACCAAATTAATGAAACTTCAAGTCGTTCTTATTTTTTGTATTGTAATATTATTTTATATCAACAACTTTTATCGATAATGTGATGTTATTTTGGAACTTCAAACTCTTTTTTTGGATATTTAAAATTGGGAAGCCCCTAATATGGTCCCTAATTTTAAGGGTCCACCAATGGTCCCTGTATTTGACTTTCTATAGCAGGTTGTCCTTTTTCATAGGAGAGAAGAGTGGATAATTGTCTTATATAGTGTCTATGGTGGACCATACTTTTGAACCGTAGGATCAAAACAAATATGATGCACATCCTGCACCTAATTACCACCTATGTTTCCGTTTCAGCATCGCATTCTTCGTCTTCCTCAGTGACGCCTCCAATGACCGACATCATCACAATTGTTGCTCATAAAACTCTGGTTTGTCGTCAAGTAACAAAAATTTCAAACTAACCTCATCACCATAAATTAATAACCCCATAAAAATCAAATAATGAAATAACTTAATTCACAAAATCATCACTGTGAAACATCACCAATAAAACAACTCTCAATTTCCACATACACCCTTCCCTCCTCAAAGAAGAAAAAATGTAGAATATCTTTTTGCTAAGACAGAAGACAGGGTTTTCAATTTCCATAAGTTTCTTCAAAATCTTGACAACAAAGAGGGGATAAAGGAAATTATTTGCCTCCACAAGGATGCTTTTAGCAACTTTCATGGCAACACTAATCTAATTGTTGTAACCTCTTAAGCCAAGTTAGAATCCTAGATTCAAAAACCTATTTGAAGGCAATATTTCACAAAAAGGAATTTATTAACATTTTCATGTTTTTGTTCACCACCCATGTCTTCAAAATCACGTTCTGGTCACATAAGGGAATAGTGAAGGGTTGTTGAAGATGAGAATGTGTCAATGGAAGAGAGAGGAGGAGGTGGGAGAAAGCAAATATCTAATGGTGGAGAGATGGTGTCCACCGTACACACCACTTGTCAAATTGGTCAGATTAGAATTTTCCTTTTTATACTATAAAACCAAAACTAAAACCCAAGAAGCATAACCGAATATATCCGGTAAATTAGAGAGGACCACCGGTGAGCCTTAAAAACACAGGACCATATTAGGGGGTTCCTTAAAATTGTAAGGTACTATAATGTTATTTTGAATAAACAACTTTTATTGGTACTGTAATGTTATTTTGTAACAAATTCATATATGTGTCAAATGATCATGATAGAAATTTGTTATGTCGTAAACTGCCGCTACCGAATCAATCCTAACCGCATTGGTTTGGTTTGATTTGGTTTGGATGACTTTTTAAAATCCAACCGAACCAAACCAAACCGCATGCTTTTTTATCTCGCGGTTAGAATGACTTTTTCGCTCATAACCGAACCAAACCGCACTGCGAACACCCCTAATTTAATAATGTATACTTTTTTTTTTTGACAAGATAATGTATACCTTTCTTAAGTACCCACCATTTAATTATTAAAAAAAAAGTACCCGCAATTTAATCTCATTAATTGTGTCTTCCATTCAAAATTTCGGAAATTAATTTAGGTTTATTTTTAATGATTGTCAAACATGGGCCGGATCAACCCGCCCCAATAAGATAAATACCAAAATCCCGCGCAATTGATCATAGCGAAACCGTTTTTCCTAATCATCACAAGGAAGGTTTTTTTAGTGCGAGGAAAAGCCAATAACAAAATCTACCTAATCTTCTCTTTGATTGTTTGAAAGATTAATTGCATGGCGGAATATGCTGTGGGAATAGACCTTGGAACAACCTATTCTTGTGTTGCTGTTTGGTTGGGGGACAAAAATAGAGTTGAGATAATCCACAATGATGAAGGCAACAAAATCACACCTTCTTTTGTTGCTTTCACCGATGATCAAAGGTTGGTCGGTGGTGCTGCTAACTGCTAAGGATCAAGCTGCCATCAACCCACAAAACACTGTTTTTGGTATATTTCTTTTTCTTTTCTCCAAAGTTCAATCTTTTAATATTTAGTTTTTTTTTTTTTTACTGCTAGAAAACAAGAAATTCGATAGACAACTTTAACGTACTGTATTTGATTTTAAAACTATTATGACTGAAAAACTGGGTCCCAAGAGACTAGACGAAATTTGAAATTGTTATCCCGCTCCCCTACTAAACTACATGACAAACTTTTGTTCTATGTAAGTTGTCTAAAACACCGGAATATAAGACGACGAAATTTGTTCAATACCTTAACCGTTTGTCTAGTGTTGTTATGTTCAGTACTTACCTTTTGTAAATCAAACAGACCCTAAGCATTATTCAAAAAACCGGACCCTAAGCTAGTGATTGTTGTTTCTTTGTGATTCTTTAATATGCGGCTATTGCAGCCTTAAATAATGTTATGTTGTGCTAGCTGCTAGAGTTGCCATTAAAAACCCTAATGTAGTTACTTAGATTGTGGTCACATACGTTTATTTATTTTCTAATAGGTGAATGATTCTAATTTATTAGCTATTAATATTTTCTTTTTCAGATGCAAAGAGGTTAATTGGTAGGAAATTTAGTGACCCTATTGTTCAAAAAGATATCCTGTTGTGGCCATTTAAAGTTATTTCTGGCGTTAATGACAAACCTATGATTAGTGTTAAGTACAAAGGCCAAGATAAGCTCCTTTGTCCCAAGGAAATTTCATCTATTGTCCTCGCAAATATGAAAGACATTGCAGAGGCATATTTGGAATCACCGGTTAAAAATGCAGTTGTTACTGTTCCAGCTTATTTCAACGAATCTCAGCGAAAAGCCACCATGGATGCTGGTGCCATTGCTGGCCTTAATGTTATGCGAATAATTAATGAACCCACTGCTGCAGCTATTGCATATGGCCTCGATAAGAGAGCTAACTGTGAAGGTGAAAGGAATATTTTTGTATTTGATCTTGGTGGTGGAACTTTTGATGTGTCTCTCTTCACAATTAAAGGTAAGGTCTTTGAAGTTAAAGCTACTGCTGGAAACACTCACATTGGAGGAGAGGACTTTGACAACAGAATGTTGAACTACTTTGTTGAGGAATTTAAGAGGAAGAAGAAAGCGGATATCACCAAGAATCCAAGAGCCTTGAGAAGATTGAAAACTGCATGCGAAAAGGCAAAAAGGACACTCACTTTTAAATCTCTCACCTCTATTGAGATAGATAATTTATTTGATGGCATTGACTTCTCTTCGTCAATCACTCGTGTCAAATTTGAGGAAATTAATATGGATCTTTTTAATGAGTGTATGAAGATTGTTGAGAGATGTCTAATGGATTCAACGATGGACAAGAGTAGTGTACATGATGTTGTACTTGTCGGGGGATCGTCGAGGATTCCCATAGTGCAGAAACTATTGCGTGATTTCTTCAATGGGAAGGATTTGTGCAAGAGCATCAATCCTGATGAGGCTGTTGCTTATGGGGCAGCAGTTCATGCTGCTTTGCTGAGTGAAGGACTTAAGAATGTTCCAAACTTGGTGCTGCGAGATGTTACACCCTTGTCCCTTGGTCTTGCAGTAAATGGAGGTACCATGGGTGTGGTAATTCCTAGGAACACTTCCATCCCTGTCAAGGAAACAAAAGAATATATTACAGTTGAAGATAACTGTGATACTTCTATTGAGGTTTATGAGGGTGAGAGAGCAAGGGTTGCAGACAACAATCTGCTTGGTTCTTTTATTCTTTCTTGCCGTCCTGGTGTTCCTCGTGGCACGCCCTTGGAGGTATGCTTCGCTATTGATGAAAATGCTATCTTAACTGTTTCTGCGCTGGAAAAATCTTCCGGTAACACGAACGAGATCACAATAACCAATGACAGAGAAAGGTTATCAAGAGAAGAAATTAAAAGATTGATTGAAGAAGCTAGAGAATATCATGCTGAAGATGAGAAATTTCTAAGGAAGGCTAAGGTAATGAATGAATTAGATGGTTGCATTTACAAGCTGAGGAATCCTCTAAAGAATAAAGAAGTTAAATCAAAGGTATCATCTCATAAACTTAAAAAGATCTATCTTGCTATTACTAAGGCTGCAAATTTGCTTGATAAGAACAAGCACCATAATGAACTACATGTTCTGGAAAATCATTTGAAGGGGCTTGAAAGTATGTTGGATGACATTGAAATCAAGAATGAATAGAATGTTAAGCGTTTTCATGCTTTTTTTGTATGTTGTGAATTGAAACCTTGGTTATGATTATTATCCGTTAGTATTTTGAAAGTTTGAGACTAATTGTATGTTAAGCGACGGGTCAAAACAGACAAAACTGTGTCAAAACGGTGCTGATATGGGTCGAAACGGTGCGAGACAGAGCGCCGCTCCCACGCGTTTACGATCTTACTCTGCGATTTCACGATTTCAACGTATCTAACGATTTTTCATACGATCCAGCACGGTGGATGATCCCCAGCACGTAAGATCGTGCGATCTTAGGAGTTACCTCCCGATCTTGACAACCATGCTCTCTTGAACCAATTTTTCACTTTATCGCATTCTTAGAGAGGAGAATCAATCACTACAACATTTTTAATCTGCAACAACGGCTGAAAACCGTTGCCAAATGCATAAAAACCGGTTGTACAAATTTATTTGCTAAATTTAAAGCATTCTCTGCCATTTTCTTGACTCATGTTTCACCTCCAGAAGACGGTTGTGATCTTCTCAAGAACAACGGAATGGAAACCTTCTTCCTTCGTGAATAGCTTTTCTTCTTAGTTTTCTTTTTTCTTTCCTTTTAGCTTCCTTACAAAAAACAAAAGTTAAATTTATTAACCTTTTCATATCTTCTAAATAAAAATTTGATTACTTTGAACATATTACTTAAAATTTATATAAAAATATACACGGAACAATGCTTTTAATAAAATATTTTATCGATCTAATAAAATTTATAAGAAATAGCATAATAGTTTCACTTGAATTTTAACAATATTTCATAATAAATTTTTAAATATTTTATTCTAAAGAATTTTTTTACCTTAATATAATATAATGACGAACTTAAATATTTTTTTACCTCAATAATATTCAGTAATCAATTTTTTTTTTCGTTTAAGTAGTCTAGTGCCCAAAAATTTCACCTTAAGGTGGATAAATGGGATGACCGGGGTTCGAACCCGACCCTAACATATATATGCAATGTTCTACCAACTGAGTTAAACGGGACAATATTCAATAATCAATTTAAAAGGTATGATAATCAAACTTAAATAAATAAATTTCATGCAAATGTTTTATATTATTAAATTATTTTGACGGAAATTAAAATTTTAAATTGATTACCACGACTTAGGAAACTAACTCACCTAATTAATCTATAACAAACTCAACTAAATAGGTGAGGGAGAGGAGGGAATTATGTTTCCAAAATGATAGCTTTTTAGTTTTGAAGAACAAACAGTTTCCAACTACAAGTTAGTGTGTGTGAGAGTGATTAAAGAAAACTAGCGTGTGGCTTCTCAATTGAGTTATTTATTTTTTTACTACAAAATCATCATGGTGACAACAAAACACAAAGGACCTGCTGTTGGAATTGATCTTGGCACAACATACTCTTGTGTTGCTGTCTGGCTTGATGATCAAAATCGTGTCGAGATTATTCACAATGATCAAGGTAACAGAATTACACCTTCTTCTGTTGCTTTCACCGATGATCAAAGGTTGATCGGTGATGCTGCGAAAAACCAGACTGCTTCTAATCCAACCAACACTGTCTTTGGTAAGTTTCTATATTCTCTAATATACTATTATGCATGTATTTAATGTTATTATGGTTTTAGATAGCGCATTTGCATTCGTGTCAAGACTTTTATATCGTTGAGATTGAGAATCGTGTTCAAATGCAGTTTTTGTAGTCTTAACTGTATGGAAATGAGAAATAATTATTAATTTTTTTTAATTTTGTTTAGATGCTAAGAGGCTAATAGGAAGGAAGTTCAGTGATTCGGTTGTAAAGAATGATATGATATTGTGGCCATTCAAGGTCGTTGGGGGGAATGACGACAAACCCAATATAGTTGTTAATTACAAGGGTAAAGAGAAGCACTTTCGTGCCGAGGAAATATCGTCTATGGTCCTCATTAAGATGCGAGAGTTTGCAGAGAAATTTTTAACGTCCACTGTAAAGAATGCAGTTGTTACTGTGCCTGCTTACTTCAATGATTCTCAGCGAAAAGCCACCATAGATGCTGGTACTATTGCTGGCCTTAATGTCATCCGGATAATCAACGAACCAACAGCTGCTGCTCTTGCATATGGCCTTGACAAGAGAACTAACTGTGATGGAGAACGGAATATTTTCATCTTCGACCTTGGTGGTGGGACTTTTGATGTGTCACTCCTTACAATTAAGGATGACGTCTTTCAAGTTAAGGCCACTGCTGGAAACACTCACCTCGGAGGAGAGGACTTTGATAATAGAATGGTTAATTACTTTGCACTACTTTGCACAGGAGTTTAAGAAGAAGTACAAGGTAGACATTATTGGAAACCCAAGAGCCTTAAGGAGGTTGAGAACAGCATGCGAGAGAGCAAAAAGGACTCTATCTTTTTCTTCTTTCACCACCATTGAAGTTGATTCTTTATTTGAGGGCATTGACTTCTTCACATCAATCACTCGTGCCAAGTTTGTGGAAATAAATATGGATCTTTTCAACGAGTGTTTGGAAAGAGTTAAGAGCTGTCTTATTGATGCCAAGATGGACAGGAGTTCGATCCATGATATTGTCCTTGTTGGTGGATCATCTAGAATTCCAAAAGTACAACAGCTTTTGCAAGAGTTTTTCGAGGGAAAGGAATTATGCCAGAGCATCAACCCTGACGAAGCTGTTGCTTATGGTGCAGCTGTCCAGGCTGCTATGTTATGTGATAGTTTTAAGAATGTTCCAAACTTGGTGCTGCAAGATGTTACACCTTTGTCACTTGGTATCTTAACAAAAGGTGATATCATGAGTGTGGTGATTCCTAGGAATTCTTCTTTACCTGTTAAGAAGACACGACGTTATTCTACAGCTGCAGACTACCAAACTTCGGTCCCAATTAATGTTTATGAGGGTGAGAGAGCAATCGCCAGTGAGAACAATCTGCTTGGTTCTTTCAGACTTTCTTGTCTTTCAGCTGCCCCTCGTGGTCATCCCTTGTCTGTATGCTTCGCTCTCAATGAAAATGGTATCTTAACCGTTTCTGCAACGGAAAATTGTACCGGCAATATGAACGAAATCACAATAACCAACAACAAAGAAAGGTTATCCAGAGACGAAATTAAAAAATTGATTGAAGAAGAAAGAGAGTACCATGCCGAAGATGAGAGATTCCTAAGGAAGGCTAAGGTAATGGATGAATTAGATGACTGCATTTACAAGTTGAGGAATGCTTTGAAGAATATAGAAGTTAATGAAGAATTTAAATCAGAGCTATCATCTCATGAAGTTCAAAAGATTGAACTTGCAATTACAAAGGCTACAAATTTGCTTGATAAGAACAAGCACCATAATGAACTATATGTTCTCGAATATCACTTGACGGAGCTTGAAAATATGTTGGAAGGCCTTGAAGTCAAGTCTGACTAGTTTTCTTTTTCAGCAGTTAGAATTTTAAGTGTTATCTTGGTTTTGTTATGATGATTATCTGTTATGTCTATTAGTATTTTGAAGGTTGGTTTAAATTTTTAGTTGCAATGTTATCTAAGATTGAAACCATTTCAGTTAATAATTTAGATTTTATTTGATTATTTTACAAAAGCAACCTTTTGTGTTCTAGTCAACCAATGTTGGTACAAGGTTGAAACTGTACTCAAGAATTTATATGCCTTGTTATGTTGATGTTCTTAATTAGAGAAAAACAATGTTAATTATGTGTCTCAAATATATAATATTAAACATAGTTGTAGTTTTGATTGTTGGCTTACCAATTTTGGCTTAGTGAGATGGGTTTGAGTGATTAGTGTCTCAACAATTGTGTTGAAAAGTTAAAATTAAAAAGTTTGCTTAATGAATATAATTCCGTGTTATACTGCAGACTTACATTAGGTATGAGACTGCCTGATGGTTCTGTTCCAAGAGAGCATTTCGATATTCTTTTCAATCCATCGAGACTTTCAAAATATACATCGCCATAATTTTTAATTTTTAGATGCCTAGAGGTTAATTGGAAGAAAGTATAATGTTTGGCCTTTTAAGCTCATTGCTAGTGATTACTGCAGGGGAAATTTTTGAGTCACTGGTTATAAATGTAGTGATTACTCTTCCTACTTATTTCAGCGATTTTCAGCGAAAAACTACCAAAGATGCGGGGAGGGGGGTAATGAAGTATATTGACAAAATTAAAGAAAGCAAAACAAGCACCTCCAACATAATTTATGAGAAAGCTATAATAGTTAAGTTCATTAATGAATATCAAATAACTAAATTTTTTACTAATTATATTCAATTCCCTCATAAAACCAACCACTATTGATTAGGTACAAAACTGAATTCAAGCATATTCATAATGTCCTCAAAAAATTGCACAAACCCATAAGTTTCTTGAACCTGTTGGCATCAAGAAAATATTTAGCCTTCATGATCATGACTGCAAAACTGATATTTTGTCATGCAAATGGGCAGGAAGCATGTAGAACTAAAAAAGCTTTCAGCGTGGATTTCGCAGCTCAACCCTTACATTTTCATTTGTTATTATGATATCTTTCGAAACGGTTTGTACCTCAGCAGAGACATTTAACACACCATCAGAATCTACACCAAAGCATACACTGAATGGAAGGCCTCGAGGAATCTGAGGAACTGATATATTAAACAAACCAGGAACATTAACAGTCATTCCAACACCCTCTTGAAAACCAATCGACACGTTAAATTTTTTATCATTTAATATCTCTCCTTTTCCTTGTTCTGCAAGAGACAACCTTGTAAGATATTGATGCACATCCTTTGGAACCTTAAGGTCTCCACTTAACAAAGCAGCTAGGATAGCTGCACCACACGCAACAGCCTCAGTAAGATTGCTTACAATAATATCGTTTCCGAAAAAGTCACGCAAAAGATTATGCACTTTGGGAATCTTTGAAGATCCACCAACAAGAATAACTACATCTACGCTACTCTTGTCAATCTTAGCATCAGTAAGGCAACTCTCAACGGTGTTCACACACTTTTCAAAGAGGTCAATGTTAAGTTGCTCAAACATAGCTTGAGTGACTGAGGCATATATGTTAATACCCTGATATAGAGAATCAATTTCAAATGTAGTCTTCGTGTAAAATGAAAGAGTCCTCTTTGCCATCTCACACGCAGTCCTCAACCTCCTAATAGCCCTTGAGTCCCCACTAATATCCTTCTTATGATTCCACTTGAACTCCTTCACAAAATACTCTACCATTCTCTCATCAAAGTCAACTCCTCCAACGCGAGTCTCCGCCATCACCTTTATTTCAAACTTGTCATCCTTGAGTGTGCGAGTGACACATCCAAAGTTCTTCCACCAAGATCAAAGATTAAAATATTTCTATTTTTAACACAACTGGTGCTGTTATCAAGACTATATGCAATAGCAGCAGCAATAGGTTCATCGATTATCTCCATTACATTGATGCCAGCAAGGACACCAGCATCTTTTGTGGCTTTTCGTTGAGAATTGTTGAAATAAGCAGGAACAGTAATCACTGCATTTTTTACGGGTGACTTCAAAAATTTCTCGGCAATCTCCCACAGTTTTTTTAGGACCATAGATGATATTTCCTCTGCAAAAAAGCGCTTTTTTGATTCCTGTACTTTACAAGGATCACAGGTTTGTCATTCATACCAGAAATGACCTTAAAGGGCCACAACTGTAGATTGTTCTTAATTATGGGATCACTATATTTCCTTCCAATCAACTTCGTTATATCTGCAAAATCGAAATGTTTGAGGTATATACACTATTAAAAAATTTCTTTTTACTAAACTATAACCATCAATATTAGTAACCAGTTATTATGAATAAACAGAAAAAAGTTTGAATTACCAAAGATAGTGTTGGATGGATCATAGAGAGCCTGAGATTTGGCAGCATCACCAATCAACATTTCCTCATCAGTAAAAGCAACAAAAGAAGGAGTGGTTTTGTATCCTTGTTCATTGTGCATTATCTCGGCTCGGTTGTATTGTCCCTGCCATACCGCAACACGGGAGTTGTTCGTGCCAAGTTCAATTCCCATTGCAGGTCCCTCATATTTTCTGGCCATGCTCTCGCTCAAATGAATGAGTACTGTTCTAGAGAAGATCTAAATTCAGACTTATAAACATAGAAAAATATCTACTACTAGTATTGTACTTTGTGTTGACTTATGAACATAGAAAAATTCTCAATTCAACAAGCCACAAATTGAAACCAAAACACAGTTTTAATTTCCATATCTACCATTTGACTAAAAGTTGAATATACCACAAACAAATACAAATATATATTCCTGTAATCAACTTATGATGGCAAATAAATATAGTTGATGACGATATCAATTATATATACAAAACCCAAAATTCAAACGAAAACATAGAGTTTAATTTCGATTTCCAGACCAACACATGTCTATCAAGATAAATCCAAAGACAATGCAATACTTTGGATCCGTAAAAATTAAGGAAAATAATCAAAAGTTCAAACTCATAATAGGGTTCATAAAAAAAAAAGGAAAATAATAAATCAGTGCAAAACATAAAACACAAGCACGCATGATATAATTCAAGTAATCTCAATAGATCAAACATGAAAACCGGCTCTGATACCGTTTGTTGAAATTAATTTAATACTAATCATATAACACATGCTCAACAATAAAGATTAAACCTAGCTATAATCTTACTTTAGTGCGGAAGCCAACAAAACATACGCGTAAGTATATAAACTTGGATCTACGACTCGCATGAGATTATAGGAATACCTGGTTAGTCTCTCTGTAATCCTGAAACGCAAGTAAAGAGAGACGGATGATGAGCACCTGTTGACTTGTGTTCTTCCTCAACTTGGACTACTTATATATATGCCTTTAGGATATATGAATGGTTAGTGGAACCGATGTTGTGTATGCAGAGGTGATCTTGGGTGACTCATGGCTCTTATGTTTCTTTTTTTGTGTTTCTTGCAGCTGTTTAAGGGTGTATCTTCATTGTATAGTAGCGTTTTTTCAGGCCTGATTTGTTGGTGGAGTTTTTGAGTTTTGGTTTTCCTTAGCTGGGCCTTATTTCCTATAGCTTCTTTTTGGTTATTTGTGATTGCTTTTTAGCTTATTTTCTCTAGTAAGTTTTTGTAGTCTTTTTCGTCTTTTTTTTTTTTTGGTCTTGCTACATCTTGTAACTTGTAACCCTTTCTTTTGTTAATATAATTTTAGCCTCTTCCAAAAAAAAAAAAATGCCTTTAGGATTCTTCGGGGAGAAGAGTCGATATGAGATGTGTTCGGTATATATGTTGGGATCATAGTCTTGATGACATGTTAGGATTCTTATTATTCCAAATGGGTTGTCCGATCATTTATATTGAGCTCATATCAATTAATTAAATGTTTGATTAATTATCTAATTAGAAATCTAATTAGTATATGATCACTATTCACTTAACAATTAAAACTCTTTATTGCGAATAGCTGATATAATTATATAAAAGATATTTTCCCACGTAATATTATTGAAATATAATAAAATATTCCAACACAATTAATTTGTTTAAGGAACTAAATTTTTTTAATTCAAGTTAAATTCATTTGGTTCATGAACCAAATTCAATGATTCAATTCAATTATCGAATCGAGCTTCAAACTATTTGCAAATTGCCTCGGATCATTGTGAGCCCTATTCTTCGAGATATAAAGAATGTTACTTACATGCAAATATGTCTTTTTTTTTTTCTCGTTAACTAGTTCGTGCTGAGACACTAGTTAACTGTCTCTTTAAAAGATAATATAATATGCATTGTGAAAACTCAAACTAAGCCACCATTGTTGAAGCTTAGATTGAACCATGAAGCATAAATGCAGAGAAAAGGAATAGAGAAGAAGCAAAAGAATGAAATTTTATTAATCACCAATCTAAGTTATTACACATCTCATTTGTTACTTATATACAAGTTCTAACTAGAGTTAGGTTCTAACTAACTCAAACTGAAAATGCAACTAACTTGTAACTGTAAAAACTAACTAACAAAGCTTAATAACAAAACTAACTACTTCTAGATTCCTTGAGCCTTAAGTAATTTCTGCAGTCCTTGTGTCACTAGCTTTCACACCCCCACTCAAGCTGGAATGAATATCCAACAATCCAAGCTTGCTTTCAAGGCTAGAGAATGGTCCAGGATGTAGAGACTTTGTTAGTATATCTGCCAGCTGATCTTTGGAAGATATGGGAAGCAGATGAATGATGTTCTGTTGAAGCTTGTCCCTGACCACATGGCAGTCTATTTCTATATGCTTCGTGCGTTCATGGAATACAGGATTAGCAGCAATATGGATTGCTGACTGATTGTCACAGTACAAGGCTATAGGTGTTTTATGGGATATGTTCAAATCCCTCAGCAAGTATAGCAACCATTGTCCTTCACATGTGGCCTGGGCTAGGGCTCTATATTCTGCCTCTGAAGAGGACCTAGAAACAACATTTTGTTTCTTACTTTTCCAACTCACAAGAGAGGTGCCAAGGAAGAAACAGTAGCCAGTGGTAGATCTCCTTGTGTCAGGACATGAAGCCCAATCTGAGTCACAAAATCCCTTAACAATTAAAGGTGATGAACTAGTGAAAAACAAGCCTTTACCAGGGTTATTCTTGAGATACTTGAGTACATGAAGGCCAGCCAACATATGTTCATTTGTAGGTGCAGAAAGGAACTGACTTAGCTTGCTTACAGCATAAGCTATCTCAGGTCTGGAATGTGTCAGATATAATAGTCTACCAATGAGTCTTCTATAAGATGTAGGATCAGATAAAGTATTTCCAGAGTTTGTGTGAAGTTGTTGATGTGGCTGCATTGGTGTAGAGCAAGGCTTTGCTCCAAGTAAGCCAGAATCACTTAACAAGTCTAGGGTGTATTTTCTCTGGCACAATGAAATTCCTTGACTTGTTCTGGCTACTTCAAAACCCAGAAAATATTTGAGAACACCCAAATCTTTGATACTGAACTTGTCATTAAGAAGGGTCTTAACTGCATTGATCTCATTCATATCAGTCCCTCCTAAGACCAAATCATCTACATAAACCAAGATGACAGTAAAACCACTAGGTGACTGCTTAGTGAATAAGGAATAGTCAGACTTGGATTGAATGTAGCCTGAAGTGACAAGTGTATCAGTGAGTTTTGTATTCCACTGTCTGCTGGCTTGTTTTAATCCATATAAGGATTTCTGAAGCTTGCATACTAAGTCAGGATGTGAAAGAGCCAGGCCAGGTGGAGGCTTCATGTAGACTTCTTCATTAAGATCTCCATGTAAGAAGGCTGTATTTACATCTAATTGAAACAAAGGCCATTGCTGAGAAGCTGCAATAGATAAGAGAACTCTGACAGTGGTCATTTTGACAACAGGGCTAAAAGTATCAAGATAATCTAACCCTTCAGTTTGTGTGAAACCCTTGGCAACAAGTCTGGCTTTGTATCTCTCAACAGAGCCATCAGCATGTAATTTCAACTTGAACACCCATTTACACCCTATAGCCTTCTTATGTGGTGGAAGAGGTACAAGACTCCAAGTGTTTATGTTCATCAAGGCAGACAGTTCAGTTTTGATAGCATTAGTCCAATTCTCATTTTTCAAGGCCTCTTCATAACATGTAGGTTCAGAAATTGTAGATAGACTCATGACATAGTGTGTGTGTGCAGAAGAGAGATTTTGAGAAGAGAGGAATGCAGATAAAGGATACTTACTTGAAGATGATGGAGTGGAAACAGAAGAAGTTGAGTCATGAACTGTACTGGGGAGAAGGTTGCAGAGATAGTCTTGAAGATAACCAGGTTTAGTGATTTGTCTGGTGGATCTTCTAAGGGGTGCAACTGGTTGGGAAGATGAAGTAGTGGATTCTGATAAGGTGTTAGGTGAAGAAGTAGGATTAGTAGAAAGAGGGTTAGTAGTGTTTGTAGAAGAAGAATTAGTGTCAGAAGTTGGTATTGTCAGGTCAGGAGTAATAGGTGAAGAAGAAATTTGGTGAGGGTCATTTATGTTGGGAGTAGGAGAAGGTGAAGGATTGGCAGGTGGGTTAGAGGGTAAGGTATAATGAAATAAGTCATCTAGATAAGCAGGATCAGGTGTGTGTGTGTAGGATGTAAAGAATTGGAAGTATCAGATGAAGAGTTAGTGTAAGGAAATAAGTGTTCAAAGAAAATAACATCCCTAGAGAGGAACAATTCTCTAGTGTGTAGATCAAACAAAATGTGACCTTTAACACCTGCTTTAAAACCCAAATAAATGCACTTTCTAGATCTAGAATCTAATTTGAGTCTATGAGCAGATAAGGTAGTAGCAAAACATAAGGAACCAAAAACTTTTAATGTAGAGATATCAGGCAAGGTTTGATATAAAACTTGATATGGTGACTGGTTTTGCAGGAAGGGAGTAGGTAATCTATTGATGATATGAATAGCATGACTAACAGCATGAGACCAAAAAAATTTTGGTAAATTGGATTGAAATAGTAATGCTCTAGTGACTCCTAAGATGTGTTGGTGCTTCCTTTCAACAATCCCATTTTGTTGAGGAGTACCAACACAAGAGGTGTGATGAATAATACCAGTTTCAGCATAGAAGTCTCTAAGAAGGAATTCATTACCATTGTCAGATCTTATACATTTGATCTTAGTGTTAAACTGAGTTTGAATCAGGTGAACAAAGGATTTAATGAGGGTGGAAGTCTCAGATTTGAGCTTCATTAAGAAAATCCAAGTGAACCTACTTTTGTCATCTACAATAGTCAAAAAATATCTATATCCTAACATAGATGGAGCAGCAATGGGACCCCAAATGTCCATATGCACAAGATCAAAAACATGTTTAGAAATATGTTGACTATGTGGAAATGGTAATCTCTTTTGCTTAGCATAAAAACATACATCACAGGGTAAGGAAGAAGATTGAAATTTGACAGAAGGGAAAATTTTATTGATATGAAACAATTTTTCATCTGATACATGTCCAAGTCTCATATGCCATAAGGCATGTTCATTTGGTTTATTTACAGGAATAGAATCTATGGTATTTATACTATGCCTAGGTGGAGTGTGTGGCAAGCTAACTGTAGGTGAGGTCAAGATATACAGTCCATGCTTCAACTTAGCTGTGCCAATCATCATCTTGCAGTGTGAATCCTGTATAATGCATTCAGAATTATCAAAGACCAAATGACAAGCAAGTGTGAGAGTTAATTTTGGTACAGATATCAAATTATAGGAAAATTCAGGGATGTATAAAACATTAGTGAGACTAAAATTCTGGTCAAAGTGAATTGTACCAGCAAGATAAGTTTGAACAGAAGAACCATTAGGCAACTTGATGTTGATGGGTTTAATTCTTTTCAAAAAATTGGAAAAAATGCAAAGAGAAGCAAACATGATCAGTGGCACCAGTATCTAGAATAAATGACTCTAGTTTAGTGCAACTGGGAAGAGTACAAACAATACCTGTGCCTAAACTAGGCTTGGAAGTGAACTGATTAATGCTATGAGATGGCATTGAAGATGAGGTTTGAAGTAATGCTAACAAAGCTTTATGCTGCTCAGGAGTAAACATCAAAGAATTAGAATCTTGGTCATGTGACAAATCTTCATTGGCTTCAGATTGAACATCAGCTTCATTATTGACATGATTGATAGCACCATTGTTACTACCATTTTGATTCCAATGAGGAGGATAGCCATGTTTTTGAAAACAGTTATCAATGGTGTGATTTGTCATTCCACAGTGGGTGCAAATTCTAGAACCTTTGCCTTTGGAAGCATTAGATTTTCCTCCTCTGAAGCCTCTACCACGACCTGAAGAGGAGCCTCTACCTTGATAGTTTGTGTTGGTTGCAGCAAGCAATTTAGACTCATCCAAAGGCATAACGGACTGCCTTTCTTGCTGAACAAGAAGAGAATACACTTTGCAAATGCTAGGTAAAGGATCCATAAGCATGATTTGAGACTTGACTGTAGCATATTGTTCATTGAGACCTTTCAGAAAACGAATAACTTGGTCCCCATCCCTATAGCTACGAATCTTGGGAAGTGCTTCACAAGTAGGATCACAAGCACATGAAGGAATTGGTCTGAAATTATCCAATTCTTGCCATAATTTCTTGAGTTTAGTGTAATAAGAGGAGATTGAGGAATCACCTTGTTTGAGAGCACAAATCTCATCCTGAAGATCAGAGACTCTAAAAATATCACCTTGATAAAATCGATCCTTCAATTCTTTCCAAATATCTGAGGCTGCATCCATCCATAACACACTCTGAGCAATCTCTGGTTCAACAGAGTTGGTAAGCCAAGACATAAGCATAGTGTTACAACGATCCCATGCCAAAGAATCACGATCCTCATCATCAGGTCTTGGTAAGCTTCCATTGAGAAAATGCAGCTTGTTCTTGGAACGGATCACAACAGTCATCGCGCGCGACCAAGAGTGATAATTGTTACCATTGAGAAGCGGGGTAACAAGAACAAGAGCAGGGTTTTCATTAGGATGCATGAAATAAGGGTTGAGAGTGTCATTTTGATAACCTTTGTTGGCGTTGCTGTTAAAGAAGCCACCACCACGGATGCTACCGCCGCCACGAACACTGCTGGCTGAGCCATCATCAGACATTATGAACAAAGAAAGGTGAAAGAAATTGAAGAACGAAGAAAATAAGCAGAAAGAAACTGCGAAGAAGAAAGGAGATTGGTGAAGAATGCAGCGGAGAAGGAGATAGGTCTAGTCACAGGTCGATGATACCATGTGAAAACTCAAACTAAACCACCATTGTTGAAGCTTAGATTGAACCATGAAGCATAAATGCAGAGAAAAGGAATAGAGAAGAAGCAAAAGAATGAAATTTTATTAATCACCAATCTAAGTTATTACACATCTCATTTGTTACTTATATACAAGTTCTAACTAGAGTTAGGTTCTAACTAACTCAAACTGAAAATGCAACTAACTTGTAACTGTAAAAACTAACTAACAAAGCTTAATAACAAAACTAACTACTTCTAGATTCCTTGAGCCTTAAGTAATTTCTGCAGTCCTTGTGTCACTAGCTTTCACATGCATGGACAATTTCACGATGTATAGACCATAAATTTGTAGTAAATAGCATTGCACAAGGGAATTTGTTTATGGATGCAGTTTAAAAGTCTATAGCTCCATATTCCAACCTGATGAAATAATAATGATATGTGTCTCTTTCTCTTCCGAAGTTTATAAATTTAAATACCCTCAAACAACAGACTTAGTTTACTTGAAAGAAAAAATGGCCAAAAACTACGAGGGACCAGCCATTGGAATCGACCTCGGCACAACTTACTCGTGTGTAGCAGTTTGGCAGGGTCAAAACAACCGTGCTGAGATCATACACAATGAACAAGGCAACAGAATCACACCTTCTTGTGTTGCTTTCACCGACTCCCAAAGGTTGATTGGTGATGCTGCAAAAAACCAGGCTTCCTCTAACCCTTCCAATACTATCTTTGGTAATTTATCTTTTTTTGTTCATTGACATTGATATGAATATATTAGTAATAATTTGAGAAAATATTTAATAACTTAGCTACATGTGTTGGCATCATGCCTTTGATGGGAAGTATTTTTGAGGGGTTTTAGTTTGTTGGTGGTGTGCCTTCTTGTTTTCCTTGCAGTTTTATTTGTGTCAAAAGAAAATGTTACCATTATTTTTATTTATTTTTCAGATGTGAAGAGGTTGATTGGAAGGAATTATAGTGATTCAATGATTCAGAATGATCTAAAGATATGACCTTTTAAGGTAATTTCTGGTGTTGATGATAAACCCGTGATTGTTGCGAAGTATATGGGTGAAGAAAAGCAACTAGTTCCTGAGGAAGTATCGGCCATGGTCCTAACAAAGATGCGAGAGATTGCAGAGCAATTTTTGGAATCATCTGTCAAGAATGCAGTCATTACTGTGCCTGCTTATTTCAATGATTCTCAACGTAAAGCCACCAAAGATGCCGGTGCCATTGCTGGCCTTAATGTGATTCGGATAATCAATGAACCAACTGCTGCTGCTTTTGCATATGGGCTTCAAAAGAGAGGTAACTGTGTTGAGGAGAGAAATATTTTTGTATTTGATCTTGGTGGTGGTACATTTGATGTGTCTATACTTAAAATTAAAGGTGAAGTCTTTGAAGTTAAAGCCACTGCCGGAGACACTCACCTTGGAGGAGAAGACTTTGATAACAGAATGGTGAATTATTTTGTGCAGGAGTTCAAGAGAAAAAACAAAGTCGACATTACTGGGAATGCTAAGAGTCTTACAAGGTTAAGAACCACTTGTGAAAGAGCAAAAAGAACACTCACATTTGCGGTTGATACAACAATTGAGATCGATGCTTTATTTGAAAACATTGATTTTTGTTCATTGATAACTCGCGCGAGATTTGAGGAACTCAATATGGATCTGTTTAAACAGTGTATGGAGACGGTGAATATGTGTCTTAAAGATTCAAAGATGGATATGAGTAATATTCATGATGTTGTCCTTGTTGGTGGCTCCTCTAGAATTCCAAAGGTGCAGCAACTATTACAAGACATTTTTAAGGCGAAGGATCTGTGTAAGAGCATCAATGCTGACGAGGCTGTAGCTTATGGTGCAGCAGTCCAGGCCGCATTGTTGTGTAAAGGCGATAGGTTTGCTCCAAATTTGGTGATATTAGATGTTACACCACTTTCACTTGGAATATCATTAAATGGAGATCGCATGGGTGTCGTGATTCCTAAGAACACTACCATTCCTGTGAAGAAGAAAAAAGTGTTCAAAAAAAGTGACGACAACCAATCCTCTGTCCGGATTAAGGTTTGTGAGGGTGAGAGGACAAGGGCTAGTGATAACAACTTGTTGGGTTTGTTTTATCTTGAGTGCGACCCTTCTAATCCTCGAGGTCATTCTTTGAATGTATATTTTGACATAGATTCTGATGGTATCTTAACTGTATCTGCTGAAGAAGACTGTACTGAAAATAAGAAAGAGATTACCATAACCAATAACATAGGGAGATTATCAACTGAGCAGATTATGAGAATGATTCGAGAAGCTGAGAAAAACAAGGCAGAAGATGAAAAGTACCAAAAGAAAGTTAATGCAGTGAATGCTTTAGATGATTATGTTTACAAGATAAACAAGGCTTTGAAGGATATTGATATAAGCTCTAAGCTTAGCAAGCAAGATGAAATCATGATCAATTTGGAAATTTTGAAGGCGAAATATATACTCGATGCAAGCCAACAGAAGGAGACAGAGGTGTTTGAGGATTGTTTGAATAAGTTGAAGAGTGTGGTAAAATCAATTCTCCAGATTGACTAGCTGCTAGTTATTATTTTCTGTTTTATGTGTTTGAAATTTGCAAATCCTAGATAAGAGATTTGTGCATTGTATCTTGTTTGGAATATTGCTGGATCTGATTTTATTTTTGAATTTAACTCCAAAATTATTCAAAAGGTGGTTGGAATTTTTTATTGACTTATAATGCATTACATTGTGCTTGCATTCTGCTCTTGTTCAGTCAAAAAAAAAAAAAGATGAATACCAATAGAAAAACTGATGAGGTACAAACCGTTTCGAAAGATATCATAATAACCAATGAAAACGTAGGCTGGAGTTACGAAACCAACTCAGAAAGCTTTGTTTAACAACTTAAGAAGAAAGGTTTATTGGTTCAATCAACACTTCATACAATTTCTCCTATCTCAAGCACTAACAGTTTAATTCAGCAATCAAAGAATTGTTGAATACTAATAGTCCAATGAGTACAATTCAGAAATATTCATCAGCTATTAATGTATTACTCCAATCAATTAATGAAACATATTAGAGGATTTTATCAAAAAGAATGTGCTTCATAGATGATGATGATAATAATAATAATAATAATAATAATAATAATAATAATAATAATAATAATAATAATAATAATAAACTTACTAAACTTAACAAGATGAAAAAAAAAAGTAACCAATTGACTAGAACACAAAACTAGACCTATCTGCCAATAATTTGTTGGAATATACTACTCTCAAGCTCTTTCAGATGATTTTCAAGAACATCTATTTTAATCTGCTGGTTATTCTCAAGCAAATTTGTAGCCTTAGTAATTGCAGATTTGATCTTGTCTTTTTCTTTTGATGAGAGCTTTAGTTTAACCTCCTCCTTCTTTAGAGCATTATTGATCTTGTAAACGCATAAATCTAATGCATTCATCACATTGGCCTTCCTTAGAAATTTCTCATCTTCAATGCGGTAATTTTCAGCTTCTTTGATCATTTTTTTAATTTCTTGAGATGTCAACCTTTCTTTTTCATTAGCAATTATAATCTTTTTCATACTACCAGTAGATTTTTCTTTAACAGAACCGACTAAGATACCATTTTCATCGATAGCAAGGGTTGTCTCAACAAGGTGACCACGAGGAGCGGGGGCGATAGAAAGTTCAAAAGAACCAAGCAGATTATTGTTACTTGCTCTTACTCTCTCACCCTCATAAACATGAATTTTAACAGAAGCTTGGTTATCTACAGTTGTTGCATGATTCTTTGTCTTCTTGAATGGAATGCTAGTGTTCTTAGTAATAAAAAAATCCATGATATCATCTTTTGTTGATACACCAAGTGACAATGGCGTAACATCTCGCAACACCAAGTTTGGAACATTCTTAAAACCATCACATAACATAGCAGCCTGGACAGCTGCACCATAAGCAACAGCCTCATCAGGGTTGATGTTCTCGCATAATTCCTTCCCCTTGAAAAACTCTTGCAAAAGCTGTTGTACTTTTGGAATTCTAGTAGATCCACCAACAAGGACAACATCATGGATAGAACTCTTGTCCATCTTGGCATCAACAAGACAACTCTCGACTGTTTTCAAACACTCATTGAAAAGATCCATATTGATTTCCTCAAATTTGGCACGGGTGATTGATGTAAAGAAGTCAATGCCTTGAAATAAAGAGTCAATCTCAATGGTGGTGAAAGAAGAAAAAGATAGAGTTCTTTTCGCTCTCTCGCATGCCGTTTTCAACCTCCTTAAGGCTCTTGAGTTCCCAGTAATGTCCACCTTGTTCTTCTTCTTAAACTCTTCTACAAAGTAGTTCACCATTCTATTATCAAAGTCCTCTCCTCCGAGGTGAGTGTTTCCAGCAGTGGCCTTCACGTGAAAGACCTCGTCCTCAATTGTAAGGAGAGACACATCAAAAGTCCCACCACCAAGGTCGAAGATGAAAATATTTCGTTTTCCATCACAGTTAGTTCTCTTGTCAAGGCCATATGCCAGAGCAGCAGCTGTCGGTTCGTTGATTATCCGGATAACATTAAGGCCAGCAATAGTACCAGCATCTATGGTGGCTTTTCGCTGAGAATCATTGAAGTAAGCAGGCACTGTAACAACTGCATTCTTTATAGGAGACATTAAAAATTTCTCTGCAACCACTCGCATCTTCGTGAGGATCATAGACGATATTTCCTCAGCACAAAAGTGCTTCTCTTGACCATTGTAATTAATAACAATCATAGGTTTGTCGTCTTTGACCCCAACAACCTTGAATGGCCACAACATCATATCATTCTGAACATCAGAATCACTAAACTTTCTACCTATTAACCTCTTAGCATCTGAAAAAAATTAACTTAATATTAGTTATTTCTCATCACATATTTTTTCACCATACAATTGAAACTACAAAACTGCATTCGAATACGATCCTCAACGAAATAAAAGTCGTGACACGACTGCAAACACTATATAGAATCATCATAATATTGATAACATCATCAGATACATAACAGTATATTAGAGAATATAGAAACTTACCAAAGACAGTGTTGGTTGGATTAGAAGCAATCTGGTTTTTGGCGGCATCACCAATCAACCTTTGATCATCAGTGAAAGCAACAAAAGAAGGTGTAATTCTGTTACCTTGATCATTGTGAATAATCTCGACTCGATTTTGATCATCAAGCCATACAGCAACACAAGAGTATGTTGTGCCAAGATCAATTCCCACAGCAGGTCCTTCTTGTTTTGTGGCCACCATGATTTTTTAAGTAAAAAACGAGACAACTCAGAAAAACAAAAGCGATAGTGCGAAGAAAAAGTGAAAAACTCACAGTTGAGAAGCCACACGCTAGCCAGCTAGTTTTCTTCTATCCCAAAAGTTCCTTTTATAAACTATTTTGGATCGTCAAAAAAAGAAATTGGAACAATAATACCTCACCTATTTAGATTAGTTTGTTTCTTTTTTCTTTACAAAAGATAAGTTTGTTTTTTATTTTTAACAAAAGATGATATATATCTACTTTTTATTGTTTGTGTTTTGTTCATATTTTATGCATAAATTAATACGGAGTATATTATTATTTTGTTGTATTCATCTTATTCTTTCTATATTTTTTATCTATAATTTTTATTTATTGATTAAACTTTCTATAATTTTTTTATTGTTTTTTTTATATTATTTTTACGCATAGATTCATATATAATCTATTTGTTGTATTCATCATATTCTTTTTATAATTTTGTTTTTCTAAAATTACAATGAAGAATACAAAATTAAAAATATTATTAAAATTGATAAGAACAATATAATTAGTAAATTTAGTAGTAATCAATATATTAAAAGTAGATAATTACGAAATAAATATATGCCATTGATACTTAAAATGTCACGAGACAAATGTTGATCATTGATATATAAAAAATTATATAACAGAGAATTAGGCTTGTGCCTTAATAAAGTTTGGTTATTCAAAAAGAAAGTTCTTATATATATATATATATATATATATATATATATATATATATATATATATATATATATATATAGCTTAAATATCATTTTAGTCCTCGTAAGTTCGCAATTTTTTTGTTTTAATCCCTGTATATTTTTTTGTTGCAAATTAGTCCCTGTATGTTCAAATCTTTTGGTTTTAGTCTTTAAAATCAAAATTCGTAGGAAAATCCGCAGGACCTGCGGATTTTAGCTTTAGGGACTAAAATAAAAATGATTTGCACATACAGTAGAGCTGTCAAAAGGGGTCGGCCCGGTTCGGCCCGCCTCGGCCCGGGGGCCATGAAATATAAAGGGGTTTTAGTGGGTCGGCCCGTTAAGCCTGGTCTGATAAGCAAAGGCCTACATGGCCCGATGGGCCGGCCCGACAAATTTTCTTTTTTTTTTTGACAAATTTTTTTTACAAAATAAACTCAATGGTAACAATTATAATTTGATTACTCTCTTTTTTATACTTTTCTATTTATAATGATTGATTAAGTTGTTATTATTTTTTTTCAAATAAAGATAATCATAACAAACTTGGTTTAATCTTAAAAAAAAAAAAAACAAATTTGGTTTAATAATTATCTCCTAACTAACAAATCTGATCTTTTGTTACTTAATTATCTAAAGATTTAATGGTAACTAAAACTCCTTATTTTTAGCTAAAACTATTTTTAGAATTTTATAAAAAATATATTTTTTTAACTCTTTAAGGGGCCGGTCCAAAAGCCCGTGGGGCCAGCCCATTAAAAATATAGGCCCGAGGGGCCGGCCCAATAAGGCGCGTACAACTTTTTTTAAAAGTCCGACCCGTGTAAAACTATAGGGCTAATGGGCCGGCCCGATAGCCCGACCCGTTTTTACAGCTCTAACATACAGGGACTAATTTGCAACAAAAAAAGATACAGGGACTAAAACAAAAAAATCGCGAACTTACAAGGACTAAAATGATGTTTAAGCCTAAAAATAGTTTAATAAATTGGCAAATATTTTTCATTCATATAAATAAAAATTGGATGAATATTTATCATTTTTTTATAATAATAAATATTTGCCACTAGTAATTATAATTTATTATTAAAATATACATAGAAAAATAACTTTAATAAAATTTATTTATTTATTTAATAAATTTTACATAAAATTACACAATTTATATTTTATAAATATTTTATAACATATTTCTAAATACTTTATGCTAAATAAATTTTTACTTTAAGTGGGAGAGTTTCGTGACTTAAATATCACACTGAGCATTTTAATCTACTCAAATGTTGGACTTCTAAGAAAAAGCTTTCATAAAAAAATCTTTATTTAAATATATCTTTTTTGTAGTTCATAGTGTTATGTGATACTATTTCATAAAAGGTGCTTCAAATGTCTATATCTGTATTTTGTGTGTCTACTTTTAAAGTCAACTTTTTGTATATTTTTCACATTTTTTTTATGAATTTTTATAAGCATAATTATAATTTTATAATACTTTTCCCTTTTTTTAAACAAAAAAAAAATGAATTAAATATGAAATACTTTAAACCATTGTGTTTGGTCTAGTTCTAAGGAATCGATTAGAGTAGTATATATGAAATCCTATGTTCGATCCTCATATACAACATTATTATAAATAAATAAAAAAAGATAAAATATATTTTTCGTCCCAGCAAAAAAAAACTTGTAAACTAAACAAATGAACTATGAATTAACTAAAGCAGCGAAAGGAATATCCAAATCTTGCTTGAAACATATGCAGTGTGCAAACTTTATCAAACTTGTAAAAAACACTAATCATCATAGGATAGTTTCCATTCACTACTACGAAAAAAACAGCAAGAAACAGTAAAAAGAAGGCTTAATTGCAGATATGGTCCTTTATGTTTATTTTAGGTTTCAAATTAGTCTTTATGTTTTAAAAGTTTCAAGTTGGTCCCTTATCTTTATTTTAGGTTTCAAGTTGGTCCTTCATGTTTTAAAAGTTTCAAATTGGTCACTCATGTTTATTTTAGTTTTAAGTTGGTCCTTTATGTTTTTAAAAGTTTATGTTTTTAAAAGTTTCAAGTTTAGTCCCTTTGAAACTTTTAAAAACATAAGGGACCAACTTGAAACTTTTAAAACATGAAGGACCAACTTGAAACCTAAAATAAACATAAGGGACCAACTTGAAACTTTTAAAACATGAATGACCAACTTAAAACCTAAAATAAACATAAAGGACCAAATGTACAATTAAGCCTAAAAAGAAAAAAAGAACTATTTCTTGTTAGCTAAAATAATGGATTCCAACATGCTCTCAAGCTCTTTCAGATGACCCTCAAGAACATCAATTTCAACCTCCTTTTTACTATCAAGAAGGTGTTGTTCTGTTGCCTTGATCATTGTGAATAATTTCAACTCTATTGTGATCATCAAGCCAAAGAGCAACACATGAATAAGTTGTTCCAAGGTCTATTCCCACAGCACATCCTTCGTGTTTTTTTGCCATTATCACTTTCAAGTAAACAAAAGAACTTGGAATACCTAATCAAGTAAAAGAGAACGTTTAGGTTTTGTTGTAGCACTCAAAAACCCCTTCTTTCTTAAATAGTAGTAGTAACTTGAATACGATGCAAACAAACTCTTGTTGCGATGGAAAAACGCAACCGCCGTGACACAGTGCGTGTTTTGAAGTCTCTTTAACTAATACAACTTATTTTTGAGCAAGGACTCTTTGGATTCAGTTCAGCTTATTTTTAGATGAAAATAACTTACACAAATAAATAAATTTATAAGTCTTCATTAAAAAAAAAATGTTAACTTGTGTCCTTAAGGCACATGATAATAAGACAAATATAGAAATTATGTTTTGAAATTTTGTGTGCCCTTAGGGCACAAGTTAAAGGCAACATTTCCATATAAAAATATCTTATCATGTGCCCTTAGGGCACAAGTTAACATGACTCTTAATAAAAAATGTATTTTTATAAACTATTTGTTTTGTAATTTTTTTTTTTTTATAAACTATCTTAAAAAGCTTATAATAATGCATAAAAACTTCTTTATTTTTATTTATAAGTTTTTTGGTATAATCTCGAAAATAAGTCAATCCAAACAGCTAGTTTATTTTACTGATTCATTGCTTATTTTTTCAAATAGTATTTTAAGCAGCTTATGTGTTTACGGCTTATCATTTTTCTTCTATTTTTATCCTTTTTTATTTTAACTAAAACTTACTTTTATCCTTTATAATTTAGTTTAATTTAAATTAAAATAACTATTTCTTCTAAAAAAGAGATAATATAAATCATCTCTTCTAAAAAAAAAAACTAAAAACCATCTTTCATATAATTGTAGTAAGATTATCTATTTCTTCTAAAGATATCTTATCATGTGCCCTTAGGGCACAAGTTAACATGACCCTTAATAAAAAATGTATTTTTATAAACTATTTGTTTTATAATTTTTTTTTATAAACTATCTTAAAAAGCTTATAATAATGCATAAAAACTTCTTTATTTTTATTTATAAGTTTTTTGGTATAATCTCGAAAATAAGTCAATCCAAACAGCTAGTTTATTTTACTGATTCATTGCTTATTTTTTCAAATAGTATTTTAAGTAGCTTATGTGTTTACGGCTTATCATTTTTCTTCTATTTTTATCCTTTTTTATTTTAACTAAAACTTACTTTTATCCTTTATAATTTAGTTTAATTTAAATTAAAATAACTATTTCTTCTAAAAAAGAGATAATATAAATCATCTCTTCTAAAAAAAAAAACTAAAAACCATCTTTCATATAATTGTAGTAAGATTATTTTTTTGAACAAACATAGTTAATATTATCTAAATTTTTAAAATAAGTTTAGTGAAACATTTACGTAATAGCGTCGAATATATTATATTATTATATTTAATTTTAAGTAATTTTACATAATTGAGTCAATTTCAAATGTCACCAATTGACAAGTGTTTTAAGTATTCTTTAAGGATTTTTGGGGGGAGATGAAGGGGGAGGTCATGCGGTTTATCTCTGAGTTCCACCGCAACGGTAAGTTAACGAAGGGTTTAAATTCCACCTTCATCGCCCTTATACCTAAGGTGGAGAGCCCCCAAAGGTTGAACGAGTTTCGGCCCATTTCATTGATTGGGAGCCTTTATAAGATTTTAGCTAAGCTTCTAGCTAATAGATTGAGACTGGTCATTGGTAGTGTTGTCTCCGATTCTCAGACGGCCTTCGTGAAGGGGCGGCAGATTCTTGACGGCATTCTGATTGCAAACGAGGTGGTGGACGAGGCCCGTAAAGCCAAGAAAGAGCTTATGATGTTCAAGGTTGATTTTGAAAAAGCTTATGATTCAGTGGACTGGGATTATTTGGATGCGGTGCAAAGGAAAATGGACTTTCCTCCTTTGTGGCGGAAGTGGATGAAATAATGTGTTTGCACGACAACGGCCTCGGTCTTGGTCAACGGGAGTCCTACTGATGAGTTTCCCCTTGAACGGGGCCTTCGTCAAGGTGATCCGCTATCCCCTTTTCTGTTTCTGTTGGCCGCTGAGGGCCTTAACGTGATGATGAAGGCCATGGTTGAGGGGAATAGGTTTATTGGTTACAGGGTAGGCAGTGAGGATGCGGTTACTGTGTCACACTTGCAGTTCGCCGATGACACTTTGCTCCTGGGTACCAAAAGTTGGGCGAATGTCAGAGCTTTGCGTGCGGTGCTTATGTTGTTCGAGTTAATGTCGGGCTTAAAGGTGAATTTCCACAAGAGTATGTTGGTTGGGGTTAACATTCCTGACTCCTGGCTTCACGAAGCTGCGTCTGCATTGCACTGTAGGGTGGGGAAAATACCTTTTTTCTATTTAGGCCTTCCTATTAGTGGTGATCCAAGGCGTCTGGGTTTCTGGGAACCAGTGTTGGACCGCATTAGATCTAGATTGTCTGGGTGGAAGAGTCGTTTTTTGTCCTTCGGTGGCCGTCTTGTTCTTCTCAAATCTGTCTTGTCATCGTTACCTGTCTATGCACTTTCCTTTTTCAAAGCCCCCTCAGGTACTATCTCTTCTATTGAATCTCTTTTGATTAATTTTTTTTGGGGGGGGGGGAGTGAGAATTCTAGGAAAACCGCCTGGGTTAACTGGAAGGCGATCTGTTTACGCAAGGAGTATGGAGGTTTGGGGGTTAGGCAGCTTCGGGAGTTTAATACTGCTCTTTTGGGCAAATGGTGTTGGAGGTTGCTGGTAGATCGGGGGGGATTCTGGTTTAGAGTGTTGGTGGCGCGTTACGGGTTGAAGCATGGCAGGCTGAGGGGCGGGGGGCGGATGGGGTCGGTGTGGTGGAGGGAGATAGCGAGGATTCAAGACGGAGAGGGTGGTCCTAGAGGTGGTTGGTTTGGGGAGTGTGTGACGAGGGTGGTGGGGGATGAGACAGATACTCTCTTCTAGACCGACCATTGGTTGGATGGTATACCTCTCAGTGAGCGGTTCAGTCGTTTGTTTGATTTGGCATTGACCAAGTCAAGCACAGTGGCAGAGATGTTCGCTTTAGGGTGGGAGATTGGAGGAGAGGCATGGGTGTGGAGATGACAGCTATGGGTGTGGGAGGAGGATTTGGTGAGGGAGTGTCAGGTTTTACTTTTTCCCGTGACTCTGCAGGTTGATTTCCCAGACCGATGGAGGTGGAGACCAGATCCTGTCATAGGTTTTTCCGTTCGAGATGCGTATCAGGTATTGACTTCACAGGAGGCAGTTACGTTAGGGGCAGCTGAAGACTTATTATGGCACCGTCAGGCTCCTTTGAAGGTATCTATTCTTGCATGGCGCCTCTTGCGGGATCGATTGCCGACGAAGGCTAATCTGGTTTCTCGAGGCATTCTCTCTCCAGATCTACGGTTGTGTGTGACGGGATGTGGCGGCATTGAGACAGCACAACACTTATTCATCTCTTGCAGTACTTTTGGACCTCTTTGGGCTCTAGTCCGGTCTTGGATTGGCTTCTCGGCTGTGGATGCTTACAGCCTCTCAGAGCACTTCGTTCAGTTCACATTTTCAGCTGGCGGCTTACGCGCCCGTCGGTCCTTCTTGCAGCTTGTTTGGTTGGCTTGTGTGTGGGTTGTGTGGACTGAGCGTAATCTACGTGTCTTCCGGCAGTCAGCACACACTATTCATCAGCTCCTGGACAGAGTGAAAAATCTTTCCTACCGGTGGCTACGGACGACAGATGTTACTTTGTTGGCACAGTTTCATACTTGGTGGTCTAACCCTTTTCTTTGTTTGAGTATTGACTGAGTGTATTTTTCTTGTTATTATGTTCGGATTATCTTGTAGACTTTTGTAGGTCTCTTTTGCACACCTTGTGCTGAAGGGTTTACCTCTACTCTCCGTATATATATATATATATATTTCATTTTGGCTTGTTAAAAAAAAAAGTGTACGTGTCTATTTTTGACATAAAAAACATATTAAATGAAAATAAAATAAAACTTCAGCTTACACAAATTAATTTAATAATATTGTTCAATTTTTAATAATAAAATATATAAAGGTGGAACCTATCCGTCGAAATTGTTAGGGCGGACATCGTGACCCGGGTTCGAACCCGGGACCTCACAGTTGTGTCTGAGTTTAATTTCAGTGGATTATCATTTCATCGAGAAAAAAAATCAACGAGCATGTTCATTACTGATGGATTAAAACGAGGGTATCATAAGAATATAAAGTGTAAAAATATACTTCCTTAATTTGATGTTACTATTATAACAAGATTAACAAAAACTCAAAAAGGAACGGACGGAGTAACTATTATCACCTTTTTTTGAAACTCTTTTATTAGTATTTTTCTTTGAAATATAAAAACTGTTTTTTTCTTACTATAACTTTTAAAATTATTGTTTGGCCTAACTTCTTACTTCTAAAAAAAGAAAAAGAGGAAAAAGACCAAATAGTTCCTTAGGGCCCGTTTGGCCTGACTTTTTTAGGTCTTAGAAGCTACTTGAAAATTAAAAGTGAAAATAAGAGCTTTCGAAAAAAATCTAAAATTGTTTGGTAATTGTTGCTTTTTTTTTAGCTTCAAACTAGAATAATGTAAATTTATTAAAGATAATAACAAACTTAAAAAAAAAAAAGAATACTCATAATATTGGAATTAAAACAAACTTAAAAAAATAATAATAACAATGAATAATAATGAAATAAAAATAAACTTAAAAAAATAATAAAAACTATTTTTTTCCTAAAAATATGTTTCAACCTCTTCTTTTAGAAGCTATTTTTATTTGATTTTGTACGCAATGTGGAATGTCTTGGCATGTAAAGAGAAATTTCCCAAGTAGGGCAGTATGTGTCCTTATGGTATTCCTGCTATACCATGCAAACAGACAAGTTATTGCTAGCGGATTTGAATGATTGGCATTGATGCAAGGTGTAAGGTGAGATGTGTCGATGGCTGATGAACTTCGGAGAAAGTCAATATGGAAGTTGCACCATAAATTTTCAGAAAGGTTTCGACATGTTGAAATTCTTAGAAAGATTTAGTTTCAAGTGAGGAAAATTCTTCGGATGATTTATTTCCAAGTGAAGTGTACTTTTTATAATAGAGTACAATTGTCGGTATAAACAATGGAAACGGAACATGAAACTTGTGTATTATTTTCAATCAAGGTGGAGATCGTTGAAGTTGGTTGAAAATATCCATCTTAGAAAGTCTCAAACATTCATTAGTGTAAAATTAACCAAACTAATATTAATCTCATAAATGTAAAAGTCAGAAACCAAACTAAATAAACAGAGCAGCAAAGAATTGCAGCCTAAACTGAGCGACAATGACTCCTTTCATGAAAGAATATATTGATGGACATTGCGATACTCGATGCTACTAAATAAAAGATGCTGGCAGAAAAGAAAAAACAGAGAGGATTCAAATGCATCTAAAACTAGTGAGAGAGCTTGGATAGAAGAGGAAGATCAGTTCAAACTGTTGCTGAGTGCTACTGCCTACTGGTTAATTAATAGCTGTAGCAAGCAGCAGAGCACCAACCCTTTCTGCTATCTCAAGAAGTAACAGTTTAAACCAACAATCAAAATACTTATAAGTGTCCACACACCTATTAAAGAATTGATTAATGAGTATAGTTAATAAGATCAATTTCAGAAACATAGATAAGCATTTAAAAATGTATTACTCCAATCAATTGAAGTCATGATCTCCAAAATATATAAACATATTAGAAGACTTTTATAAAAAAAAAAAAAAGATATTAAACTAACTCAAATGAAAAAATAAATATCTAAGTCATGATCTACGTGAGAAGAACTTTGAAAACCAATTGCGGCCTTCCTTACGAACAGGCTCCTCAGGAATTTCTGTAATGCGTTGAAATATACTCTCAAGCTCCTTCAGTTGATTCTCAAGAACATCTATTTTACTCTGCTGGTTATTCTCGAGCAAATTTGTGGCCTTAGTAATTGCAGATTTGATCTTGTCATATTCTTCCGATGAGAGCTTTGATTTAACTTCCTTCTTCTTCAGAGCATTCTTTACCTTGTAAACGCATAAATCTAAGTCATTCATTGCATTGGCCTTCCTTAGAAATTTCTCATCTTCCACACGGTAATTTTCAGCTTCTCTTATCATTTTTTAAATTTTTTTGGATGACAATCTTTTTTTGTCATTAGTAATTGTAATTGTTTTTTTACTACCGGTGGATTTTTCTTGACCAGAAACGATTAAGATACCATTTTCATCGACAGCAAAGCATACCTCGACAGGGTATTGACCACGAGGAGCATATGGGAGGCCATATATTGTAAACGAACCAAGTAGATTGTTATCACTTGCTCTTGTTCTCTCACCCTCATAAACCCGCAACCATATACTGGTTTGGTAGTCTGAAGTTGTAACATAACCTTCTGTCTTCTTGACAGGTACAGAAGTATTCCTAGGAATCACCACACTCATGACATCCCCTTTCACATGGACACCAAGTGACAAAGGTGTAACATCTTCCAGCTCCAATTTTGGAACATTCTTAATGCCGTCGCTCAAAATAGCAGCTTGGACAGCAGCACCACAAGCAACAGCCTTGTCAGGATTGATGTTCTTGCATAATTCCTTCCCCTTGAAAAAATCCTGCAACAGTTGTTGTACTTTCGGAATTCTAGAAGAGCCACCAACAAGGACAACATCATGGATAGAACTCTTGTCCATCTTGGCATCAGTAAGACAACTCTCAACAGTTTTCAAACACTAGTTGAAAAGATCCATATTGATTTCCTAAAACTTGGCACGGGTGACTGATGTAAAGAAGTCAATTCCCTGAGCTAAAGAATCAACCTCAATGTTGGTGAACGAAGAAAAGATAGAGTCCTTTTCGCTCTCTCACATGCCGTTCTCAACCTCCTTAAGGCTCTTGAGTTCCCAGTAATGTCCACCTTGTTCTTCTTTTTAAACTCTTCTACGAAGTAGTTCACCATTCTATTATCAAAGTCCTCTCCACCGAGGTGAGTGTTTCCAGAAGTTGCCTTCACGTGAAAGACCTCGTCCTCAATTGTAAGGAGAGACACATCAAAAGTCCCACCACCAAGGTCGAAGATGAAAATATTTCGTTTTCCATCACAGTTAGTTCTCTTGTCAAGGCCATATGCCAGAGCAGCAGCTGTCGGTTCATTGATTATCCGGATGACATTAAGACCAGCAATAGTACCAGCATCTATGGTGGCTTTTCGCTGAGAATCATTGAAGTAAGCAGGGACAGTAATAACTGCATTCTTTACAGGAGATAGTAAAAATTTCTCTGCAACATCTCGCATCTTTGAGAGGACCATAGACGATATTTCCTCAGCACAAAAGTGCTTCTCTTGACCATTGTAATTAATAACAATCATAGGTTTGTCGTCTTTCACCCCAACAACCTTGAATGGCCACAACATCATATCATTCTGAACATCAGAATCACTAAACTTTCTACCTATTAACCTCTTAGCATCTGAAAAAAATAAAATTAATATTAGTTATTTCTCATCAAATATTTTTTCTCCATACAGTTGAGACAACAAAAACTGCATTTGAATACGATTCTCAACGATATTAAAGTCGTGACACGACTGAAAACGCTATTTAAAACCATAATAACATTAAATACATGCAGTATATTAGAGAATATAGAAACTTACCAAAGACAGTGTTGGTTGGATTAGAAGCAGTCTGGTTTTTGGCGGCATCACCAATCAACCTTTGATGATCAGTGAAAGCAACAAAAGAAGGTGTAATTCTGTTACCTTGATCATTGTGAATAATCTCGACACGATTTTGATCATCAAGCCACACAGCAACACAAGAGTATGTTGTGCCAAGATCAATTCCTACAGCAGGTCCTTTGTGTTTTGTTGCCACCATGATGATTTTGTAGTAAAAAACAAAATAACTCAATAACTCACAATTGAGAAGCCACACACTTAGTTTTTTTTTTATCAGTCTCACACACACTAACTTGTAGTTGGAAACTGTTTATTCTTCAAAACCAAAAAGCTATCATTTTGGAAAGATAATTCCCTCCTCTCCCTCACCTATTTAGTTGAGTTTGTTATATATTAATTAGGTGAGTTAGTTTCCTAAGTCGTTGTAATCAATTTAAAATTTGAATATCCGTCAAAATTATTTAATATATAAAATATTAAGGACATACTAAAGAAATGGAGGTCTGCAGTAAATATAACACAGAATTATATCCATTACTCTATGAAACTCCGATACTCCAAAAACGACCAAGTATCGTATCTGACATGTATCCGATATCAATACGTATCTTATACACATATCGAAGAGGTATCGAACAATTAATATTATTTTTTTAAAAAATATGATCAATACGTGTCCAGGGACGGATCCAAAAATTTAAACAAGTGGGGTCAAATTTATTTATGATAAAAGTGGGGTCAAATTTATTTATGATAAATTAAAATTAATATAACTTAAGCTAACATCCTTTCTATTTAAAACCTTCTTCATATTGTAAACACAAGCTTCCAATTCATTACTTACCTTGGCCATCCTTAAAAATTTCTTATCTTCCGCGCAGTATTTTTTAGCATCTTCAATCATTTTTTTAATTTCACATGTTGACAATCTTTGTTTTTCATTGGTTATGGTGATCTCGTTTGTATTTCCCGTAGATATTTCCTTGGCAGAAACGGTTAAAATTCCATTTTCATTGATAGAAAAGCATATCTCTATGCATGTGCCACGAGGAGCATCCGGACGGCAAGAGAGGAAAAACGAACCAAGAAGATTGTTGTCTTCTGCTCTTGCTCTCTCACCCTCGAAAACAGTAAATGAGACTTCGCGTTGGTTATCTTCACGGGTAGCATAGTTTTTTGTCATTTTGACAGGTATGGAAGTGTTCCTTGGAATAACCACGCTCATGACACGATCCAAATCAGATAAGGCACCAAGAGCCAATGGGGTAACATCTTGCAGCATCAAGTTCAGGACATTCTTAAAGCCTTTGCTCAATATAGCAGCCTGAACAGCTGCGCCATAAGCAACGGCCTCATCTGGGTTGATACTCTTGCACAAATCCTTCCTCTTGAAAAAATCTCGCATTAGATCTTGCACTTTTGGAATCCTAGAGGAGCCACCGACAAGAACAACATCATCAATATCACGAATGTCTAACTTTGAATCAGTGAGACAATTCTCAACAGTTTTTGTACACTCATTAAAAAGGTCCATATTAATTTCCTCGAACTTGGCACGAGTGATTGATGAAGAGAAGTCAATTCCTTGAAATAAAGAATCAACCTCGATAGTGGTGACAAAAGCAAAGTGTCCTTTTTGCCCTCTCACAATCATTTCTCAACCTGTTTAAGGATTTTCGGTTCTCACTAATGTCAACTTTATTCTTCTTTTTGAACTCTTCTATAAAGTAGGTGCGGGTACGGTACCGGTACCTAATACGGGTACTGGTACGGGGTACGGCAATTTTTTAAAAACTAATGAACGTGTATGGTTATAAATTTATGTACGAATATGTACCCGGTACTGATACGGGTACGTACCCGGTACCGGTACTCTCCCTCAAATGGATGAAAGCTTGAGTGTGTGGTGGAAAAGTCTATTTACCCTAAATTATAATGATCAGCACTTCACTTCAAAAATATAAATAAACATGAAGATATATTATTCACTTTTCCACAACAACTCATGATATCCTACAAATATAAAGACCTTATATTTGAAAGAAACACCTTAAGATATACAGTTACTGCAATTATGCAGCATCCAAAACAGAAACAGCACATTCACACCACCTTCCCCTATAGGTATTTTTCATACATCATGTTATTTTTCATAATTTAACACATATACTTGTTGTCTAGAAAAATTAATGTAATTTTCACTATTAAGAAATCATATATATCCAATTGATTGCAACCACATATCAAATGAAACACCATAAAAGAATATTAACTCGAAGCAAGGTTTTCGAGTATGCTACTAAAACTAATAAACAAGAAAGAAAACAGAAACAATTTAAGTAGCATGCTCAATGTAAACTATCAATAATACTATATGTTTGAGCACTTTTTGGAAAGCAAAACATCACTTGAACAAAAATCTTAAAAAAGAAGATTTGTGGCTTTTTGCTTTAAATTCTCCACTCTTGGCTTTAAGCTCTTTCACTTTGAGCTTTTTCAACATTTCCTGAAGCTTCTTCAGATAATCGTCAAGAAAATCAATTTCTTTTTGTTGGCTATTATCAAGCAAATTCATGGCCACAAAAATTGCATTGTTGATTTTCTCACTTTCATGAGAGGTAAGCTTTAAATTAACTTCCTTCTTTAAAGCATTCTTCATATTGTAAATACAATAATCCAAATCATTCATTACCTTGGCCTTCCTTAGAAATTTTTCATCTTCCACCTTGTACATCTCAGCTTCTTTAATCAATTTTTTAATTTCAAATGATGAAGATCTTCCCTTTTTATTGCATATGGTGATTTCATTCTTATCACCTGTAGATAATTCCGTAGCAGAAACTGTTAGAAGACCATTTTCGTCGATGGCAAAGCATACCTTGAAGGGCAGACCACGAGGAGCACCTGGAATGCAAGTAAGACAAAATTCTCCAAGCATATTATTGTCACTAGCTTTTGCTCTCTCACCCTCGTAAACTCTGAATAAGGCACTGCGTTGGTTATCAACAGTGGTGACATATCTTTTTGTCACCTTTACAGGGACGGAAGTGTTCCTAGGAATCACCACACCCATGAGATCACCAGCACTTGCGAGACCAAGTGACAATGGGGTAACATCTCGTAGCACCAAGTTCGGTACATTCTTAAATCCTTCACTCAAAATAGCAGCTTGAACTGCTGCACCGTAAGCAACGGCCTCATCTGGGTTGATACTCTTGCACAAATCTTTACCCTTGAAAAAGTCTCGGATTAGATCCTGCACTTTGGGAATCCTAGACGATCCACCCACAAGAACAACATCATCAATATCACTCTTGTCTATCTTTGAATCACTTAGACAACTCTCAACAATTTTCATACACTCATTAAAAAGATCCATATTAATTTCCTCAAACTTGGCACGTGTGATTGATGAAGAGAAGTCTATTCCTTGAAACAACGAATCAACTTCAACATTGGTGACAAAACCAAAAGAGAGTGTCCGCTTTGCCCTCTCGCAGGCTGTTCTCAACCTCCTTAAGGATTTTGGGCTCCCACTGATGTCCACTTTATTCTTCTTCTCGAACTCCTCTACAAAGTAGTTCACCATTCTATTATCAAAATCCTCTCCTCCTAAGTGAGTGTTTCCAGCCGTGGCTTTTACTACAAAGACATCTCCGTTGATTGTAAGGATAGACACATCAAAAGTACCACCGCCAAGGTCAAAGACGAAAATATTCCGTTTATCATTACAATCAATTCTCTTGTCGAAACCGTATGCAATAGCTGCAGCAGTAGGTTCATTGATTATCTTAATGACATTAAGGCCGGCAATGGCACCAGCATCTATGGTGGCATTTCGTTGAGAATCATTGAAATGTGCAGGCACAGTAACAACCACATTCTTCACAGGAGACATTAGGTATGTCTCTGCAACTTCTCGCATCTTTGTAAGGATCATAGACGATATTTCCTCCGCACAAAATTGCTTCTCTTCACCCTTGTACTTAGCAGTAACGATGGGTTTGTCATCCGCACCAGCGACCACCTTGAATGGCCACAACTTTATGTCATTTTGAACAATAGGATCACTATACTTCCTACCAATTAACCTCTTAGCATCTGAAAACAAAAAATTATTAATAGTAAATTCTCATTATTCATTATCTAACTAAAATAGCATAGCAATTCCATAATACCAGGAGTTTAAATAAAAGGTTTGTGACAACGACATCATAGTCTCATATGTTGTTGGCTTGTTGCAATCGGAAACAATTGCATTTGATCGTCATAAATATTTTTAAGGAAAATGTTAAATGGTGCCCCGGGGCATTGGTTAAGGAATCAAATATAAAAATGTGACATTGGAACTTGTGTAGTCAACGCCTCGAAAGTATAAAAAGTGTTATTTTCAATTTAAAAGTTTATTTTTTAGGTTTTCTTAACCAGTACCCGGGGCACCCGGTTAGCATGACAAATATGATAAACAAAAACAAAATATCTTATTTCATTGAAAAAAACATCTAAAAATTAGTCTATAAATTTTTAATATAAATTATTTTTTAATAAACGGACCCTGTATATAATAGATGAAGTAGTATGGAATATAACTAGAAATTTACCAAAAATAGTGTTTTGTGGGTTGGTTGCTGCTTGATTCATAGCACCATCACCAATGAACCTTTGATCGTCAGTAAAAGCAACAATAGAAGGTGTTGTTTTGTTTCCTTGATCATTGTGAATAATTTCAACTCTGTTTTTTTCCTCAAGCCACACAGCAACACACGAGTACGTTGTTCCAAGGTCTATTCCCACAGCAGGGCCTTCGAATTTTTTTGCCATAATCTTTCAATTAAACAAAAGAAGCTGAAAAAAGTAAACAAATTTAAAACACAAGTCCAAAGATTAATTAGTAAATAACAGAGCATTGAAAAAAAAGTAACAGAACCTTTAGGTGTTTGTTCTCACACTTATTAACCCTTTCAAAACTGAGTGCTTTCAAATTCTCAAAGACGGCAATATATATATAGTCACACCAAGAAGTATGCTTTACTTCTCAGCCGAGTTACACAGCAACTTTTCTATCTAACATGCAAGACTATATTTTACTATTTATAATAACTAACAAAATAATATACTTTTAAAAAAAGAAAAACTAACAAAATAATATAGGTTTCCAAAATAATATAGGTTTCCAACAAACTTTTCTATCCAACATGCAAGACTATATTTTACTATTTATCTATCTACTTAAATATATTTAAAAGAAACTACTATTAAAAATACAAATTTGTCCTTATCACTTTTAACGGTGTTTCAAATTTTGCGTCCTTAAATGTAATTTTAACTCTAAATTGATAAAAAAAAATACAAAAAAAAAAGAATAGAAAGATAAGCATAAAAGAAATATTCTCATAAAAATAGCATTAAAAACCACATCTTTAAACAAACAAAAAAGGAAAAAAAGAAGATAAGCATAAAAGAAATTTCTCATAAAAATAGCAACGGAAACCATATCTAAATAATAATAATAATAAGGCTTAAATATCATTTCAGTCCTGTATGTAGAGCTGTCAAATGGGCCGGCCCGAGCCCAGCGGGCCAAGACATCTACTGGGCTTAAGTGGGCCGGGCCATTAAGGCCTAATGCCCAGCCCACCTAGCCTGCCCCGATAAGCAAGGGCTTACATGGCCCGATGGGCCGGCCTGACAAATTTTCATATTTTTTTTTTAAAAAAATTGACAATTTTTTTTTTTTAAAAATTCAATAGACAATAAAACTACATATGTGCTAGATACATATATCTGCACAAACTAGTTGTTATTATTTTTTTTTAAGTAAAAGTAATCATAACAAATTTGTTTTTTTTAAAATAAAGATAAGGCTTAATTGCACTTTTGGTCCCCCTATTTTGCCAAATCTGCGATTTTGGTCCTCCTATTTTAAAATCAAACATTCTAGCCCCCCTATTTTGATTTTTGTTGCCCTTTTGGTCCCCTATCCCATTTTTTGACCAAGTGGCAATCAAAACACTTACATGGCAATACATGTGGCAAATAAAAGTGCCACATCAACAAATATTTTAATTATATTATTAATTTTTTAATGTTCAATATGAAAGATACTAATTTTTTTTTTTAAATTTGGAAAACCAAAAAATATAATTTTTTCAAAAATCTGAAATATTAATTTATTTTTAGAAAAAAACTGAATAAACCAAAATTATTAATTGTGAAAAAACAAAAAAATATCGGAAAATTTATTTTAAAAAAAAATTATAGATTTATTTTAAAAAATTAATATTTCAGATTTTTTTAAAAAAAAGGTACTTTTTTTAAAAATAAATTTAAAGTTTTTTCGATTTTCAGATTTTTTTAATATAATATTTCTAATATTATTTTTTTAAAAACTAAAATTATTATTTTATTTTTAAAATCTGAAACTAAAATATTATTTGAAAAAAACTGAAATATTAAATAATTTTTCAGATTTTTTTTAAAAAAAACTATAATTTTTTGTTTTTTAAAATTTTTCAGTTTTTTGTTAAATAAATTAATATTTCAGATTTTTTTTAAAAATTATATTTTTTTGTTATTCAGATTTTTTATAAAAAAATATTTCAAATGTTTTAAAAAATTAATATTTTTCATATTGGAAATTAAAAACTTAAAATTAAACTATTTGCTAACGTGGCATTTTTTTGCCACATGTATTGCCACGTATGCGTTTTTATTGCCACTTGATTAAAAAATAGGATGGGGGACCAAAAGTGCAACAAAAATCAAAATAGGGGGACTGAAATGTTTGATTTTAAAATAGAGGGATCAAAATCGCAAATTTGGCAAAATAGGGGGACCAAAAGTGCAATTATTCATAACAAATTTGAATATTTTTATCTAACAAATCTCATCTGTTGTTACTTATTTTATCTAAAGATTTTAGATATTTTTTTTAATTCTTTAAGGTGCCGGCCCAAAAGCCCGTTGGCCCAGCCCATGATGGTCTATTAAAAAAATAGGCCCATGGGCACAGCCCAATAAGGCCCAAATAAATTTTTTTGAAGCCCAGCCAGCCCGCATAAAACTATAGGGCTAATGGGCCGGCCCATTTTTACAGCTCTACCTGTATGTTCCCAATTTTTTGGTTTTAGTCCATGTAAGTTTTTTTGTTCTAAATTAGTCTTTTGATGTGTTAATTTTTTTTGTTTTAGTCCCTGCTGTCCAATTCCGTTAAAAAAAAACGCTTAGGTGACAAACGGAGGGACTAAAACCAAATAACGAATTTGAAATTTATTCTTCCCAAATTCCTTCTTGAAATTTATTCAAAGCCCTCCAAAAATCTTCAAAGTCCTTCTCTAATGGATCTTTGAGTTCCTCAAAATTGAAGTTGGGGACTACTTTACATTCGTGTATTGTCTTGCACAACACATGACCATTTGTAGGTACAATTACATGAACATGTTGAGTTAGTAATTGGGTTTTGATTGAAAGGATTAGGCAGTGGGGTAGAGGGGATATGTTTGAATCGATACTTCTTCAAGTGGTCTATGGTGGACCTTTCATAAAACACCATATAACGAATACGAATTTTACAAAATCCACCGTTGGATTTAAAGTTTATCTCATATAGATTATATATATATAATGTGATTGTAAGAGAAGAATGATTGAGTAGTGTAAGAGTAAGAGTGTGCATGATATTGAATTATTCCAATAGTACATTCTTGAATAAGTCACGCCAAGAAATAGGGATTACTTGTCAACCAAGCTAGCTAGATCTATTTTTTGTTGTAAATATGTTGGATTACAGACCAATTAAAATGCCAAAAAATAAGGTGGAAGACTACATCACTTGTTCATGTGAACATTGTAAGTTCACTCAAGAATAAAATAAACTCGTATTTTTATTTTTAAAATGAAAAATGTTTCGATGAGTGGGTCATGCCGTAGTAATTAGGGTAGTACATGGATTGAGTATAACCAGAAATATCGGCCATATTGGTTCAAATCGATTCAATTTGATAGTTTGAGTTTGATAAATATGAGTACCAATGGTTTGCAAAATTGCAAAACCGATGATCAAATACGGGCCTACAAATGAAAGACGGTAAACCAATACCCGACCTAACGCAAATCATATATTGGCGATTTGACTCAATACTACAGCACAGCAGGTGACTTTTAAAGCAGACTCAAACCAGAAAAATAGAATAATTAAAGAAAATTATAAGTTTGTAGGAGGAAAAAAGTACAATTTTCGTCTAAATCAATGAAATTAACTCCTAACCATGAATAGAAAAACAGAAAATTTCTATTGGATGTGCATATGGAAAACTTAAATCACAAATATTATTCACTCAACTGAGGGGGATCTTGATCTGGAAAGCTATTAGATAAAAATGCAGTAAGCATGATTATGAGCAAACAGAAACAATTTTGAGTAACATGTTCAACACATCATAACTTCAATACTATTAGATATTAATAATAATTATAATCAACCTAAAGATGTTGATTTGCAAAACAGGAAACAGAAACAGTACTTTTGAGTATAACTACAATACTAATAATTATAATCAACCTAAAAGTTTGCATTCACTACTTTCAAAAGCAAGACATCACTTCAAATCTTAAAGAAAAATAAAATTATTAGTCTTTGCTATAAGGGGTTTCAACATGCTCTCCAACTCATTCAGATGACCCTCAAGAACATCGATTTCTTCCTGTTGGTTATTCTCATTAAGCAAATTCATAGCAAAGGTAATTGCATTGTTGATCTTCTCGATTTCTTGACGGGAGAGCATAAGACTAACATCCTTCTTCTTTAAAGCATTCTTCATATTGTAAACACAAGAATCTAATGCACTCATTATCTTGGCCTTCCTTAAGAATTTCACATCTTCAACCTGGTATTTTTTAGCATCTTCGATCATTCGCTTAATTGCGATTGTTGACAACCTTCCTTTATCATTGCTTATCGTGATTTGCTTTGTATTTCCTGTATATATTTCCTTAGCAGAAACCGTCAGGATACCATTTACATCAATGGTAAAGCATACTTCTATGGGTTGGCCCCGAGGAGTACCTGGAAGGACAGAAAGAATAAACATACCAAGCGGATTATTGTCGCTAGCTTTTGCTCTCTCACCCTCGTAAACACTAATACCGACCCTGCACTGATTATCATGAAGGGTAATAAATAATTTTGTCATCTTGACAGGTACGGGAGTGTTCCTAGGAATCACCACACTCATGACATGACTAACATCTGCTGAGATACCAAGTGACAACGGGGTAACATCTGACAGCGCCAAGTTCGGGACATTCTTAAAGCCTTCACTCAAAATAGCAGCATGAACAGCTGCACCATAAGCAACAGCCTCATCTGGATTGATACGCACGAACAATTCCTTCCCCTTGAAAAATTCTAGCAATAGATCTTGCACTTTCGGAATCCTAGACGAGCCGCCCACAAGAACAACATCATTAACATCACTCTTGTTTATCTTTGAATCCCTTAGACAACTATCGACAATTGTCATACACTCATTGAAAAGGTCCATATTAATTTCTTCAAATTTGGCACGGGTGATTGATGAAGAAAAGTCGATTCCCATACATAAAGAATCCACCTCCACGGTGGTGGCAAAAGCAAAAGAGAGTGCCCTTTTTGCCCTCTCGCACGCAGTTCTCAACCTCCGTAAGGATTTAGAGTTCCTACTAATGTCCACTTTATGCTTCTTTTTGAACTCCTCTACAAAGTAGTTCACCATTCTGTTATCAAAGTCCTCTCCCCCAAGGTGAGTGTTTCCAGAAGTTGCTTTTACTTCAAATACATCACCCTTAATAGTGAGAATAGATACATCAAAAGTCCCACCACCAAGATCAAAGACAAAAATATTTCGTTTAGCGTCGCTTCTCTTGTCAAGGCCATATGCAATAGCTGCAGCTGTAGGTTCATTGATTATCCGGATGACATTAAGGCCAGCAATAGTACCAGCATCTATGGTGGCTTTTCGCTGAGAATCATTGAAGTAAGCCGGCACAGTAACAACGGCATTTTTTACAGGAGACCCCATATATGCCTCGGCAATGCCTTTCATCTTTGTTAGAATCATAGATGATATTTCTTCAGCACAAAATTTCTTATTTTCACCCTTGTACTTAAGGGTAATCATGGGTTTTCCATTCACGCCCGCAATGACCTTGAACGGCCACAACATCATATCATTTTGAACAATAGAATCACTATACTTCCTACCAATTAACCTCTTAGCATCTGGAAAACAAAAATATTAAAAGTAAGTTCTCATCATTCTTTGGTCTATCTAATTTTGCAATTGCGTAAAATCAGTTTTAAACCGCAACACCACAGTCCACAACGAAAATTTGAGAGAAAAAAAAAAATGGAGAGAATTCATGCTCACTTTTCATGTATCTTAATCACAACTCAATAATAATTGACATAACATTAACTGCATTAGATTAAAAATATCAAATAATGCGACACAACCACGCTTCTAATAATTTTCATTTAATAATAAACAAATAGAAAATAACCTAAAAAAAAGTAACAAACCCTGTATACATGAAGTAGTAGAAAATACAAATAGAAATTTTACCAAAGACAGTGTTTTCTGGGTTGGAGGCAGCCTGATTCTTAGCAGCATCACCAATCAATCTTTGATGATCAGTGAAAGCAACAACAGAAGGTGTCGTTCTGTTTCCTTGATCATTGTGAATAATTTCAACTCTATTGTGATCATCAAGCCAAACAGCAACACATGAATAAGTTGTTCCAAGGTCTATTCCCACAGCACAACCCTCATACTTTTTTGCCATTATCTTTCAATTAACTAAACAAAAGATAAGAGAGAGAGTGAGAGTGTTTAGGTTAGGTTTTGTTCGAACTCCTCAATAACAGTTTCTTAAATAGGAGAAACGAAATATTTTGAAAGAACGTTGTCTATGTTTTCGGTGGAAATATATTTGAAACGAAATAAATAGGATTTACTTCTCAACCAAGCTAGACTTTTATATTTTGAACAGGCAAAACGTTTTTTTTCTAACAAAAGGTATATACTCCCGTTCTTTTTTCTTTCTCGTTTAAGAAAAAAGAAGAAAAAAAAGTTAAATTAAAAAAAGTGTATTTTTCCATCTTATTTTTTTATTATATTTTTTTTAATGTATTATACTCTAGTTTTAATCCATAATTTACATACTTTTTTTTCAAAAAATTAAAACCACAAAATAAAAAATTAAAGGTGAATCCAGGTCCGGCCCAGAAGGGGCTGCAACAAGTGCTGTTGCAGTGGGCCTCCAAAATAATAAGGCCTCAAATTTTTTTTTGCAGGGTAATAATATTAGTAAAATAGGAGATGTAAATATCATATTGCAGCAAAATAAGTCCAATTACAGGCTCAGTTTGAACAAAAAAAAAAAGTAAAGACTATTAAATCATTTACAGCTACCGTACAATGCAACAAATTATGAAACTATTAGATCTAAATGCATTTAATTTTAATTTAAGATTTAACTTAATTAAATTACTTTGATGTTATTGATAGAATATGAATATTTTTTATGTTAATACTATGATAATTATATTTTTTAAAATCGATGAGTTTTTTCTCCTCGAGTTAGTCGGTCCTTGGGCCGGATACCGAGTTTTTAAAAAAAGTTAATCGATGAGTTTTTTAAAAAAAATTGTATTTAGTTTTTATTAAGAGGCCACTTTTAAAAATTTGCACACGGCCTCTAAAAACTCAGGATCGGCCCTAGGTGAATCGTAGCAAACCAAATTTACTTTTTGCCTTTTCAAAAAAAAAAAAAAAATCAGTTTTTTTACAAGATATACTTTAAAATTCAAATGAAGTTCCAATCTTAGTAAAAGAAGTCGATGATTATTTAGGCATGGAATAATACTTATTGTGACTCGGTTGTACTTGTAGCCACATTTTTTTTAAGTAGAGTATTTCAAAAGTTCACGTGTTTTATGAATTCTCGTATTTTTAAGTTGTAGTTATTTTGAGTTTCTTAATATTGTGTAACAAGATTTTCCATAAACATGCAAGAAAAAAAAACAATAAAAAGATTATATGAAGAAATTTAGTAAAACAAAATACAATAAAAAGATTATATATGATTAAGTTTAGTAAAAAAAAAAAATACAATAAAAAGATTATATACAATTTAGTCAATAAAAAAAAATAGGAAGGAGTATATAATAGTGTTTAAGTTGGTTTTTGGTAAACAAGCGCTAGTTTGATATTTTAACAACTTGCAGGATCAACTAGTAAATCCTAGGACATGTTTGTGCTTTTTTTTGTATGAACTTCGAATTTGCAAAGAAGGATTTAAAACAAAACAAAAAAAAAATGATTGGAAAGTAAAAGTTTAAGCAATAAATGACATAAATTGCATAAATGTAAAGGTTTTACATAGAAAAAATGGTCGTGAGTCCATACATTTTCCTAGTTTCACTCATTTCGCTCGAACGCATGGTTACTCTGAGTTTGTAGGAAATTATGCATCAGTGCAACCCCTGTTTACTTTGAACACCGTTTTAAAAAACTTTGATAACCAAAATGCCTTAATAATCAAATCAATTCATTTTACAGTAATGTTGACATCAATCAAAACAAACAAGAATGCATGTGCACTTACACCCTTTAGTTTTTCTCTTTAAGACATGGATCACTTCAATGGCAATAAGAGAATTATCAAGAATTTAGCGTCCCTCCACAAATGTTGATTGCTCATGGGAAAGACATTTATCCAGACAACTCTTCAACCTGTTAGCAAGCACTTTAGAGATCATCTTATAAAGTAGGACGTAGGTCTTTCATAGAAATGAGATTGTCACATTTAAGAATGAAACAAATGTTTGTTTCGTTAAAACTAATGGGGAAGTACCCATTATCCAACCAGTTAGACAATGCAACCAAAATATCATCCCCACAATACTCTTAGAACCTCTGATAGAATGTTGCATTAAATCCATCACCCTCCGGAAATTTATCTGGATGCATCTGAAACCAAGCTTGTTGAATTTCATATTTGTAATAGACACTGCAAGGTAATTATTATCCTCCTCCACCACCCATCTTTGGTCGTCATTCTTAGACTTGAATAGAGCATAAAAATATTGTTACATTACCTCATAAAGCTCCTCTTGAGTATGAACTTTTGTGCCGTCTTTATGAGCTTAGTTCAATTGTCAAGATTATTCATCTTATATTAGCAATTGAGTCCAAATTCACTCCATTTACTTTTACTCGATTTACTCATGTTTCTTTAACATACTTACCGTATGACAATTAAAGATTTCATAATGGCCCAGATGTAATCTTAAAACATAAAGGTTTCTTTTTTGATTTTTTTAATTTAGAAAATACAAAACACGGTATAACAGCGGACAGTTCAGATTGATTCAGTTATAAAACTGTTATAAATAATCTCAGCCACACGTTTTAGATCAGACGGTCCTTATCTATGTGAAAACTGTATCTTCTTCTGCAGCATCAAATCCTATTACGTATAACCCCCCTTCTTCTTGAGTACTCCCTCTACGTCGTCGTCAATCTCGCCGCAAGCTCGTTTCGCCATCTCGCAGCCGCCGGAGTTCCTCATCCTCCGCCGGAAACAGTGAAAACTCGTATTACTTTAAAGGTTATTTTCTGATTTAGTGTTCATATTTATAGAATTACTTGAAAGTTATTATTGTTATTGCAAATTTATTTGTGCATTTTTATTTTTTTTATTATTTGAATGTTCAAGTTTGAAAATTGAATCATTTTAGGTTATTACATATAAATTGAGAAGAATTTTGTTAAGATGAATCGAAAATTTGGAGGTGGAAAGAAACCTACTGGAACTCCTTCACTGCCTTGGTCTTGTGTTGTTGTTATCTGTTCTCTTCTTGCTGGTGCTTCTGTTGTACACAATATCTATAAACCTAATCTTGTAAGTTTTTCTTACTAATTACTCTTTTATGATTCATTTTTATGACTTAATTATGTACAAGGTGTGTGTGCGTGCGCGCGCACTTTTTTATATTTTGGAATTGGGATTTGAATGTTTCATATTTGTTATGTTAGTGATTTACAATTTATGCTCTAGTCGGGTTTAAACTCCGACCTTTTAATTTTTTTCGACTACTTTAACCCTTAGCTTAAACCAGTTGTGCGGCTTAGTCTCTCCCCACTAGTAATAATTTAAGGATATGAAAGTGATTGAATGTGGATATGTGTGTTAGCGTTGTGTTGATGTGTGGCACGTGTTGAACACCGGACACATGTTCGATCTAATGTGTCATTGTTACATATTTCATAACATGTAGGGAAGGAGGTTATGTACTTGATTGAAACATATACATGTTTGAGATATCATTTCTTTCAATCGAATTGATATTATGAAATTGATTTTGGTTGAGATTAGTTGAACGTAAATTGATTTATGTTTGGATATAGTATTTACTAATTTATCAGAAACATGATTTTTATCAATTCATGCTTGAATAGTTTAGATCATGATTTTGCTTTTGTCTGTGGATATATGTCTGCCACTTATACTAGAATTTATCAGAAACATGATTTTTATCAATTCATGTTTGAATAGTTTGGATCATGATTTTGCTTTTGTCTGTGGATATATGTCTGCCACTATTACTAGAATTGAGAATTGATTCTATATGTTGCTGTAGAAGCTAGAAATTTTAGTTTTTAGGTAGAGTTGATTTTGGGACTTGAATCAATTTTGACAAGACCAACTTTGATTCTGGGAGTTCTAAACGTAAAAAACACATACGCTAAGTTATGTTACCATTTACCATCTAATGTATAGTTAGTTAAGACCATAGCTATTAATTCTTTTTAGAGGATAACTGCCCTTCATTTTACATGACAGTGGAACATATTTAACTGTAACTTGAGTACAATTTTCATAATTTCCTACAAATGTTACATTAGTAGTATTTAAAACCTGTATAATGCATGGTTGAGATTTTATGCACGGTCTATATGTACCAATTTTCAATGTTATGTATGTTATGGTTTAAGTTGCAACATTTTTATCAGTAATTGTTATTGCTTCTGCTGCAGTTGTTTATGTTTGCTTTTACAAAGTTACTGATAAAACTGTTTTAAGCTTGCTATGGCTAGAACTGCAGTAAGCTGTTTTATCATTAAGCTGCTTTTATCAGTAAACTGTTTCATGTGTTTGCCTCCCTTTTCAACATTTTTATCATTAAGCTGTTTTAAGCTTGTCTATAGCAAAACTGCAGAAATTTTTTTGTTGAAATGTTATTTAAATTAACCCTGCAAACAGATAAACATGTACCAGTTAAATGTAAAAAAATGTGCTGAAGTATTTACAATGGAATTTATGTTAACCTACCAATTGCAGAATTCCGGACTTGAACTGTTCTGAAGTATTAGGATTTTATATAAAAGGAAGAGAGCCGCAGATAGAGTGAAAAGAGAATAAATAAAAATTTAAGCAAATTCGGATAGAGTTGTAGTAGGTCTTATTTTTAGACTAAAAAAGCTAGTGTTGTGTTTGCTCGAGACATAAAGTAAAGGCTTGCCAGCAGTTGGTTTTTCTTCTTATAACTAAAGGAAGAGGCTGGGAAAATTGTTAATTTCTGTTGCTGTTTTTGTGAGACATTTAACCGCGTGTGCTTGTTATTTCTGGAAAACTGTAGTTATTATGTTTAGAAGTGTGTTATGTAATTGATTAATATTTCTAAGTGTGCCACTTGTAAAATATTACTCCAAGAATGACTTGTAATTGTATTTTAGTTTATATATCTATATTAGATTAGATTAGACATCGGTTTGGTTTGACCATATGATAGAACTGGAATATGCGGGTAAATCATGGATATTACATACTGAATGGAACTTGTATAATCATCAACAATACTCTGAGAGTACTTTCTGCCGAGTTGGTTACAAGAACAAGGAGAAGTACAAAATAACTTCCAGAAACTAACCTAGGATGTCAACGGAGTGGGGTGGGAGTGGGGAACACTTTTCCACCCCATTCTCCACCATCTAAAATGTTTCCTATCTTTGTCCCCATTCTCCACCATCTAAAATGCTCCCTATCTTTGTCCCCATTCTCCACCTCGGGGTGTTTTCTTTCTCCATTACTATTCCCGCGAATCCCCACAGTTCCCCATCCCCAAATCTCCCTAGGGAGACTTTCTCCCCCATCCTCGTTGGGAAAAATTTCCCGCTTTTGGGCTCCAAGAGGGGCAGTCCCCACAGGGATCCTCACTTACAGGTACAAATTGACATCCCTAAACTAAGCCAACCTTAAGGAGTTAGAGAGCCGGCTCTCTCCCGATCTAAACCAACTGAATGCCATCAGTTTCTTACCCTTTTTTCTATTTAAAACATACAATTAACTTAAATTGGGCCCTGTCAATTAAGCCTGCACCTAACACAAACCCTTGTAATAGGAGGCCTACTAACACCATCTTGACAATATATCTCAAACATTAAGTGATGATAGTCTATTTACCTTGATTTTTAAGTCCTTTATCCCAAGTCCAAACATTGTGATGAAGATAAGATACTGTACTTGTAAGTTGTAAATATACATTTGTATTTTTCTTCAGGTTACTTATTATGTAATCTATTTTCACACTGAATTTTAATCATATATACATTGCATTGTGGTGACTGAAGTGAAAAGCCATTGGTGAAATAATAAACTCTCTATAATAATAATTTATATAATACAAACACTTGGATAACTGATCATTGATATATTACCAACCACTAAGCTTCCTTAATTTTCTCTCATTATCACTTGCACTTTACTCTAATGAACATAGGTTGTACTTTAGAAGATATCTATTTTTAGTACTTTTAAAAATGTTATTAACTCATTGTTTTTTATGTAGACATTGCCCCCAATTGATGGAGTTGATGGGACCAAGAAGAAACTTGATGAGAAAGAATTATCATCTTCTGGTTAGGAATTATTTTTTAATTTCTTGAAGATAAGCAAGTCTCGCGGCCTAAAAATTTACTGTATCTGCAATTAAGCTAGAGATGAAGAGGGTTGTTCTTCCCACAGGATTACTGTTTGTTATATTAGATAATATACTTAGATATAGGATATGAGAATCTTAATTAGTATTATTTTTTTAGATTTTGGTTTGTAAGGACTATTTCATTATGGCTATGGATGACAGAAAAGCTGTTTTTTTATGTGCAAATCTGAAGTGACTTGGGGGGTGGGGAAAGTTCCTCCCAAAGGATTATGGACTTAGTTGTATGCAAGAATGTGGCCCTAATCTCACTTCACTTCTGACAATGACCATAGTAATGAAGGATTTATTTTAGTGTTTTTTTTTTTTGAAACGGTATGTATATGTGCAAGGGAGAGTAACTCTTAAGATTTGGGTAATTTTCAAATTGCACTTAACATGTTAATTTTTGAATTTGGTGCATGATTGTTTATCGGGCAAACCATCATTTTGATCTTTAGAAGTGTAATTTGTTGTCATATTGGTCCTCAAATATGTTTTTAGACAGTCAACTTAGTCATCAAATGTATTTCTCGTTAGTTAATTTATTTCATAAAATTGCTAAAAAATTATGCATTAGAAATGATTTACAATTCCAATATATTTAAGGACTAATGAGATCGCTTTACAAAATCAGATATTAAAATGGTGATTTTCCGTTGTTTATAGCATATATCGATGAAAAATTATTTTTTAAGGTTCAGAGAAATAAATTCTTCCAAGATGTCTGTCGATAATATTTAACTTAAGGTGCACTTTTCTTTAATCATTAAGCAAATTTCTTGTGTTCTTAACCTGATAGCACTACCTTGCTGTTTGGAGATTATAAAATATGATGTTGGACCAAAAAACACAGAATAATGTATATTCTTTTTTTTTTTTTTTGTACATAGAATAATGTATATTCTATTGTGCCATTTGCTAATTGTAAATCAACATGATGTCACATGATAAAATACTATTTTACTCAATTTGAACAGTTAAATTATGAAAGTCCATTAGATCTTATCGTGCACTCTCTTCATCAAAAAATTCCCCTTTCTCTCTCCTTCATATCCTCTCTTCCTCCTTCATCATTCTCTAGTGGTCTCTACCATTCCAGATTCTTGCAATATCTTGATACCATGCACAATAAAAGAATTCAGGATTGACTTATTCTTAGAGTTAATTAATGTTGGATACGTGAAACTTAGCAGTTAGATTTAAAATACTATTGATACCAATATATAATTAATGTATTTGTTTTTTGTGTGTGTGCCATACACTAAAGTTTCGATCAACATAGAAATGTAACACATAGCTATATTTTTATATTTGAACTTCTTTAATTATTCCAATAAATCATGTCATATGGATACCTAGACTCTAAATAAGTAATAAACGACGGCTAATCATATAAAAGACAACCTCAACTACTAATATATGTTTATATGTTTATCTGTTTATTAACCATTTATTTATATTTTTATTTTATTTTCTTCTATTCTAAACATATGATTTGCTGCCGATATATTTTTGCATTTCAAAAATCGTTTTGAAAAATTCAGCCAACAAAAATATTGGGTTGAGTCGCAAATTAGGGTGTTCTCTTTAAATTTTATGATAGTTTAAAATTGTACAAGACGGATGATCAACTACAATGTATTTTTGACCAAATCAACCCATAAAAGAATCTGCTCTCACGTAACCGACCTGCAAAATAGAAGGAACAAAACCGAAAGCGTAGATATGGATCGATGAAGACTACACATCTTCAACATTATAAACACTATCTCTAAATTTTATAACTTGTGTTTAAATTGCCAACTAATTTCCAACAATAATTAAGGTTTTTTTTATTTGAAGGACAATTAGTGATTATATAAGAAGTTTCTTCCTCCACCTTCTTTCCAATCCCTCTCAAACATTGCTGTCAGTCTTACATTATAAGAAGATTTGACAGAGCATATTCAGTTAGGATTCAAAGAAATTTGTAATGCTAGACAACTATTTGTGGTTGGCTAATAACAAAATGAGGGTCCCAAATAAGATTAGGTTATATATATTGATTGAAAAGTGTATACTAAATTGAAAGTTGATCTTAAAAAGGGTTACATATCCTATTGAGATGGTCTACCTAGAAATAGAATCATTCATGGTTGCCACTCCATAATTAGAGGGAAAGGAGTTCTTTTATCTTTTGTGGTCCATTCCTTTTTTTATGTGTAGGAGAGTAAGAATAGGTTATTAAAGCTTTTGACTCTAAGCAAATTCACACAATTTTTTCTTCCTTAATCCAACACCACTTGTTCTTCCTTAGTAGAATCCGAAAGTTATATTGGAATTCTAGTCCAATGTGGCAATGTCCTTCTTTATAGTTATCATTTTAACCATTTTATTATATTTTGCGCATGATAAATATTATGTTGATTGAAAAGAATAAAATAGACGAAATTTAAAAGATTGTTCGTAAGTACGATTCAGTTGATAACTATAAAAATATCAATTTGTAAAAGTGTGTGGTTGAACTCGTAACTCCTCATTTATTTACTTTTAAATGATAAAATTTTGAAGATAAACTATTTTTTAAAAACAATCCACTAGATTAGAATTAGGCTAGTGGGAGATATTTGAGTAGCCCAAGTACATAATTTATCTAGAGTGAGGAATGATTGGCATTATATTTTACTTAATAAACACAAATATATTTAAGGAAACAATCGTGATTCAAGTAAACATTCACAAAGAAGCACTACTCATTTTCTTTAGAGGATAAAGAAGCAATACTCATTTCTAAACTTTCAAAACTTACTTTTGAAAAAAATTATTTATTATCAAACATACAATGTCGTTTGATCGATGTAGCCGACTTTAGAGGATAAAGAAGCAATACTCATTTCTAAACTTTCAAAACTTACTTTTGAAAAAAATTATTTATTATCAAACATACGATGTCGTTTGATCGATGTAGCCGACTTTAATTAGTGTGATAAAACTTGATTGTTGTTGTTGTAATATCGTGCATATATGCAAATTCCTTGTGCATATAAAGAAAATATTGGAACACTCTTACGATGGATTAAGAAAATAATATGGAAACCAATATTTTCTTCAATACTATTTTAATTGTTTGTTTTTCTTATTTTGTTCTTCAGTAACATCATGTCTATTTATACAACTGTTTCAAAAAGCAATTATCATTGCTAACAAATATGGTCAAAATCTTATTATAGTACAAGTGATTAAGGATTCAAATTTAGATTTCTTTTCACCTCTTTATTGGTAAGGCTTCAAATTTTCATGAAGTAACTAAAATTTCCACTGATAGACAACTCTCTTGTAACTAATTAGTAACTTAGTAAATGTGATTGAGTGAAATTGCTTACCGTTTGGTTTGTGCATGATATGCACCAATTTGTTTTTTTGCCAACAAAAAGAAAACAATTGAGTTTTCTTGAAAAAGTCTTTACCTCAATTGCATTCACATTATACAAGACTCTCTTAAAAGGAATGCTACTATTCCCTTGCAATCATCGATGTTATTGTTTCTTCTTATTTTTTGTTAATTCATTATATATATATATATATATTAATAAAGAGTTTGAGTGACTATAATATTAGAGTTTGATCTCTTAACTAATTTATTTTAAACACCGATTAAATAACATGAACACTCCGATATTTCATAGTTTAGTTAAGTATATACTCATATTTAATAATTCAATATCATATTTTAATATTAAGTTTTTAAAACAAATTCAAATTCTTAATACATTTTGTTAGGTATTGATACTCAACCACACTCAAAGGTATTTTAGAATTTGCCTTATATAATTATTGTTCGTTCCGAACTTGGCTATATATGTTCGACCTTACTATGTGGGAGGACCCTGACGGTGAGGGAGTATACTTGTAAGTACTACAACGATCAAGTATGTAAGCCCCATGAGTGGGAGGTATAGGCTTAGCACCGTGAGGAGGTGTACTTGTAAATACTACAACGATCAAGTACGTAAGCCCCATGAGTGGGAGGTATAGGCTTAGCATAGTGTATACCTCAGCCTAGATCATGAGTTAAGCTATATAGGAGGCGAATTAAGGTATCAAGGGACTACAGTGTATACTTCAGCTTGAAACTCTAAATTCGACCGTTAGGAGTGGTCTCATGGACTTGTTTTGGTGCGTCTCTAGAGCGTATACATGCACTGATTTACCAGTGAAAACTATTAGTTTAGATGATCTGGTCCAGAGCCATATAATGATATTGGACATTGGTCTAGTTCAAAAAAAATTATTATAACAACCAAACTCTAATCTTGTAAATGATAAATAATCATTACGAAATCGGAGGTTACTAAAATAATTAATAAATTTCATAACGGCGAATCGATCGAAAACATTTTATGATTGAAATAATTATTAATTAAATTTTACCTTTCTTTTAATCAAACTCCATGTTATCGTTCTATTTTTACTTAAAAATTGGCGGGGTAAAGAGAAAAAAAATTAAGATATTTAAAAATTATAGTTTTAACTTTTAATATTAGGCTGTGTCAAAAAAAAAAAAAAAATTTTAACATTAGGCTTTTTTCTTACTTATTAATAAGTAAGTGAGCTTATACCAAAATAGTAAGAAGTAAGTTACAAAAACAACACTTGGCAAACAAAACATAATATAAGGAAAACTAACCTAAATTAAGACTCACTCTTGCAAGATATATGAGTAAATCAAAGTACATCAAAATTAATACATTTCCAAATTAAAAACACACATAAAATTAGTGAAAAATAGCAAAAAGTTTTGAGTATAAAAAAGGTAAAATAATAATAGAATAGAAATAGCTAAATAAGTGCCACACACTATGGAAAACGTTCATTTTTCTCTGATTTAAACTCAAAATCCAACGGCTCACATTGCATCTCATTGTTTTTATATTGAATCCTAATTTTCCATTTTCATTTGGTCTTTTTTGGAGTGTTCTCTCTCTCTCTAAGCGTTCTTTCTCTCTCTTTCTCTCTCTCACCTCAGTGCATTTTCTCTCGTTCATTGCCTTCCATCACCCTCGGCATTTCCTTTCACAAGGTCTGTTTCCATTCTCTGATCCGTTTCTTTCATGTTTCGATCTGTTTCTTGCATTGAATTTTTGAATTTTGACTCCTTTAGGGTAAGTTTTTATGGTTTCATTTGTTCTTGATTAGTTTGATTTCAAATGGGTCATTGTTGAATTTTGATTTATTCAATTGTGTATCATAAAGTTTCATTTTTTTAACTTTTTAAAATTTTAATTTTCTATTGTTTTGGATAAAAATAGAAATTTAATATAAGAGAATTGGATGTGAGTTAGATTCTTGATAGATTATTGTGTTTGTTTGATTTTTTGGTCAATTTTTTTTATCTGGGTCGTTTTAATTGATCGATCTATGTGTTTGTTTTAATTTGAAAGGACAAAATAGAAACAATTTTTGATTGGTTTAAATGATTTCATTGATTAACATTGTTTGTGTTTTTATTTTTATTTTTATGGTTAATGGAGATGGATCTATGATTGTTAAGTTTGGTTCTATGAAAAGTTGTTTTCAGATGTGTAGGGAAAGGATCTGAATTGTTGTTTTGATGTTGATTGAAGATGTAATATATTGTGTATTAGTTTAAAGTTTAATTTTTTATGTGATGTAATTAATAATCGAAATTTGAGGTGTAAAGTGAAAGAAGAGATTCCGAAAAGGAAATGTTATAATGCTTTGTTTGTGGACCCTTTGTTGGTCTCTTTGTCTCACACACTCCTAAATGCAAACTATTTTGATTCTAGAGGTGTATGATTAATTTTAACATGTATGGATTGTTCATTTCTAAGTGATTTTGCCTCAAAATTTGAATTTTTCTCGAAGCTAGAAATTCGAGTTTTTGCCTTCATAATGTTCAACTCACTTTTACGTGTATGTATCCAATTATAAATCACGTTACATTCAACTTTTTTAAACCAATATCGGTTTTAGAATCAATTCATTCAAAATCAATTTTCTTCACCTACAAGTTCTCGGTTTCGGTTAATTGTTTTTTATAATTGATATAGTAAGTGAGGGAAATGGAGGGGATAAATTAGTTTAGGGATTTTCTAAATTAAAATTCCACTTTTAGTCAGTTATTGGATCTTTTTATAGAAATATTGCACTTCTACTAAATATTTTGCATTTATCCTGCAGATATTAGAAGATGGCAGACGCTGAGGATATTCAACCTCTTGTTTGTGACAATGGAACTGGAATGGTTAAGGTACAAAAATGATCTTATTTTTGTATGATTATCAGTATCTTATTTATACATACGAGTTGTATCTTGATTCAGTTTAATATTGAGCTCAATCAACATGAATCTCTAGTGTGCATCTATTTGCAAATGAATCTCCTTTTGAAATCTGATTTTTTATGATGAATTCCGATTCTCTATGACGGATCGTGATTCATTCTAATGAGTTATCACCTAAACTTAGTGTATCCGGCCAGTTTTTGTCAACTTTGTTTAGGTGATCACTTTTCTTTTTTCATTTGATTTATGACTTGAATTTTGAATTACTTTGAAGTTTATATAAGATATATTATTAGCTTATAATTTTGCTATGTCACTTGTTTTTACTTAACAATATTATAATTTCATTTGGAATGTATCTTACAATCTTACACATCACAATAAGATTTGATTCACAATTCAGAAAATAGTTCTTTCAATTCACTATATGAATCATGATTTGATAACCACATTTTTTGGCATTGACGTTTGCTCAAAAACATATCATACTGCAATACTCTAGTTCGTTATTCACGATATAAATCTTGATTTGACAACCATGGTTTTCGGCATTAAGTTTACTTAAAAACATAACAGTATACAATACTCTAGCTGGTTTTGTTGGAATTTCTTACATTTATATTACCTAATTGAATTTGAAAAAACTAATTCCAATATATCTTTTCTTCAGGCTGGATTTGCTGGAGATGATGCCCCGCGTGCTGTCTTTCCCAGCATTGTTGGTCGTCCTCGTCACACTGGCGTGATGGTTGGCATGGGTCAAAAAGATGCATATGTTGGTGATGAGGCACAATCTAAGCGTGGTATTTTGACTCTGAAATACCCTATTGAACATGGAATCGTTAGCAACTGGGATGACATGGAAAAGATTTGGCATCACACCTTCTATAATGAGCTTCGTGTTGCCCCAGAAGAGCACCCAGTTCTGCTAACTGAGGCTCCTCTCAACCCTAAGGCTAATCGCGAGAAGATGACCCAAATCATGTTTGAGACCTTCAATACCCCTGCTATGTATGTAGCTATCCAGGCCGTTCTTTCACTGTACGCTAGTGGTCGTACCACCGGTGAGTAACTTTTTATTTATTCAATTAGGTTCGGGTTATGTGGTTTATACATGGCCAGGAACTTTTAGATCGGGATTAAGAAGCCGTGATTGTAAAAAAAAAAAGTCTTAAATCTGTCATGTCGTGCATGTAATGGAATTTTAAAGTTTATATTTTCCTTCTTTGTGCAGGTATTGTGTTGGATTCTGGTGATGGTGTCAGCCACACTGTCCCTATCTACGAGGGTTATGCTCTACCACATGCCATCCTTCGTCTTGATCTGGCTGGTCGCGATCTCACTGATTTCTTGATGAAGATTTTGACTGAACGTGGTTACTCCTTTACCACCTCAGCAGAGCGTGAAATTGTCCGTGATGTGAAGGAAAAGTTGTCATACATTGCCCTTGACTATGAGCAAGAGCTGGAGACAGCCAGGACCAGCTCTTCCGTTGAGAAGAGCTACGAATTGCCTGATGGGCAGGTGATCACTATTGGAGACGAGCGTTTCAGATGTCCAGAGGTCCTATTCCAACCATCCATGATAGGAATGGAAGCAGCAGGAATTCACGAGACCACATACAACTCCATCATGAAGTGCGACGTCGATATCAGGAAAGACCTGTACGGTAACATTGTCCTTTCAGGAGGAACCACCATGTTCCCTGGCATTGCTGATAGAATGAGCAAGGAAATCTCTGCTTTGGCCCCAAGTAGCATGAAGATCAAGGTGGTAGCACCACCTGAGAGAAAATACAGTGTCTGGATTGGTGGTTCCATCTTGGCATCTCTTAGCACCTTCCAGCAGGTTTGTTTTGTTCTTTCTTTCTTTCTCTACCTGGCATGTTATTGTAGGATGTTGGTAACAGAGTTTCAAAAATGATCCCTAAATTTAAAAATTCTCAATCACGTCAAATATCCTTGGAAGAAGACTTTAGGGCCTGTTTAGATTAGCTTACTTGAGCATATATATTTACATAAGCAGTTGTGATTAGCTTACTTGAGCTTATCTATTTACATAAGCAGTTGTGATTAGCTTACTTGAGCTTATCTATTAAAATAAGCAATTGTGATTAGCTTATGCTTATGTTATTTCATTAGTTTGTTTCAGCTTATTTCCATAAGCTCTTCATCATAGCTTATGAAAAGCAATTTAGTTTATAGTTTATGAAAACAAACAGTTTGACTTTAATAATTTATCATAAGAACTTATATAGTGTTTTCTTAAATTGGTACAACCCAACCATATAAATGAATAAGCTCATGTTATTGATGTAATGACTCAAACATTTTGTTTTGAGTGCAGATGTGGATTGCAAAGGCAGAATATGATGAATCTGGTCCATCTATTGTGCACAGAAAGTGCTTCTAGACTACTGTTTTGAGATAAAAAAGAGGTTTTGTCAAAGGGAAAGACTAGTGTTATGAATCCTCCGGAAGCATTTCAACTTGTAACCCTTTAAATTCATTTTTATTTGCTTTGGTTATCTTTTGTTCATTTTACTATTCACAATGTTGGAGTGATTATTTTGAGGAGTTGTTTTTTCAAATGATCCAATTCTTTTCAGTAATATTTTGATGAGTTTATTTTTTTCATCTGGTTCATTTTGCGTATGATTTATCGAGGATTATCAAACTACCATGCCTGTGCAAAATTTGTTACTGAAAAATTAGCTTTTGAAGAATCATTATCATACCAATCATATCATATTGGAATATGGTATGAAAATTTGATATAAGTTGTATGAGAAATCAGATGTAGAATATCATGGAATTGAAAAACAAAAAAGAGACAGAAATTAATCAATAAGTATGGCAGCAGGACAAAACATAATATGATTTGGGTATGCAACGTAGCGATCTACACTTGAATATGTTTTGATGACTATATTAATGCTTATATTTCAAGTGCATTAAAGACAAGGCACGGGTGCGTGTTTGATACTATCTAAACTCACATCCGAAATTACTATTCAAATCCAAACCCAAATACAAAGATTGTTCGGGTAGTAAAATAAAACTCACACCCACACCCGTTGGGTTCGAGTTTTTTTAGCCAAACCCGCAACAAGAACACACATAATTAATTATTAGTCCAAACTCGACTTGAATTCTATTTGATAAAATACAAAATGTAGCATAGTTTGGTAAGATATAACAAAAAAAATACAAAAAAGACATCATATATTTGGTTTGTTGAGATATTTATGCTATATAAAAATAAAAATTAAATAAATATATTGACAAATAATTTTTTTTGACTAAATATACATTGAAAATTAATAAAATAAAATGAACGTTGGTCTATAGTTAAAATAAAATAATTTTTTCTTCGTACTATAGCTTTTGTTTCTCTTTTGTATTTTACTACAAAATCATCATGGTGGCAACAAAACACGAAGGACCTGCTGTAGGAATTGATCTTGGCACCACATACTCTTGTGTTGCTGTGTGGCTTGATGATCAAAATCGTGTAGAGATTATTCACAATGATCAAGGTAACAGAATTACACCTTCTTTCGTCACTTTCACTGATGATCAAAGGATGATTGGTGATGCCGCCAAAAACCAGACTGCTTCTAATCCAACCAACACTGTCTTTGGTAAGTTTCTATAGTCTCTAATATACTGTTATGTATCTGATGATGTTATCAATATTATGATTATTCTATGTAGTGTTTGCGGTCATGTCACGACTTTTATTTCGTTGAGAATTGTATTCGAACGCAGTTTTGTAGTTTCAATTGTATTGTATGGTGAAAAAATATGTGATGAGAAATAACTAATATTAAATTAATTTTTTTCAGATGCTAAGAGGTTAATAGGTAGAAAGTTTAGTGATTCTGATGTTCAGAATGATATGATGTTGTGGCCATTCAAGGTTGTTGGGGTGAAAGACGACAAACCTATGATTGTTATTAATTACAATGGTAAAGAGAAGCAATTTTGTGCTGAGGAAATATCGTCTATGGTCCTCTTAAAGATGCGAGATGTTGCAGAGAAATTTTTACTATCTCCTGTAAAGAATGCAGTTATTACTGTGCCTGCTTACTTCGATGATTCTCAGCGAAAAGCCACCATAATTCTCTTACAAGAGAACTAACTGTGACGGAGAACGGAATATTTTCATCTTCGACCTTGGTGGTGGGACTTTTGATGTGTCTCTCCTTACAATTGAGGACGAGGTCTTTCACGTGAAGGCAACTGCTGGAAACACTCACCTCGGTGGAGAGGACTTTGATAATAGAATGGTGAACTACTTTGCACAGGAGTTTAAAAAGAAGAACAAGGTGGACATTACTGGGAACTCAAGAGCCTTAAGGAGGTTGAGAACGGCATGCGAGAGAGCGAAAAGGACTCTATCTTTTTCTTGATTCACCAACATTGAGGTTGATTCTTTAGCTCAGGGAATTGACTTCTTTACATCAATCACCCGTGCCAAGTTTGAGGAAATCAATATGGATCTTTTCAACGAGTGTTTGAAAACTGTTGAGAGTTGTCTTACTGATGCCAAGATGGACAAGAGTTCTATCCATGATGTTGTCCTTGTTGGTGGCTCTTCTAGAATTCCGAAAGTACAACAACTGTTGCAGGAGTTTTTCAAGGGGAAGGAATTATGCAAGAACATCAATCCTGACAAGGCTGTTGCTTGTGGTGCTGCTGTCCAAGCTGCTATTTTGAGCATTAAGAATGTTCCAAAATTGGAGCTGGAAGATGTTACACCTTTGTCACTTGGTGTCCATGTGAAAGGGAATGTCACGAGTGTGGTGATTCCTAGGAATACTTCTGTACCTGTCAAGAAGACAGAAGGTTATGTTACAGCTTCAGACTACCAAACCAGTATATGGTTGCAGGTTTATGAGGGTGAGAGAACAAGAGCCAGTGATAACAATCTACTTGGTTCGTTTACAATATATGGCCTCCCATATGCTCCTCGTGGTCAATACCCTGTCGAGGTATGCTTTGCTGTCGATGAAAATGGTATCATAATCGTTTCTGCTCAAGAAAAATCCACCGGTAGTAAAAAAACAATTACAATTACTAATGACAAAAAAAGATTGTCATCCAAAAAAATTAAAAAATTGATAAGAGAAGCTGAAAATTACCGTGTCGAAGATGAGAAATTTCTAAGGAAGGCCAATGCAATGAATGACTTAGATTTATGCGTTTACAAGGTAAAGAATGCTCTGAAGAAGAAGGAAGTTAAATCAAAGCTCTCATCTGAAGAATATGACAAGATCAAATGTGCAATTACTAAGGCCACAAATTTGCTTGAGAATAACCAGCAGAGTAAAATAGATGTTCTTGAGAATCAACTGAAGGAGCTTGAGAGTATATTTCAACGCATTACAGAAATTCCTGAGGAGCCTGTTCGTAAGGAAGGCCGCAATTGGTTTTCAAAGTTCTTCTCACGTAGATCATGACTTAGATATTTATTTTTTCATTTTAGTTAGTTTAATTAATAGCTTTTTTTTTTAATTTATTTATATTTGAAGATTCTCTCCACCCTTTTGATAAAAGTCTTCTAATAAATTTATTTATCCCATGTAATCTTAAATTAATTGCAGTAATAAATTTTTAAATGCTGATCTGTATTTTCCAATTGAACTTATTAGCATATAAGTATTTTGATTGCTGTTTTAAACTGTTACTGCTTGAAAGCAGAAAGCGTTGGTGTGCTTGCTATTAATTAACCAACTATCTCTAAGAATGAAAACAGGACTTTTACAAAACAATTTAAACAGGACTTTGACAAATTTTGTTATTTCTTTTCTTCTGTATGCTCCACAAAATACAAGAAAAACGATTTGCATCTATTGCACACAGCTGCACCAGCATGTCGAAAATAATTAGTTGGTTATAACTTATAAATAAAATGAAACACGTGTACGAATTTCATAATTTTTATTGTCAATATTCAAGAGAGAGAGGTGTAAGAAATTGTGGGAAGAGTGTGACAATTGCTATCTAAAAAATACGATTACAGAACTAATAAACTGATCAATCAATCATATTTGTTTATGTATCATACAATTAGCAACCCAAAAGATAATCATTCAGATTCTTGTTTTATGAAGCAATACAACATGAATTACAACAGTCTACTGCCACGAATGATGAGCAAAAAAAGCATCAAAATAACTCAGCAGTGTCAGAAATTCTCTTTCAAACAGCACCTAAGGAATGAAATGTTATCTGTATAATAAGTTAACTACGCGTAAGAAAACAAATACAAACTTGTAATCAGATGCTTTTCTCATCAATGATAACTATGAATTGTTGAATACATTTACCTATTAGAATAACAACAGTAAAAAAAAAAAAAAACCCAAAGCCTCCATAAATAACCACATCATGAACAGAGCCCCGAAGGTTATGGTTAGTCCTATGAACTATAAATATTGCATTAAGTTGTTACTCTTAGGATAGGAAAATGCCAAGTTTCTTCCGAAAATTGTGATCATTGAAGCTCAGGTGGAATTAGAAATTCTCCATATACCAATTCTGTACCCTGCAGACATGAGCAGAAGCTCCCAAACCATGTTTGGTATACTCAGAAGATTCACTTTGGATCCCGGGATCTCAGACCAATTTACAGAAATTTCTGAAATCGGGATTCGAAACCACTTGCACAGAAAGACTAGTTCAACATCAAAGCACCACCTGCAAGAGAATGACAAAGACTATTATAGATAAGTATAAAGAACAAGACCACATCATTTCCTCAACAATAAAATGTAAAGTATTTAAGAGGATAAATCCAGGGATGGAATTTGAGTAATTCTTAGCAGGGTAAAACAATATGGAGATCCGGCAATCAAAGGGTAGGGAATTTCCTTTTATTAATTTTGGTTTCACATTATGGCAGAGAAGTTAGAATTTGTTGTAGAAACAAAAAGTGGTTAAAACAAGAGACCTGTCTGTTTATTTGCTAATGATTTACTAGCATCAGTAACAACATAGGATCCTGCTTAACAACATAGAAGCCTTAATAAATGCCTTGCCACGCTATTCAGCAATGGCACTGCCATGCGTCCACTTAATAACACTGTTTGAGACTATTTTGACAACGTAGTTCAATTATATAGTAGCGACAGATCTTATCACAAATTTGCTCTTTCTTTTCTGGATAAAAAATGCTTGTTTTTCGATAATATTAAATAGTTCTAAGCAAATAATTATGGTCCAAGTCCAAGATACATAAGGCCAAGGATTATGAGTTCAACTTTTTTCATATGTATAATATATAAAGGACTGTAAATACATTTTTTTCATTTCCATATTAGAACCTATGACAGGAGCATAGCTAATGATACAACAAATAAGACATAGCATACAAATGAAGAAAAGTAAGGACAAAAAATTACACCAAAGAGGTAAAAGTTATTGAACAATTTACTGTCAAATGTAAGAAAAATCAGTTTTTAATTATTTCTCAATTATAGAGTGCTAAGAACAATCACCTTTTCAAGCGGACATTTGAAAAAAGTTTCCTAGCTGCAGCTCTAGTAAACATCTTGAAACCACACTGTGAATGTACAAAGTCAATATCAGATAAAATAAAAACCTAAATGAAATATACATGCTCAAGCAAAAGCATTGAGGAAGCAGTGAAGCACTAAATATCAGGGTAACAAAATCAGAACGCAAGGTCAAAAGTTAAAGTAGGCAATTACTTGTGTATCACGAACTCCAGGACCAGCAGCCAATAGAACCACAAGATGGAACCCTTTCATCAAAAAATTGCGGTACCACTTCCTCTGCAGATGTTAAGCTAAGTTATTCAACCATGGTGATGTATCCACACAGGAACAATAAAACAAAGAATAAAGAAGGCCACGCTTAACTGTAGCCAAAGCTTTCTCCTCTAGATGAGCTCGTGACCCAAATACAACAACAGGGGTATCAGATATTCTAAAGCTAGGATCACTACCACTTGAATCTCCGTCCTTTTTGGCAACAGCTCGAATCTGAAAGCAAAACAGTATACAACGCATATCAAATCTGGGACTAGAAATATAAAGTAAAATTTGGTTTTATATCTGTGGAAGCTGCAAATCATAACATTCCAGTAACCTGATTTTCAAGTTTTTCTAGGTCGGTGATTTTGGTTGCTCCATCAGCATCAAGCATGAGAAGTAGTTCACCACGTGAGTGCAACATTCCCTGTAATACCATGCTTTCAAGGAAAGAAGAAAGCCTTAATTAATGATCCACATGCATAATGTGTTGCAGCCATTCAATATAAAAGTAGATTTTAAAAGATTATAGTTTAAATTAGACTCACTTTTCTGATTGCTTCTCCCTTCCCATGATTCCTTCCAAGAAGGATGACCCGTACCTTGTCTACTGTATATTTCCTTACAAATTCAAAAGCTACTCTTTTAGTCCCATCAGTACTTCCATCATCAATAATTACAACCTGCTCAAATGTCCATTCCATTGATAAGAAAACATAAATGTATACATAATACATGGAAAGATACAAAGTACAAAACCATTTGGAATAAAAAGTACTCGGGCAACGAGGTTCAAATAAAATACACTGTCAGACCAAAAATATTTGAATGGATATCGAAAGAAATTTCAATTTAGATTAATAAAGATCATGAGTGAAATTGAACCTGATTTATATGTCTAACAGAAACATTAGAAAAATTAATACTGTTTTATGATGTTTCACATGGTGTAATATATAGTTTTCTTTGCAACTCTAAATAGTATGATAATATTTTCAAGACAATAAGCTAGATTCTAAACCAACATCCTACAAGAATAGAACTGCAAGTACCTCATATGAAAATGAAGGATCCTTTGAAGCACGTTGTTGCAGATAACTACAACACAAAAGCATAAGTAAAATTATGCTCATGATAACAACCATAAACAATAAATGCAATGCTACTTCACCAGAACAGCAGTTACATAACTATTCACAATACTACTCTATGTACAAAGTCTAGCCCATTGAAATAAATGAGCCATAAAAAAGTGCATGAAATTTAAAGCTCTAAAATATTGACAAGCTTGGATTTTCCTTTTTTTGTTTCTATGGTTGTTTCAACTTCTTTTCACTTCGAGGAAAGGGAATTCAAACATGTTAACATCTTGATCTGAACAGAAACAGTATTCATCTTGGTAAAAAATGGCGTGCTTCGACTTACATCATAGTTTCCTCAAGTGCACCAGGAAGCCTATACTCCTCGTTGAATGCAGGGATTATCAAAGAGATATACTTTGAGGCAGGATCAACAACATGTGGGCAAGGAACCTAAATAAAAAAGAATGAAATCAGTGATCATTAGGTGCAAGGTTCCAAAGATGTGTATGATCCTTCCTCTTGGAATTGGGATGCAGACCAGATTATAGGAGTAGAAATTAAGGATAGGCCATAAAATGCCAACCACTCTAGCTCAATAATATTGTAGAGATTGCAGATGAAAGAGAAAGACATGGGAAATCTGAATAGTTTCAATAAGATAAAGATCACTGCTGATAATGACAACAACTACAGAACTGCAAATCATGGTGTTACAAGGGGCATAACATAAATGATAAGCTCAAATGCAAAAAGGGATTGTTGAGATTCATCTTGCATCCTAGTTCTAAAATAAAATAACAAAGCACAGAGAAACATAAATTTATGGATTAAGTGATTAACTCATGATGCAGTAACTGCAACTTCAGCTTCTTTGAGAACACGGATGATATGCATATTAACTTATGACATAAAAATGAATCATTCCATTATCATTCTCATGAAGTGTATCATTCACCTTATATCTTTCTTATTTGTTTTTATATAAAACCTTATATTTGTACTTTCTGTAGGAATTGAGAATCCAACCATACTAAAACCTTATATGAACAGAAAACACTAACAAGCAGCCATACATCACAAATCCAGTTATTTCCTCTAACTTCTTGATCAGGTCATGATTTTATCATCAGTTTGTAACATATAAGCCACATTTCCACCTACGACTGCACCTTTAATCTTCAATCACTAGAAGTTGTACAACTAGCAACAAAGTCAAAATTTTGCATTACAAAGTTCACTTGTCGAAAGAGAAAAAAACACCATCGAGAAGAGGTCTACAAAAGTCAATCATACTAGACTTATCTCACTGAACTATACCTCTTCTAGACACCAACCTCTCCCCTCCCTAGCTAAATAAACATATACGGATTTATCACAAAATCTTGCGTATCAACATAAGTTAAAAAACAAAACTTTACCTGTTTCAATGAATTAGGATCCTCAAAAATTGCCGGAACTTCAATGTGCCTATACAAAAATAAAAACATTAAACTAACAATCACATAAAATTTTCTTTTCGCGCATATAAATAAGACTAATCGGTAAAATTAACGACATACCGATGGTTATTTCTTCTTCTATAAGCTTCAAAGAAGATTACAAATCCAAACCCTAAAACCAAAACCACAGCAATTGTCCCAATTAAACATATAAAATCCATTCCTTTTCACTTCTCTATGAGACACTATAGCTCTTCCCCCTGTTATCAAACACACAAAATTCACATAAATTATTCATAGTAATTAGTAAATAAACAACACCAAATCATAGTAGATCAATTAAAAACTAAAATCACACAATTCAACATACATTCATAAAAAATAATTTTTCTTTATCATAACATTGATTTTATCATCATCATCATGAAATAAGCAAGTTATAATTATATATTGTCAATTTCTCCACTTTAGCATGAAATGGAGGAATCGCGATGCGAAGTGGAGTGGAGGTCAGCTGCCACCGCAAATCGGAGACGTAAATCTCGGTGGAATTGGATCCTCGCGTATGTTACAGGAGAAGGGAAGGAAAATCCGAAAATAATTGAAAAAGGAAAAACCTTGTGGCGGAGTTTGTTACTGTTTCCGGTAGCCGACGAGGAAATCAACTCCGTCAGCTTTTTCCGGTGAGTTGATATCAGTGCGACGACTCAAACTTGTTTCTGATAAAATGGTCAAAAGACGAAGTTACTGCAATATTGTTTTTCTTTTTCTTTTTTTTTTTCTTTTTTATTTTTTGCGCTGGTGAGTTAATGGACCCTTCAAAAAGAAGTGGACTGGGCTTATACCATCTTCTTCATTTTTTTTCTAAATGAGATTTACTTCTGTCACACCCTATCAGTTTCTTGCACGTCTTATACTTTTCTCGTTTTACCTTTTCGCTATTTAAGTAGCAGAAATTATAAAAATGATAATTTTTCGTTCACTGCTTAAGTAGCAAACATTATAAAAAAACAATTATGGTAAGATGTTTTTTAGATGTATCCATTACCTAAGTAGCGAACTGAGATATTTTGGTACATCTGTATGACGCGCAAGAAAATTGATAAAATGACAAAAGTGAATCCGTTTCTAAATTATTCATTTTATCTCTTCCTAAATTTCGTTCCTCTTAAGTCTTTTAACTATAACTCCGTATGTTGTTATGATCTTTTGATTACTTTTAAACCGAAATGTATTTTCTTTTCATCTTTCTTGCTTCCTTCTTTGCCAAAAAAGAAAATCTTTTCATCTTTCTTGCTTCCTTTTTTTGCCAAAAAAATAAAACCATGAGTACCACATCTTAAGGTTAGTTACCAAAATATCTTCACAAATAGTATTTATTTGGCCTAATTTAATTGGTTGTATGTCTTCTAATAAGAATGGAAACGGGTTAACAGGTTAAATATGCAATTTTTATTAACAGGTTAAATTCTTGTGGAAAAGAATGCAGTTTTAAGTCGCAAACAAAAATTGTGTAAAAAAAAAAGTTCCAATAAAAAATAACTTTAAACATAGATAGTCGTTATATCAATCTTTTTACACGATTTATTTTACATTATTAGATTGTGATAAGATTGATATTGCAATTCAGTTGTGGAATTGAAGACCGGAGATTTATTGTTAGACAGACAGTACTAAAAGTCACTTCAGATAAGGTGACAAAATATAAGAAAACGTGCTCTAACAATAACATATTTTTACTCCATTTATATTTGAGACTTTTAACTTTCTAACATCAGAGGTTGTAGATCTTTTTTATAAGATTTCAAAGAGTTATGCCTAGTAATACTGTGTTTCGTAGGTCAATGAATGTGGTTTTTGAAAAATGATTGTCATTTAAAAGGGTTTAGCAACGTAATTTATTGCACACCTATCTTTCATTCATATGTAATTATCTTAGATAATAAGGTCCTAACAAAAACATTTGACAACAATTTAATACCCTATGTTTTTTCTCCCATCGTCTTCCAATAAAAATTACAATCACATATGTAATGTTATTTGTTTTTCAAAATTAAATATAGGGTAGTCTCCAAATTTTTGGTATCCTATGAAAATTTTAAATTTGGTGTCCCATTTTATAATAAGTCATATGTGTTAGCCTTTATTTTTAGTTAAAATAAAAGAGATTTAAAATAAATAAATAAATGTTTGGAATTCAAAGAATGGCAAAATATGCTAAGTGTTTTTGCCTTTCGATTGTTTGGAGCTTCGATTCGAAGCGAATTTTCATAATCTGTAGACTTAGCAAATTTCAAAGGCGTTCAGGCTTTCGAGTTCGATTGTCAAAGCAGTTGGAAGCGAAGCAGAGTTCGGAGATCGTGCAAACGTGCCAAGACATGCGTCCAAGACCTATTGATTAGTGTTTTAGGCAGTTGTTAGCAGTTATTTGTATTGTTTATAAATATTGAAGGTTGAAAAACACACAAGAAGGGGGGGGTTGAATTGTGTTAAGACTTTTTCTAAGTTAAAACAAATTGCAGCGGATAAAGTATAACACACACAATATATGAGGATAGGGATAGAGAGATGCTCAGAATTTTTATACTGGTTCCTCCCACTAACAGGAGTAGTCCAGTCCTCTTGTCTTTCACAAGAGATTTCACTATAATCACTCAGATTACAAATGCTCAAGCACTAAGCAAGAGACTTCAAACTGCTCAAGCACAAAGCAAGAGACTTCTAACTGCTCAAGCACAAAGCAAGAGACTTCCAATGCTCAAGCACAAAGCAAGAGACTTCCAATGCTCAAGCACAAAGCAAGAGACTTCCAATGCTCAAGCACAAAGCAAGAGACTTCCAATGCTCAAGCACAAAGCAAGAGACTTCCAATGGTTTTACTGTTAATAAAGATAACAGATTAACACTTGATATACAATCAGAGGTGTTTACAAAATACAACGCAGTTACAAGACTAACTTAGAAAATTATCACAAAGTTTCTAAGTGTTTGATAGCTTCAGAATTTAACAGAGTTTCAGCACGTTCAGAAGCTTCAGTCTTTTTTTCTGATTCTTCACAAATCTTCTTCCTTTTATAGATGATAAAATGAACGTTGAAGATTATAGCCGTTTGAAGAATTGAGACGCTCCTTTGTATTGATCAGTGAACTTATTAGCTGTTCTGATTTGCAGTAGCTTAGGAGCTTAACGTTTACTACAAAATGAGAGATTCCTTTTGGCTTTTGATATTTGAACCTTGGTGAAAGCCAAATAAGGAAATAATCGTTTCTGAAGCCTGACTTGAAAAGGACCTTTCCATGGTCAAACCTTTTCATTCTTGATTTCTGCGTTTGGACTTAGTCAGGCACAGTCTTCAATAAAATTGTACTCTCAAATGTAGCTTGACACTTATCTCTGACGAGCCTTCAGATAATAGCTTCAGAGTTTCACAGGCTCAGAATTACTTGCTTCAGATCTGGTGAGCTCAGAAGTAATTCCTTCAGAGATTCTAAGGTTCAGATAATAACTTCAGAGTTTCATAGGCTCAGAATTACTTGCTTCAGATCTGGTGAGCTCAGAAGTAATTCCTTCAGAAATTCTAAGGTTCAGATAATACCTTCAGAGTTTCATAGGCTCAGAATTACTTGCTTCAGATCTGGTGAGCTCAGAAGTTCTTCAGATTTTGATAGGCTCAGAATTACATGTTTCAGATCTGGTGAGCTCAGATGTTCTTCAGATTTTGATAGGCTCAGAATTACTTGTTTCAGATCTGGTGAGCTCAGATGTTCTTCAGATTTTGATAGGCTCAGAATTACTTGTTTCAGATCTGGTGAGCTCAGATGTTGTTTGCTCAGAAGTAATTCCATCAGAAATTCTAATGTGCTTTTGTACGCAAATTTTAACTTTTAATCCTGCACACTAAATTAAATTATTAGTACTCCAATTTAACTTTAAATACTTTGTTATCATCAAAATCAATTAAGGAGATACAAAATCATAATTTTGTTCCAACAATCTCCCCCTTTTTGATGATGACAACTATATGTATTTAAAATCAATTGTTGTTGTTTTTTATTTAACATCTTGACTTCAGGTTCTGAGGTTTGCAAGCTCCCCCTGAGTCTGATAAGCTTCAGAAGTTTATCAATGATAAATATAAAACAGTCTAAGAGTAATATTTAATGTCAAATATAATTTCATATATTCTACCTTCAGAATTAGAGGTTTGCAAGCTCTATTTCTTCAGATTGACAAATATAAGATATGGTTTGCAAGCGTATCTTATATTATATGAATTTATGTTGGACAAAATTTATTACTCCCCCTCATTAAAAGTTTAAAAGACTTTAATATAACTTAACAAGAGTAGAGTTCAGAAAATGTGATCTTTAGAGCTTCAGAAATAATTTCACTGCCATAGGAAATGAAATAATATTTTCTCCCCCTTTGTCATTATCAAAAACGGGTCAGTCAAAGCACACGTTACAGGGTAGTAGATGCACACAGCAAAAGGGAATTGTTAAGTACCATGGTGAAACAGGGAATTGTTTCAGAATGAAGACTAGTTTCTTCAAGATCTGAATCAGTTCCAGGAAAAGGTGGAGTGGTTTGAATGGATGAGGGGTTTGGTTCAGAAGTGGTTGGCTTAGGAGATGAAGTCTGAAGGGGTTCAGTTTGGGATTCAGCAGGGACTTCAGAATTTTGAACATTTGAGGGTTCAGATTGGTCTACGTCCATTGCTATTGGGGTAGACTCAGAATCTTTAATAGGAGATTTCTGAGGGGATTTAGGGGTGTCAGAAATGGTTATAGTGGAAGTTTCAAAATATTGGGGAAACAAGATAGTGACGTAATGGGGGCTTGGCAGTTACTTTTAATAAAATCATCATTAGCTCTCCTCCATTACCCAGCGGTTACTAGACATGATGGAAAGTTACACAGATAAGTAGTGTTTTCAGAAGCCAGCTGTCAGTTAGAGAAACTGAGCAGTCAACTAACACTTAGAGTAGGTATCTGAGTCACAAGAGATCATATTTAATAATAAATAATTCTGATTGCTTCAGATGAGAGAGTGCTTCAGAACCTATGTAATAGTTTCTGAGCCATCCAAACTTCTGAGGCCCTTCAGAACTAATTTATTCATTCAGAGTTAACAGCATTCAGAAACATCATTCAGAATTAAAAACCATGTTCAGATTTTTCTTGATAAAATTGAAACGATCAATAGCAAGAGGTTTGGTAAAGATATCAGCCCATTGATGCTCAGTATCAATGAATTGAATCTCAATTACTCCCTTCTGAACATAATCTCTAATGAAGTGATGCTTGATCTCAATGTGTTTAGCTCGTGAATGCAAAATAGGATTCTTAGACAAACAGATAGCAGCAGTATTATCACAGAGAAGTGGTATACTACTTATCCTTATCTGATAATCCTCCAGCTGATGTTTCATCCAGAGCAATTGAGTGCAACACTTAGCAGCTGAGATGTACTCTGCTTCTGCTGTAGATAGAGCAATAGTTGCTTGTCTCTTACTAGCCCATGATATAAGGTTTTCACCTAGAAATTGACAGTTTCCACTAGTGGACTTCCGTTCAATTTTATCACCAGCATAGTCAGCATCACAGAATCCAATAAGCTGATAATCTAAGGATTTCTTATAAAGTAATCCAAGATTAGTGGTTCCTTTCAAATATCTAAAGATTCTCTTAACAGCAGTTAAATGAGACTCTCTAGGATCTGATTGAAATCTAGCACACAAGCATACACTGAACAAGATATCTGGTCTAGATGCAGTGAGATAAAGGAGGGAACCAATCATACCTCTGTATAATTTCTGATCTACTTTGCCTTCAGATTCTTCCTTCAGAAGACAGCTAGAGGGATGCATAGGAGTTGACATTGGTTTACAATCTTCAAGACCAAATTTCTTCAGTAAATCCTTTGTGTATTTGGTTTGATGCACATATACTCCTTCTTTTCTTTGATTGATTTGAATTCCCAAGAAGAATGTTAGTTCTCCCATCATACTCTGTTGAGACCTTTTAGGGTGTTGGCTTCATTTTGGTAAAATAAGCCTAATTCCATGATGTGGAGCATGATGTGTGGCACATCAGGGTTCACATCTGGACGCCCTACTGGACGCGCTTTTATTTATTTAAACGCGATCTTTTGAAAAAGATTTGTTTTTCAAATTAAATCGTGCCAGCTTGCGCGCCAAGGAACAAGATAATCTTTCATGGTTCTGTTTTATTTTATTGGCCGACTTTGATCAAAAAGATTTGAAACAAACAATTAAAAGATTATGATCAAATAAATCTCAAGGCAAAATTTATCAAGGCCAACTCGTCAAAGCCCATGAAGCTTGTTCTATATAAAGGAAGACTGAAGACCAATTATTCATCAACTGAAATCAAGAAGCTAAGTCTACAAATTGAGTCTTAGGGTTTTAGTTCTTTAGTTGTTCTTTGTTCTTTGTGAGCCTTCACTTGGATCATAATTTTGATGCAAGTAAGGACTGAGTTTATAGAGTTGTAATCTCTAGTTGTCTTTCTCCAAAGCTTTGAAGCAAGGAGTTAGATTGTGCAACACTCTAAGCCTTTAGGTACGAGTGCTTCGCTTGTCTAGGAGTGTGTCTCCAACTGAGTTTGTTATTAAATCCTTACTGGGTAAGGTTGAGGGGGAGTGAGCAGAGGTTCTCATATCTAGGAGTTCCTAGGTAGAATTAGCACGGGTAGTGATTAAGTGAGAAGTTGTAAACGGGGGAGTTTAGCTTTGAATTGATACTACCATAGTGGATTCATCCCTGGATTGGTATCCTCCAGAATAGGGCTTGTTATAAGTGCCGAACTGGGTTAACAAACTCACGTGTTCTTTTGTTTCCTGCACTTTATATTGTTTACTTGTTCATCAAGTTCAGTTGTTCACGATGTTGACACATTAGGCTACACATCGTACGATTCCTAAAGTGTACACATCGTGCTACACATCTGACACTTGCCACCAGAATTTCAATTGGTATCAGAGCAGGCACCCTGCCTGTTTGAGGGTGAGCTCCAGGGAAGTTACTTTCTGGAAACATGGACAAGGATGGAACAACGGTCAACAAACCACCCCTCCTGGATGGAACCAACTATGACTACTGGAAGCCAAGGATGATTGCCTTCCTAAAGTCACTTGACAGCAGAACTTGGAAAGCTGTGCTCAAAGGCTGGGAGCATCCCAAAATCTTGGATGCTAATGGTGTTGACACTGGTGTACTCAAGCCAGAGGAAGATTGGTCAACTGCAGAAGACACTGCATCACTTGGAAACTCCAAAGCTTTGAATGCTTTATTCAATGGAGTGGACAAAAATATGTTCAGATTGATCAAGCAGTGTACTGTTGCAAAGAATGCTTGGGAGGTACTCAGAACCACTCATGAAGGCAATGCCAAGGTAAAAAGCTCAAGAATCCAACTTCTCAACACTAAGTTTGAAAACCTCAGAATGAAAGAAGAAGAATCAATTCATGAATTTCACATGAATTTGCTTGAGGTAGACAATTCCTTTGAGGCTCTAGGTGAAAAATTGTCTGAAGAAAAGCTGGTGAGAAAGATGCTTAGGTCCTTACCTAAGAGATTTAACATGAAAATCACAGCCATTGAAGAAGCTCAAGATATCCCAAGTATGAAACTTGAAGAACTTGTGAGCTCTCTTCAAACTTTTGAGATGAACTTAGGTGAGCAAACTGAGAAGAAAGGAAAAGGCATAGCTTTTGTATCTTGTGCTGGTGAAGAGGAAGAAGCTGTTGAATCAGATGATGACCTCTCAAATGACTTAGCCATGTTGGGAAGACAATTCAACAAGCTTCAAAGGAGGGTGGACAGAAGACCAAGGAGGAATGTGAGGAACATCCAGACTGACATCAGTAAACTAGGTAACACTTCAACAAAAACCAAAACTGATGATAAGTCAACTCAGAACAAGGGTGTTCAATGTCATGAATGTGAAGGCTTTGGTCATATAAGATCAGAATGTGGCACATATCTGAAGAAGCAGAAGAAAGGCCTAACTGTATCATGGTCTGATGAAGACTCTGACACTGACTCAGAGAATGTTGCTGCTAATCATGTTAGTGCCATGACTGGGGTGGATAATACTGATGATGAATCTGATGATGAAGAACTCACCTTTGATGAACTAGCCTCAGTCCATAAAAAGCTATTTATCAAGAGTGAGGAACTGTACAAGGTCAATGAAGAGCAGAAGGAAATCATCAGTCAACTGGTGACAGAGAAGGGTCAACTACAGAGTCAAGTTGCTAGTCTTGAAAGTGAAGTCAAGTTACTGTCAACCAACTTGAAAAATATGACCAAGTCTGTAAAGATGCTCAATCCTGGAACCAACATGCTTGATGAAATTTTGAAAGTAGGAAAGCATGCTGGTGACTCATCTGGTGTAGGATTTAAGAACAAACATCACAGCAAGAAGACAAATACTAAGTTTGTTCCTGCTCAGAAGAAACCTGACCCTAGCAGAATGTGGACACATCACACTCCACATCAGAGACCTGCTGGCAAAGAGAAGTTTAATGCTTGGAGATGCCACTACTGTGGGAAGAATGGTCACATCAAGCCCTTCTGTTACAAACTCTATGGGTATCCCAAGAAAAAGCCTCAGGTGCAAGCCAAAACAGCAAGGGTCACTCCTAAGAAGATGTGGAAGCCTAAAGTTTCTGAAACTGCACATATTGCTCACACTTCTCTTAGAGCATCTTCTAGTAATGATTGGTATTTTGATAGTGGTTGTTCTAGGCATATGACTGGTGTTGAGAAATTTCTCACTAATATCAAGCCTCATACAACAAGCTTTGTAACCTTTGGAGATGGAGCAAAAGGTGAAATCAAGGGCAGTGGTAAACTCTGCAGCAAAGGCTTACCTGACCTAGATGATGTGCTACTTGTCAAAGGTTTGAAGGCTAATCTTATCAGCATAAGCCAACTATGTGATCAAGGTCTTAAGGTCAACTTCACAAAGAATGAGTGTCTTATCACTTCTAACAAAGGAGAATTGTTGATGAGAGGATCTAGGTCAAGGGACAACTGCTATCTATGGATTCCTGATGAAACAGCTCACTCCACTACATGTTTGATAAGTCAGGAAGAAGAAGTAAAGCTTTGGCACCAAAGACTTGGCCATTTGAATCTGAAGGGAATGAAGAAGATTGTGTCCAAGGAAGCTATTAGAGGTCTACCAAAGCTTAAGATTGTTGAAGGCAATATATGTGGTGAATGTCAAGTTGGAAAGCAGGTTCAGATGTCACACCCAATGTTACAACATCAGGTGACATCCAGAGTTCTTGAACTGCTACATATGGACTTGATGGGACCAATGCAGGTAGAGAGTATTGGTGGCAAAAGATATGCTTTTGTGGTTGTAGATGATTTCTCAAGGTTCACTTGGGTTAGCTTCATCAGAGAGAAGTCTGACACTTTTGATGCATTCAAAGAATTATGCCTTAGACTACAAAGAGAGAAGGATAGTGGCATTGTTAGAATCAGAAGTGATCATGGGAAAGAGTTTGAAAATTCAAGATTCTCTGAGTTTTGTGCTGATGAAGGAATTGGGCATGAGTTCTCCTCACCAATCACACCCCAACAAAATGGTGTAGTTGAGAGGAAGAACAGAACCTTGCAAGAGGCTGCAAGAGTTATGCTACATGCCAAGAAGCTACCTTACTACTTTTGGGCAGAGGCCATGAGTACTGCATGCTATATACACAACAGGGTAACTCTGAGAAAAGGTACCTCAACCACACTGTATGAGATATGGAAAGGAAGAAAACCAACTGTCAAACACTTCCATGTCTTTGGTAGCAAGTGCTATATCTTAGCTGACAGAGAGCAAAGGAGGAAGATGGATCCCAAGAGTGATGAAGGAATCTTTCTAGGCTATTCCATAACCAGCAGAGCCTATAGAGTCTTCAACAACAGAACAAGAACTATGATGGAATCCATCAATGTTGTCATAGATGACTGTTCAGATAATGAACCTGATGTTGATCCTGATGTGGACACATCTCACCCCCTGCCTGAAGACTCTGAAGTTATAGAGATTCCTGAGAAGACTGATCAGCAAGAAGATGTGACTCCAGTGAACAAGGGTCCCTCTGTTAGAGTTCAAAAGAATCATCCAAAAGAACTCATAATAGGGAATCCTGAGTCAGGGGTTATGACAAGGTCAAGAGAGGTTGTATCCAATGCTTGTTTTGTGTCAAAGGTAGAACCAAAGAATGTGAAAGAAGCCTTGACAGATGAGTTTTGGATTGAAGCTATGCAAGAGGAGCTGAACCAGTTCAAGAGGAATGAAGTGTGGGATTTAGTTCCTAGACCTGAAGGAGTCAACATCATTGGTACTAAATGGGTTTATAGGAATAAATCTGATGAAAGTGGTGTTGTGACTAGAAACAAGGCTAGGCTTGTGGCTCAAGGTTACTCTCAGATTGAAGGAGTAGACTTTGATGAAACATTTGCTCCAGTGGCACGTCTTGAGTCCATAAGGTTACTTCTGGGAGTAGCATGTATCTTGAAATTCAAGCTATTCCAGATGGATGTGAAGAGTGCTTTCCTCAATGGCTACTTGAATGAGGAAGTTTATGTGGAGCAGCCCAAGGGATTTGTTGATCCAAATTATCCAGATCATGTCTACAGATTGAAGAAGGCATTATATGGATTAAAGCAAGCTCCTAGGGCATGGTATGAGAGGCTAACCAAATTTCTTGTGCAGCAAGGTTATAGAAAAGGAGAAACAGACAAAACCTTGTTTGTCAGAGAAGAAAAGGGCAAGTTCATGATTGCACAAATCTATGTAGATGACATTGTGTTTGGAGGAATGTCTGATCCAATGGTCAAGATGTTTGTGAATCAGATGCAGTCTGAATTTGAGATGAGCCTTGTAGGTGAACTTACCTACTTTCTTGGTCTGCAAGTCAAACAGATGGAAGATACAATTTTCATCTCTCAAAGCAAGTATGCCAAGAACATTGTGAAGAAATTTGGAATGGAGAATGCAAATCACAAAAGAACTCCTGCAGCAACCCATCTCAAACTTTCTAAAGATGAGCATGGTGTCAGTGTTGATCAAAGTCTATACAGAAGCATGATTGGCAGTCTACTTTATCTCACTGCAAGTAGACCTGATATTAGCTTTGCTGTTGGTGTGTGTGCAAGGTACCAAGCTGAGCCTAAGATGAGTCATCTAAATCAAGTTAAAAGGATTCTCAAGTATGTCAGTGGTACAAGTGATTATGGAATTCTCTACTCTCATGGTGAAGACACAAGATTGTTAGGTTATTGTGATGCTGACTGGGCAGGAAGTGCAGATGATAGGAAAAGCACTTCTGGTGGATGTTTCTTTTTGGGAAGCAACCTTATATCATGGTTCAGCAAGAAACAAAATTGTGTTTCTCTTTCTACAGCTGAGGCTGAGTATATTGCAGCAGGAAGTAGTTGCTCTCAGCTACTTTGGATGAAGCAGATGTTGGGTGAGTACAATGTGCAGCAAGATGTGCTCACATTATACTGTGACAATCTAAGTGCTATAAATATTTCCAAAAATCCTATCCAACATAGTAGGACAAAGCACATTGATATACGTCACCATTTCATTAGAGATCTTGTTGAAGACAATATTGTGACTCTAGAGCATGTTGCCACAGAAAATCAACTGGCAGATATTTTCACTAAGGCTTTAGATGCAAATAGGTTTGAGGTGTTAAGGGGCAAACTAGGTATTTGCCTCTTTGAGGATCAATAGCCATAATTGCTATTTAGACGTGCAACGGTTACCTGTTTTTTCCCTCCATCCATAGTTGCACGCAATCCAAAGGCAATATTTCCAACGGCTATTTCGCGTTCAAAACTCCAAGAAATCCGTTTACTCAAGATTTTTCTTATTGCCTACCACATTGATCACCACATTCGTTTCTCAACCACTCAAACGACCAAAAAAAATTTTCTTGATCTCTCTCAAACCCTTTGTTCATCTTTCTGCAATTTTCTTTGAAATCTTCATACAAAATCATCATCATCATCATGTCTACTGCAACCAAAACATCTCCTTCCACAAAAACAAACACTCCTCCATCATCACCAAAACCTAATTCCCCACATCAAGAAGATATTCAAGGTGACATGATCGTCGATGCCACTCCTGTCTCAATGATCAAGCCATCTGGATCAAAGAAGAAGAAGTCTAAACGATCAAGAAGGGAATCAACCCCCATTGCCGCAGAGGAAGATGTTGTTCCTTCTCCTTACACAGAAAAATCCAAAAAGAAGAAGAAGAAAAGCAAGAAGCCAAAGATTGGCTCACCAAAGAGGGTTCACACCATGGAAAGTCTGCATGTTGAACCTCTTCCTGCAAAATCTGGTGATGCAAATGCTGAAGCATCTATGGGTGTAGGTTCTTCAAACCCTAACCCTGAGAAGGCTGCTGTGAAGATTTCTGAGGGTCAAAGACACCCCTTGACTCAGAAGATCATTGATTCTGTGCTCCAGGCCCTGCAAGAACCTAATGTTGCGGCAGATGTTGGCACATCATTGCCACAAGGTGAAGAAGAGTCTCCTGCTGAAGAAGAGACTGCTGCTGTTGAAAAACCTGCTGTCATTCCTGATTCTCCTGATCAGGAATTTGTTGAAGAAGATCAACCTGCTGAGGTTGAGGAACCTGAAGATAATACCCAGTCTGACAAAGTTGTTGTGGATGTAGAAGGCTACAATTCTGACATCCCCTTGAAGAAGCTTACTGAGGAGAGTATTGCAAGAAGGACTAGAAGTGGTAAAGGTCCTGCTGTTGTTGAGATTTCTCCTGCTGCTACTAAGGAGAAGAAGAAGCCTGTTAAGAGGCAAGTCATGTATGGTCCCAAGAAGGGATTTAGTAAAGCTGTGGTTCCACCTGCAAAGAAGAAGACTCAGAAAAGAAAAGAGCCACCTACAAGTGACTCAGAGTACGATGTGGAGCAGGATGTAGCTCACATCAGTGAGTCTGAGGAAGAATCTGCTGAGGAACGCAATATGGAGCTTGATGTGATTCACATTGAGTCTGCTGTGAAGAAGAGCTATGGGAAGAAGAAAATTCCTCAGGGAATTCCTGACATCCCAGTTGATTTGATTTCCTTCCACAACCCTGCACATGCTGGAAAATGGAAGTACATTGCTCATAGAAGGTTAGCTCTGGAGAGGGAGCTCAGTGCTGAAGCCTTGCAGTGCAAGGAAGTTATGAGGTTGATCAAGCGTGCTGGCTTGATGAAGACTGTTACTGGACTGGGTGACTGCTATGAGAAGGTAGTCAAAGAGTTTTTGGTAAACATCCCTGCTGGTTGTGACAATCCTTTGGACAAGGAATACCAAACTGTTTTTGTGAGAGGTAAAGAAATTCACTTCTCTCCCACTGTTATCAACAAGTATCTGGGCAGAAGTGAGGAGCCCTTTGCTGAGATGGAGGCAAATGACAACTACATAATCAAGGCCATCACAGCTGGAAAGGTCAAGACTTGGCCTAAGAAGGGAAAATTGCAAGCAAGCAAGCTCACTCCAATCTACAACATCCTGAACAGGATTGCTGCTGCTAACTGGGTGCCTACCACACACAACTGTGATGTGGCTACAGGTTTGGCTAGGTTCATCTATACTGTAGGTAACAAAATTAACTTCGATTTTGGTACTTATATTTTTGATCAGACTATCAAACATGCCAAAACCCTAGCTGTCAAACTACCCATTGCCTTTCCTTCCCTACTGTGTGGAATCATATTGAGCCAGAGACCTGATGTTCTGGGCAAGGATGATTTGTCTTGCAGAAGAGAGTCTGCTATTTCTTTTAGTCTCAAGCAGTCTGATGTGACTCCTGATGTGGGCACATCCAGCTCAAACAATGCTATGTCTAGGACAGACATGATTGCTGCTTTAAAGGAGACTTGCAAGGCTCTGGATGAGAAGAAGGCCAAGCTGGAGGCAGTCATTGCTGGACTGGAGCTTGAGGATGAGCAAACAATGGCTGAGGATGAGGAATTGGAGGAGGAGGAGCCCAATGACTCTGAAGCTGAGGAAACTGATGGGAGCCAGGATATTTGAATTATTGTAATTCATTAATATTTCCCTGTACTCAGTATTTCCTTGTTTTTGCTTGTATTTTGTGGGCTATGCCCTGGATTTCTGATGCACCTTTGCGTGCCTGTTCTGTACCTGCTGCACTATTAATATCATCTCTACATCTCATGCTATCTGCATTCTATGGTGTGTTACTTACTCTCAGTATGTTTGTCATAATTTTTGGCTAAAAAGGGGGAGTAAAAATTAAAATGAAAAACTTTGAAGTCTTAACTGCAGCAAATTGTGATGTGTTGGGACAATGTGATAATTTTGGGAGAAATTAGAGAGAATAGAACGAGAGAATTGAGACGAGAATTAAGAAAAAGAGCTAAATTCTATTCATCCACATGGGGCAACTTCTGAACTTCTGAACTTCTGAACTTCTGAACTTCTGAAACTTTCTCAACTTCTGAAGCACTGCAACTTCTGAGGCTCTGCTCAGCTTCTGAAGCACTACAACTTCTGAAGCTCTGCTCAGCTTCTGAAGCACTACAACTTCTGAAGCTCTGCTCAGCTTCTGAAGCACTACAACTTCTGAAGCTCTGCTCAGCTTCTGAAGCACTACAACTTCTGAAGCTCTGCTCAGCTTCTGAAGCTCTATAACTTCTGAAGCTCTGCTCAGCTTCTGAAGCTTCTCCAACTTCTGAAGTTCTGATGTGTGGCACATCTGACTACACATCTGGTATACATGCTTATTTTTCTTCAAATATTTTATCAACAAATTTTTGAAGAATTAGTTTTCTAAAGCATGTTCTTCTGAAGACCTTTTCTGTACATTTTCAACTGGGTGATGCATTCTTAAGAAGTCCAATTGAAGATGTTATCTAATTTCTACATGGTGATGCATTCTTAAGAAGCCTGTAGAAGTTATTTTGTGTGATGTTTGACACATCTGTGAGTTTTAACTTGGTCATGCATTCTTAAGAAGCCAAGTTTAAAACTTCTCTATATCTCTCTAGGTCATGCATTCTGAAGAAGCCTATAGGGAATATGAGATTTAGGGGGAGTACATGGAAAGTGCTCTAGTTCAAAGGGGAGTAGACTATTACTGGGTTTGCTACCCTCCCTTATGTGTGCATGGAATCTCATGCTTGTATGTGTCTGAGAATTTATTTTTCTCAGTCTTTGGAAATTTACTTTCCTATCTTGAGAGAGTTTAATTCTCTCTTTGTTTGTGAGGCTCATATCCGCTGCTGCATGCCTCTGATGTGCCTATACATCTCTCCAAGTTTAGTTGGGTGACTCAAAGATTATTTTAGCCCAAAATTTGCCAAAGGGGGAGATTGTTGAGACCTTTTAGGGTGTTGGCTTCATTTTGGTAAAATAAGCCTAATTCCATGATGTGGAGCATGATGTGTGGCACATCAGGGTTCACATCTGGACGCCCTACTGGACGCGCTTTTATTTATTTAAACGCGATCTTTTGAAAAAGATTTGTTTTTCAAATTAAATCGTGCCAGCTTGCGCGCCAAGGAACAAGATAATCTTTCATGGTTCTGTTTTATTTTATTGGCCGACTTTGATCAAAAAGATTTGAAACAAACAATTAAAAGATTATGATCAAATAAATCTCAAGGCAAAATTTATCAAGGCCAACTCGTCAAAGCCCATGAAGCTTGTTCTATATAAAGGAAGACTGAAGACCAATTATTCATCAACTGAAATCAAGAAGCTAAGTCTACAAATTGAGTCTTAGGGTTTTAGTTCTTTAGTTGTTCTTTGTTCTTTGTGAGCCTTCACTTGGATCATAATTTTGATGCAAGTAAGGACTGAGTTTATAGAGTTGTAATCTCTAGTTGTCTTTCTCCAAAGCTTTGAAGCAAGGAGTTAGATTGTGCAACACTCTAAGCCTTTAGGTACGAGTGCTTCGCTTGTCTAGGAGTGTGTCTCCAACTGAGTTTGTTATTAAATCCTTACTGGGTAAGGTTGAGGGGGAGTGAGCAGAGGTTCTCATATCTAGGAGTTCCTAGGTAGAATTAGCACGGGTAGTGATTAAGTGAGAAGTTGTAAACGGGGGAGTTTAGCTTTGAATTGATACTACCATAGTGGATTCATCCCTGGATTGGTATCCTCCAGAATAGGGCTTGTTATAAGTGCCGAACTGGGTTAACAAACTCACGTGTTCTTTTGTTTCCTGCACTTTATATTGTTTACTTGTTCATCAAGTTCAGTTGTTCACGATGTTGACACATTAGGCTACACATCGTACGATTCCTAAAGTGTACACATCGTGCTACACATCTGACACTTGCCACCAGAATTTCATACTCATTTCAAATTCATCCTGCATAAGCTTAGAGAAATTCTTGCAAAGAGAAGCATTAGTTGAACCAAAGATAATATCATCAACATAAATCTGAACAATCAAAATATCAGTTTTTAAGGTTTTTCTAAAGAGAGTGTTATCAACATGTCCTTTTTCAAAACCATTTTCTAGAAGAAATATACTTAACCTTTCATACCAAGCTCTTGGAGCTTGTTTCAAACCATACAGAGATTTCTTCAATTTGTAAACATGATCAGGACACTTTATATCTTCAAAGCCAGGAGGTTGTTTGACATAGACCTCTTCAGAAATTACTCCATTCAGAAATGCACTTTTTACATCCATTTGAAATAGAGTGATGTCATGATTAACTGCATAGGACAAGAGAAGTCTAATTGCCTCAAGTCTTGCTACTGGTGCAAAGGTTTCAGTGAAATCTATGCCTTCTTGCTGACTATAACCTTGTGCAACCAGTCTAGCTTTGTTTCTAACAACTTCTCCCTTTTCATTTGACTTGTTTCTGAATACCCATTTTGTTCCAATAATGTTCTTGTGTTTGGGTTTTGGTACCAGATCCCAAACATCATTTCTTTCAAATTGATTGAGTTCTTCTTGCATTGCAATGATCCACCCATCATCTGAGAGTGCTTCTTCTATGTTTGTGGGTTCAATTAATGAAATTAACCCAACTAGGGATTCATCCTCTTTGAAAGCAGATCTGGTCTTTCTTGGGCTATCCTTGTTACCAACAATTAGCTCTTCAGGATGAGATGATCTATACTTGAATTTACTTTTAGGTGGAGCAGGTATCTGAGAGGGTTCAGGTTCTGAAGGGTCTTCAGATTCAAGACCTTCAGAAACATCTTCATTCTGAGTCTCAGATGGATATACAACAATGGAGAGATCTTCACATTCAGAATTTGAGGATACTTGAAATTCTGCAAAATTCTCAGCTTGCTCTGACATATTATTGTCAGGCTCTTTATCATCAAATCTAACATGTATAGATTCTTCAACTGTGTGAGTTTCAGAATTATACAATCTGTATGCTTTTGAGCGTTCAGAGTAACCTATAAAGGTACCCTTATAAGCTCTAGCATCAAATTTCTTTCGATAGACCTTGTTGTCTAGAATATAACATGTACATCCAAACTGATGAAAATAAGAAATATTGGGTTTTCTTCCTTTGAACAGTTCATAAGCAGTTTTGTTCAGAATAGGTCTGATGTAGATTCTATTCTGAACATAGCAAGCAGTACTCACGGCTTCTGCCCACAAGAACTTAGCTAGCTTAGACTCAAGCATCATGGTACGAGCCATTTCTTGCAAAGATCTATTCTTTCTTTCTACAACACCATTCTGCTGTGGTGTTCTAGGAGAAGAGAATTCATGGATTACTCCATGCTCTGAGCAGAAAGATTCGAAAGAGTCATTTTCGAACTCTCCCCCATGGTCGCTTCTAACCTTCAGAATCCGAAGATCCTTTTCACTTTGTATTTGTGTGCAGAAGTTACTGAACACCACAAGTGCTTCACTCTTAGAACGTAGGAATTTCACCCAAGTCCATCTACTGAAATCATCAACAATAACTAATCCATATTTCTTACCATTGATAGAGGCTGTCGAAACAGGACCAAACAGATCAATGTGAAGCAATTCTAAGGGTCTGGAAGTAGAGACAATGTTTTTAGACTTGAATGAAGTCTTAGCAAATTTTCCTTTTTGACATGAGCCACAAAGTGCATCTGAGTGATAATCAATGTCAGGCAAACCACTAACAAGCTTTTGTTTGCTAAGCTTAGAGATCAACCTCCAGTTAGCATGACCAAGACGCTTGTGCCATAGCCATTTCTCATCACTCAGAGACAAAAGACATATAATCTTTTGGTCAACCAAATCAGAAAAGTTTACTTTATAAACATTGCCAACTCTCATTCCCTTGAATACTACAGATTTGTCAGAGTCTTTTGATACAGTACATGATTCCTTATTAAATGTAACAACACACCCATTGTCACAAAATTGACTAATGCTCAATAGATTGTGTTTAAGTCCATCAACTAACCAAACATCTTTAATGGAAAGAGAAGAATTACCAACTGTACCTGTACCAATGATCTTCCCTTTTTGTTTTCCTCCAAATCCCACAGAGCCTCCCTCTTTCAGAGTTAGGGTTTGGAACATATGCTTTTCTCCCGTCATATGTCGTGAGCAACCACTGTCCAGGTACCAGGGCTGCTGTTTTACCTTTCCTTGCATGAGCATCTGAAGCAAACATTATTTCAGATTTTGGTACCCATATTCTGATGGGTCCTTTAGAGTTAGTCTTCTGAATAGTATTCCTTCTTTGTTTTCTATGATCAACACAAGATCTAGAATTAATTAAGCTTTGACAAGAATGTTTAGGCTTAATTTGATTCTTGGATTTTGATCTGGAGTATATCACAGTTCCAAAGGTCAAGCAAGGATCTGAAGTAACTTTACCTTGATTTCTCAGAGGTTCAGATGACTTCTGAGCCTTAACTTGAGAACTTTTGGACTCAGAAATTTTAGGTTCAGAAGAACTTGGAACTTCTGAGTCTTTGGGTTCAGGTTCAGAACCTCCTTCAGAGTTGGATGCCTTCAGATCAAGTGTACCACTTTTAACAAAGGTAGAGAATAATTCAGGTGGAGTATCATCCTCACTATATGATTTCAGAGGTTTATCCCAGTTCTTAAACCGAGAATAACCAATGCCTTCACCATAGTTACGAGTCATATGATAAATCATGGAAGCCATTTTACTCCTATTGAAGGTACAACGAATAAATTCGTGAAGAGCATCTTCATGATCATCATTGAGCTTGTCTGCCAAGACATAGTTAGATTCAACATGACAAATACGAATGTTTAACGATTCATTTTCATCATAAAGAATCTTGGCATCCTTTTTCAATGATTCATGAACATTCTTCAGAATTTTGTGTTGACTTACCATACGAGAGTAATGTTTCACAGCAATCTTAAGAGAATCAATTAATTCAGATTTAGTCATGTTAGAGTATACCTCATTCTCATCATCTGAGTCATCTTCAGAATCTCTATCAGAGTTGTTACCTTCAGAAGTTCTTGCCATTAAAGCCAGATTGCCTTCTTCATCATCTTCTCCTTCAGAGTCATTCTCAATGGTATCCCAAGTGGCTAACAAACTCTTCCTTACCTTTTCCTTGTACTTTTCTTTTGAGTTGTTTCCTTTGTTTGGAAACCTTTTGTACTTCTTGTTCCATTTCTGAAATCTTCTAACCATTAGAGCCATTTCTTCATTCTCAGAATTTTTATCCAACATATCATCAGAAGTTTCTTCCTCTTGTTCAGAAACTTTGATCTTTGCAGCTTTTGAAGAAGTTTGAACAGAGCTTAGAGCCAAGGACTTCATCTTCTTGACAGGTTCATCTGACATAAGTTCTAGCTCATGACTTCTGAGTGAGCTTATTAAATCTTCAAGAGTCACATTGTCCAAATCCTTGGATTCCTGAAAAGCTGTGACTTTTGGTCTCCATTTGGAAGGTAAGCTCCTCAGAATTTTCTTCACGTGATCAGATGCAGTGTAGCTTTTCTTCAGAACTTGAAGACCAGAGACAAGGGTTTGAAACCTTGAATACATGGTTTCAATATCTTCATCTTCCTTCATTCTGAACAGCTCATATTGATGAACTAATAAGTTTGCCTTAGCTTCTTTGACTTGCTTATTTCCTTCATAGGTGGAACATAGAGAGTCCCAGATAGTTTTGGCACATGACTTGTTGGATATTTTTAAATACTCAGCATGAGATATTGCACCAATAAGCATATTCTTAACAGTATGATGCTTCTTATACTGTTTCTTCTTTTCAGCATCAAAGAACTTTCTGTAGGTATTTCTTACAACACCTTCATCATCCATGTGTTCAAAATGTATACCATCTTCAATGATATCCCATAACTCATCATCGGTCCCAATGATGTAACTATACATCTTGGTTTTCCAGAAAGGAAAAGTAGTAGGATTACTGTTGAAGTAAGGTGGTTTGTCTCTGTGATTATCACTGTTCCTTTCCCTATCATAGTTGTGAGGAGGTGGAACAGCAGAGTGATCAGGTCCAGAGGAAGCAGAAGGAGAGGTAACACCAGACATGTTTTTCAACTAAGTACCCCTAGATCTTTTACTGTTTCACTGTTAAGTGAAGAGCAACAGACCGGAGCTCTGATGCCAATTGAAGGTTGAAAAACACACAAGAAGGGGGGGGTTGAATTGTGTTAAGACTTTTTCTAAGTTAAAACAAATTGCAGCGGATAAAGTATAACACACACAATATATGAGGATAGGGATAGAGAGATGCTCAGAATTTTTATACTGGTTCCTCCCACTAACAGGAGTAGTCCAGTCCTCTTGTCTTTCACAAGAGATTTCACTATAATCACTCAGATTACAAATGCTCAAGCACTAAGCAAGAGACTTCAAACTGCTCAAGCACAAAGCAAGAGACTTCTAACTGCTCAAGCACAAAGCAAGAGACTTCCAATGCTCAAGCACAAAGCAAGAGACTTCCAATGCTCAAGCACAAAGCAAGAGACTTCCAATGCTCAAGCACAAAGCAAGAGACTTCCAATGGTTTTACTGTTAATAAAGATAACAGATTAACACTTGATATACAATCAGAGGTGTTTACAAAATACAACGCAGTTACAAGACTAACTTAGAAAATTATCACAAAGTTTCTAAGTGTTTGATAGCTTCAGAATTTAACAGAGTTTCAGCACGTTCAGAAGCTTCAGTCTTTTTTTCTGATTCTTCACAAATCTTCTTCCTTTTATAGATGATAAAATGAACGTTGAAGATTATAGCCGTTTGAAGAATTGAGACGCTCCTTTGTATTGATCAGTGAGCTTATTAGCTGTTCTGATTTGCAGTAGCTTAGGAGCTTAACGTTTACTACAAAATGAGAGATTCCTTTTGGCTTTTGATATTTGAACCTTGGTGAAAGCCAAATAAGGAAATAATCGTTTCTGAAGCCTGACTTGAAAAGGACCTTTCCATGGTCAAACCTTTTCATTCTTGATTTCTGCGTTTGGACTTAGTCAGGCACAGTCTTCAATAAAATTGTACTCTCAAATGTAGCTTGACACTTATCTCTGACGAGCCTTCAGATAATAGCTTCAGAGTTTCACAGGCTCAGAATTACTTGCTTCAGATCTGGTGAGCTCAGAAGTAATTCCTTCAGAGATTCTAAGGTTCAGATAATAACTTCAGAGTTTCATAGGCTCAGAATTACTTGCTTCAGATCTGGTGAGCTCAGAAGTAATTCCTTCAGAAATTCTAAGGTTCAGATAATACCTTCAGAGTTTCATAGGCTCAGAATTACTTGCTTCAGATCTGGTGAGCTCAGAAGTTCTTCAGATTTTGATAGGCTCAGAATTACATGTTTCAGATCTGGTGAGCTCAGATGTTCTTCAGATTTTGATAGGCTCAGAATTACTTGTTTCAGATCTGGTGAGCTCAGATGTTCTTCAGATTTTGATAGGCTCAGAATTACTTGTTTCAGATCTGGTGAGCTCAGATGTTGTTTGCTCAGAAGTAATTCCATCAGAAATTCTAATGTGCTTTTGTACGCAAATTTTAACTTTTAATCCTGCACACTAAATTAAATTATTAGTACTCCAATTTAACTTTAAATACTTTGTTATCATCAAAATCAATTAAGGAGATACAAAATCATAATTTTGTTCCAACAAATATTAGTTTCTGTTTTCGAATCAAGGGGCACATTTTTCATTTACAAAATTCCTGATAAACTCAAAGTATCAGCGTTTAAGAGAAACAAGCGAAACAAGAAATGTATGAATCTGCGTACCAATTTACCTTTCTGTAAACTTTTAATGCAAATTATCATTTTTCAAAAGCATTTACTTTACTGTATTTCTACGTGAATTCATTTGCGTTGAGTGAATTTACAAACTCTTTTGTGATTTACCCTAAATGTTCATTGTTTATTTGATGAACATTGCATCTTTTCCATACAAATTAAAAACACAAAACATGTCATAGGATTTACTAGTTGATCCTGCAAATAATTTTTAAACTAACAGTTGTTTACCAAAAATCACAATAAACAATATTGGTGTGTGCTAAAAATTACATCAACATCAAATCAAAACTACAATAAAATTATAATAAAAATAGTTATACATATATTTATCAATATGAACATGTAATAGTAGCATATCACATTACCAACAACATCCACTTATTAATCTTTGAACACATCCTCACATTTGCTACAAAATCACTAATAACTATCATAATCAAAGATTAATTCTTTAAAAAATGTTATCAATTGAAATTCATGCAAAAATACTTAATCTACTTTGGGACATTCTAGATGCAAATAATATTTTAACAATTATAATTTTTAAAAACTCCTTTGAGCCGATGTAACATTGACTGAAATAATTAATATTTTTCTATAAATTATACATGAATTATTACAAAACAATTGATTGTTTTAAAGATAACCCAATATCATAAAATATGATTGAGTTAATAGGTTGTTATCCCCTGTTAAGTGGACGTGTTTTGCGTTACTTCATGTTAAAAATTTCTTGAAGATTCCCCTTACAAAATATATATTTTTAGTTTCCCTCTTGGGTGCAAGAAATTTGCATTTTTTAAATCGATTGAACAAAATAATCGATATAAAAATATTAATATTAGTGCTTCTTAAAATGTGGGACAATGTAATTGTTGAGAAAAAAATTAATTTATAATAACAACTTAAATTAGTTGCTGCTATAAATATATTTTTGACAATAGTTTGAATGTCGCTGCAAAAAATTTTACTTTTTGTAAATTTTTTTGTAGTGTCGGATACTCTTTGAAACCCTTGGTTGTATCAGGGAGTTGGATCTTCTCTCGTGTTAGTGTATTTTGTCATCTCTCATGACGTAATCCAACAGTCAAAATTGAAAAAAAAAAATAGTTTAAAAAGAGAAATAATAGAAAAATAAGGACAGACGGTAAGAGAGGCTTAACAAGAGAAAATTATAATCCTTAAAAAATAATTAAGTTCTTGAATACAAGATATTTAGACAGTAAGGCTAAAAATTGAGTCAACAAAATAACATCTACCAATTGAGTTGCCCTCTTATCAAAATACAAGTTTTAACATGTGACATTGCATAGTATAATAAATGTACTCATTTCTCATGGTGGAACCACCTAAGACCAACACATTTATTAAGTAAAAACTTGAACCACACACAAGTTGAATTCAATATCTAAGGTAAAGGATTTGCATCTACAAACAAGCATCAATCAACAGACAGAGATGTCCATGATTCTTGTGAAGATTAAAGCAGGTTGCCACTTAATATGGGGTCCTTCTCATGCCATGATTAAAGGCAGAGGTGGGCACAAGGCAAAGAGAAATTTGGTCTCTTTTTTCTTTTTCTTTTTATGAACCATTAGAAACTTTATAAAGAAAAGAAAAAAAAAAGGTTGGTCATTGTTGCTCCTTAATGAATCATTTCCTGACTATTCCATTTTGCCAGACAGTACTATTTTACCATATTAATTTTTTTTAATTAATTTTCTATTTAAAAAAAAAAGAAAGGGGAAATATTAGTAATTAAAATATACTTCTTAATAACTATTTTATCTTATAGTCATAGAGATTAAACTATATAGTATTTTTTTTTTTTACCACCAGTTGAATTTAGTTCGGGGTTAATTCTGACATCAAGTGGTTCCAGCCTCCTCCGATCGAAGTATTTTCCCCAATCATATATTTATATAACTCACTTTTTAGATTTATTGAATAATTTATGTATTCCGTTTTTTATAAAAATGACTAAGACGGTATCTTTTAGTATTAAAATATCAAATTTTTAGCAAACACTTTACAGACATTTTATCATATTTAATTAACTATATAGTATGATAATCCCCATAACTCTTGTTAAAATTTTATATTCACCAATATTTTATCTAAATGCATTTTTCCAAAGCTAGAACAGTATATGCATGATCCTTTTAACATTTCGAGATTATTTGGCTTTATGCTACCTATAAAATATTTTGTAACGTTTAAAATAGGGTGGTTCATGGATCACGGGTTAGACTGTGGCACAATTACCATGAAAAGGTTTACAGGGAAAAATAAATAAATTGAGCAGTATGTGTACCCAAGAATAATATTATATACTACAGAAATTGCACTCTTTTTTTTTTTTTTTTATTTAAAAAAAAGAACATTTTTAAACATATAAATAAACAATTCTATGTGTCATTACTTTCATTGATGTTTACTGTATGCATTACATTATTGCCTCATAAAAAGTATGCATTACATTATTGGAAATTGATATTCAACTATACACACGCCATATAATACTATAGTATATTAATATGGAGAAAAAAAAAAGGATTGGGAGTCCTAATTTAAGATAGAAAAATTTATAAGAACTTGAAAAATAATTAGAATGAATTTCCATTTATCTTTAACGGAGTTAAAAATTTGACTAGAAATTTCAGTTTTAAGGTGGAGGAGTGAGATGATTAAGATTCGAACTTCAGTCTCCATGCATATATAATCTCGCGAGACACTTATTATATGATACCCTTTTTTAAAATAATTATAAGTATTCATTTTTATAGAATATATGCTATTTAATTATCTCTTTTAAGATATGTATGGGTAGATCCTAAGATTCTCTAACTACTATTGTAACCAACTTCTTTTTAGATTAACTACTATAACCAACTTAATTTTTCAACCTTCTAAAAAAGAACTTATTTTCAACCACTTCACCTATTTTTAACTATAAAAAACAAGTATACTATTCTCAACTCTCAAGTTACAATATGTAGAGATCTATAATATGTATATTGTTCTTTGCTAATAATTAGCATTTAAGAAGGGATTGGAAAGAAAAATATTTTAAATTTCATACCCAAATGATATAGTTAAATTAGGAATACTTGTAATATCATAAACCCAGAGTATGCTAGAAAGTGATTTTTCAATGCTTGAAATAGCTAAAAAACAATTAGGCTAGCTAGCAAGAACAAAGATGTTATCCTAACTCTTCTACTTCCATATTTACAAATTTTGCATCAATAAGTGTCAGTGAAAAGGACAAATTCAACCTCAATTCAATCCCCAAAATTATTCATTCTAAATTACAATTTCATTGTCCCCAAATTCAAAATACCAACAAAATAAAACTACAAATCAAACAAGTTAACCAATAAATAAACCAATAACATGCCTCTCAAAAATATAACATGATGAAAATTTATATAAAAAATACATGAACTTTGATGATTAATCATACTCTTAGTTGATTTCTGAACTCTATGATCCTCATCAGAGCTCTGGATAATTCAAAATTCGACCGAAATTGTATAAAATATTATAAAAGATTATTGAAGTTAAGAAGCATGACAAATTTGCATCAATAAATGTCGGTGAAAAGGACAAATGCAACCTCATTTCACTATACAATCTTCAATTCAATCCCCAAATTTTATTCATTCTAAATTACACTTTCTTTTTCTCAAAATTCAAAATATCAAATAAAGAAAAAGAAATACAAATCAAACAAGATAATCAACAAATAAACCAATAATAAACCTCCAAAAATTAACAAATTAAAATCCTAAAAAAAGATGAAAATGATAAGTGTCAATGTAATAAAGAACAAAAACACATATATATGAATTAATCAAGAATATTAATTCATATAAAAACATTATATAATATATAATAATAATCTAATTAATGAGCCATAGCAACCTGATTTTGTGATTGAGAATAATTAATACTTCTTTGATTTGGCATAGCAAGCATAGTAGTATGATCCAAGAAATCTTTAAGCTCAACAACAGATTGAAGAATAGTCTTTAAATCTTCAGCACAAAGAAAACCAAAGCTTCCAATTTCTCTAACAGCATAAACATAAAAAGTTAAACAACCTTTTCTAAATTTGAACCTTGCCATTTCAAAACCACAAAGACCCTTAATGAGTTTCTTGTTAACATCACCAAGTGCAATTTCATGTGGCCATATTCTATCAACAGAACATTTCATAGCTTCTGTTTCAAACACAAAAAGAACAACTTTTGATTTTTTTGAACCAAGTCCTAAGGTTAATGTGTGCCATGCTTGATGAGCTAAGATTGTGAAATTTGTTGGTAAAAATGCTGTTGTTGAAGGGAAAGGAAGTTTGTGATTATTATGATTATTTTCTTTTGGTTTTGTTGGTGGAAATGAAAGAACTTTTAGAAGTTCAAGAGGTTTTGCTTTTCTTATTGGAAATGATTTTACTAGGAATTGGCCACCAAATCTTATACCTTTTACTTCTGATGTTGGTTTGAAGGAGAAATCTGAGGTTTGTTTTGTTGTTTGAGAATTGGGGTGTTGATGTTTTTGCTTCTTGTTGTTGTTTTTGTTCTTGTTCTTCTCTTTTTCTCCCATGGCTAATTGAAGAGGTTTTTTGGTGGAGAGAAAAAGTTGGTTTTGTTTTTGGTTGATATAATTGATGGGGTTTGATTTTTTATGGTATGGTTTGTGGTATTAATTACTAGTACTAGTATGTTACTTACTACTTAGATTTTTAATTTCTTGGTGAGTTCCTTTTTCATGACAGAGTAGATTTTAGTAGTCAAAAAGATGGAAAGATACATGACATAAGTTTCAACCATTTGTTTAATCAAGAAAACAAGATTCTAACTAATTTTAAAATGTTCATGCTAATTAGTATTAATTAGTGTTTTTGATTTATTAATTAAGGAATTAAAAGAGATAATATGTATGTTGAAAAGAACATTTTTTTATATATTTTAAGGAAAATGCTAAACAGTGCACCCGGTGCACTAGTTAAGCATATTAATATAGAAATATTTTCTTGAAATTTGTGCATTTAATGTAAAAAGTTATCTTTTTAACATTAACTTTATCTTTTTATTTTCTTTTTAAGTACGCTTTACTAGTGTACCATATTTTAAAAGGACAGAATATACAAGATCCAAAACCATTTTACTTCTGAACTAGTGCCAGAAAATTACTAGTTAGCATTTTTCATTTTAAAATAAAGAAAATGCTCATTAGAAAACTTATTACAAAAATAAATGAGTAAATAGCCAAATGTCCTTTTGAAATTACAACGATTAAATTAAAGATGGGTCGGAATAATAATATTGATGATGGATTAAAGAGAATACATTTTGATTACATTATTTTTAGTTTTTTTATAATAGATGGATGAATAAAAGTCAAATATACTATCATATATTTTCTTAAAACTTTTTTTAATGAAAAATTTGTTCAACTTAAATGCATATGTATGTATGTCTCATTTAATAAAATCAATGATATTTTTAAAGGAAAAACGCCTAAAAAAAAGACATTCACATGAAGAACACTTGCAACAACAACAACTTTAATTCACATGTAAAATTTGATTAAAATTAAAGAAGAGTAAAAAAAAGGAAACAATATTAGTCATTTTTGGAGGGTCATACAAAATGCATCATACATAATAGTATCATACATAATGCATCATGCAACACAACCAACATTAATCAACTCTGTTTCTTAAATGTCAAACCATATAAGTAATTTTTAATTGACCAATACCAATAAACTCTAATTATATCTGGCCAGAAGAAGAAAAAAAAGATGCATATACCAATCAATGACCATGCGGGCACCAAACAAAAGATTATCATGTAACAACCCAAAAAGGAAAAGAAAAAGCTACCTGTTGCTACTGGTACTAACTCTCTCCGTCTTAATTATAAGCAAATTTTCAATAAATAGCAGTGTAGGAGTATGACACAATAAACAAATATTGGATATGCCATTACAATAAAATTTTATACTTAGTAGTTAGCTGATCACCTAAGAAATTATACTTCTCAAACTTAATTTTTGATAAATTAATTAGTAATATATAGCAAATTTATAAAAACTTTTTTTTTAGGCAAGCAAATTTATTTTACTTAAGTTGTAATTTTCTGTTATTATTGCTTTCATCCTAATATATAAGATTGTTTTGCAAAATTTTGTTATTGTTATGAATAATAAGATTAGTGGATGTCCATAACCATTCCCTTCCCTATAACTACCACTAAGTAGTGGAGCTTTATTGTCTTTGCCTTTTCACTACTTACTTTGTGTCCTATAAATAGGACCTTTGTTATGATGTAATACACACATATGAATGAAGTAATACAATATTCTTATCTCCTCTATCTATACTCTCTAGCAATCCTAGTTTATTTCTAACACGTTATCAGCACGAAACTCTAACGACACAAATTGAGGTAATGTTGATTCATGTTTATTCTTGATATTATTTGTATTATTGCATGATTGTTTGTAGAGGTAAATTCGTTTATGTTTGTTCATGATATTTTGTATGCTTATGTGTGACATAATTTATTTGTGACTAAAGAAACCAGGTAAGTCTATCTTGATATATAATTAGTTATATTTCTCTCTTGATCATAAAAAGCAATGTGTATTTTCTAATGATCTCGTTACTCAGACCAAAGCCAGCTTGCATTTGTATGAAAAAACAAGCTTTTCCATTTGTGTTTTTCTTATTGGTATGTTTCTCACTGACAATGTGATCTTTAATTATTGAGATGAATAATCATATCAATTTATTCATATATGGGCAATTATCATTTATACCAATTATGAGTGAGTTTGGGAGTCAAAAGTTTTATATATACTGAATGGTGATATATACCATTAGTTGAATTTGACTAATTGTGAGTTTTATTGGTGTGAAAAAAGAAAGAAAAAAATGAAAAATCGATAGACTTTCTATATGTTCTTGTTGAACTTAAATTTTCTTTAGTAAGTATGGTTTCTTTATCTATACAAAAGGAAATTTCTACAGGCATGTGTGGAACATAGGAAATTAATAAGAGATTTAATTGGATATGTTATATCTTTCGTTTGTTTAAGTCTGGAATACACAGGATTATTAAATTTTAATTTTTAATGGATGTCACTTAAAATTGTGAAACTTTGCAAATTATTAAATTTGAAATGGCGTGAATAACTTGATAGGCTAATGCTACAGTGAACCACCTTTACAAGTGGTCCACCATGGACAAATGATCTACCGAATATAAATTTTACAAAATTTATTGGTAGATTAAAAGTTTATATCATATAGAGCATCCATAAAATTTTTTAGAAAAATTGAAAATCATTTGATATTTTATTGGGATTTATCAAGATTTACAGTATTTAATAAACCGTTAATTTTGATGGGTCTCAATAACATATCAAATGATTTTTAATTTTTCTAAAATTTTCTATAGATAATCTATATGATATAAACTTTAAATCCAACGGTGGGTTTTGTAAAATTCGTATTCACTATATGATTTAAGTGGTCCATGTTAGAATTTTCCTAACTGGATAATATATAAGAAAGAATTAATGATATTCTGCTACCACACTCCTTCTTGCTAGATTAGGTGGCTCTTTAATATTTTTGTTTGTTTGTGTTATGAGTAACACTGATTCAAGAACTATATAATTTAGTCATCTATAAATGTATTTTAGAATGGATACAAGCTAAAAGGTAAATAAAATAAAAATTATTTACGACAATTGAAAACTATTATCCTTATATCTATTATTATTAGAGTTTTTTATTTTATATAAAGGTTTATTGTTGTTAATTTGTGAACTGCTTGAGATGATATCGTAAAAGTATTTATGATATTCATAAAGTCATCAAAGTTTATTGGCTCTACCTATAAGGACGAATGTCACACTCTTAGAGGTTAGTTTTGCAATTATTTATCCTCTTATGACTTATTATATATAATTGTTTTCAATATTATTTACGATCATTTTGATTGCATGATTGTGTATAAGTACGTTATTTCGGTAGCAAGTGAGGATCGTTCAATTTCCTTATTTTCACTATTTTAATATTATATTAATGAATTTCATAGTTTCTTTGTTTTCCCTACATAGAGTTTTGACAATTATAATTTTGATTGACGATAGAGTTTTAGTTCATGAAAGAACTATTTTTCTTTATCAATATGAAGATTTGAGACATTGTTCATGAAGAATAAGAAATTTAATATCAAGCATCCTTGGAGGATTGCATAACGAATGATTTGTTCTTGATCTTGTGAAAATCTTTGTTATATAGTTCCTGAAGAACTAAAAGTTTGATATTAAAGCATCCTTGTAGGATTGCTCAACAAACATAATATTTTTGTTTATGAAGATTTGTCATATAGTTCCCGAAGAACTAATAATTAAAGTCAAATATATCCCGAAATGATTAAAAATATTATGATTTTCCTTGGTCGTTATTGATATAAATTTGTGGTTGAGTTCTTAAAAGAACTAAACATTTAGACCATGATTGAAGTCTATAGGACATATTTGATTTTAGTATAAGTTGAAGCAAAGGAGATTAGAAGAAAACTTGTTTATGTGCTTGAGTATGCTCTTGAAGTAGCAAAATTAAGAAAATAATTTCAAAAATATCTTAAAAGATTAGTCACAATTATTGAAAGCTCCAGAAGAGCTAATATACTTGTTACATGGAGAACACAAAAATCTCAAAGAATCGTAAACGTAGTTATATGTATATTCGTCCAAAAGGATATCTTAGGTCTATAATGATGTGAAAAATTATTGAAAAATAAGTGTAGTGAAAAAGTTATCACCTTCATGTGAAAGAAATATACCAGGATATTATAGACAAAGTGAAAATTGGCCAAAATTGAGAAATTAGATTGAAGTATAATGAAACTTGCTTTGCAAGCAAAATGTTGTTGGACTTGTAGTTCAGACACTTAAAAGTTTGAAATTAGTTTCATGTAAATGAGAATGAAGAAATTGTGAAATACAAAGCACGACATATTGCTTAAGGATACAAGTACTTTTTGGTACGTAAGATGCCTTGTAGCACATGGAGAGCTCATATTTCACATGATGGATATACTACACTTATATTAGTGCAATTGAAGCACAAATTATTGTAAACCAGAAGTTTACAAATCATATTAAGTTTGTCTTTGGCAAGACCGGTTGGGTTATCCCGGATCTATTATGATGCGAAAAATAATTATTATATATTTTATTGGATGTATTGATGATCCAGAAGTTTCTTCAATCCAATAATTGTGTATTCCTTGTTCCCAAATGAAGTTGAAAATTTGAAAAATAAAATAAAATTGTGTCTCTCACAAATTTTGAGAGTAGGTGATATTTGTAAATCAAATCCTCGATTATCATTTAGATATTAGACGACTTTAATTGATACATCAACTAAATGTTCAATCAACTCACAACCAGAAGTTTGTGAAATTGGTCGACCAAAATTGATTTGAATATCTTGTAGCATATGCTCGTTAAAAAAATATGGACCTGAAGTTCCATTCTTTAGACATCTAAAGTTAAACGTATGATTGATTGATACTTATTGAATATCTTGGGAACATGAGATCATTTATATTGAATTTTTGCTTCACATCAAGCCAATATGTTATTATATGAAAGTCCTCCCCTTAATTTGCAATTCAGTTAAGTTTGGGTTTATAACCTAATATTTTTCATATAAGCATTTTTGGATGTGTTGTGTATATCACAGTTGCTCCAATATAATGCACTTATATAGATCTTGAAAGAATATTGGGAAAATATATTTGATATGAAACTTGTTTACAAATTGTATTGAGCCAACTTGTTTATATCCCGGTAGGATGATTATCAACTCTTGAATTAATTTTCCCAATATTAGGGGGAGAGAATAATTAAGTAGCTGACAACTGAAACATGAACCTGAAGTTCAAATGAATTATTTGAAAATAAATATTGTTGTCTCATCTTGATCCTCAAAATATAACTCATTTGCAAAGTTAAGAAATTAAAGCTGCTAATGCTCCAAAGAAAATAGATATCCTTGTCGGATAAAAGAATATTGCAAATGAGTCTCAACCGCGCATGAAGCGTGGTAGACTATTATGGTTCCAAATTTAAAAATCCTCAAACAAAAAAAAGGAGCTAAAAGGAAAGATAACCCAAATGAGGATGTAGAAACTCTTAAAGAGTTGTCTGGTATGATTAATTTTTAAGTTCCAGAAGAACTGACCAGGTACCTGAAATTTATGAAAATAAAGAGATCTCGATAAATTATGAATGAAATGAGATGAAACCAAAAATGAAAGTCAACGTTGACAATGTTTTTCTATAGCGCTATATGTGATAAGTGATAACGAGGATATTAAATCAAAGTCTATTAACGATTATAGATAAAGAAAACATCTGCAGCTGAAAATAGAAAATTCCAATGAAATCAAACTCTATTCATATAACTAAAATGTTTGGACTAGTCCGCACACCTGAAGATGTGAAGTTAATTAGATATATATGATTTTTTACGCTAAAGAGAATTATATTGATATAATACATACTTATAGAGTTTGATATATTCACCAAAAGTTGATGGTGAATATCTACAATTTATTTTGATGAGACATATTCACCTGAAGTGAATTCAAGAAATTTTTCTTGCTTGATTAAGTTTAATAGCACTTGAAATGATAAATTTATATGAAATATATGTTACAATATATTTATGGCTCGCTTGATATGATGATTATAAGAAACTCTTTGAATGAGCTAATTTTTATGATATATTAAAGAAATGACATCATATGTTCATTCTAAACATTTAGAGGTGAATTTATTATAATCTATGATGATATAAATATTATTAGGACTCCAGAAGAGATCGTAAAATATGTTGATTGTAGAAAGATTTGAAATTTCATATGACGCATGCAAAAGGTTTGTTTCGATTTGTAAATTTATTATTTAAATGAGATTTTGTGCCCAAGTAAGTCTTTCTCAATTTTCTTATATAAAAACTTATATAGAAACTTATATAGCAAATGTATTAAAATAATTTGATTATACAAATCTAATTAATTGTCTAGTAGAATGATTGTGATGTCACTTGATGTTAATATAAACTATGTTCTCAATAAAATGATGAACAAATTGGTCCTGAAGTACCATATCTTAATGTATTTTGTTAAATTATATGTACCGTGTTATTTTCGTTTTTGTCAATATTTTAAATGCAGGTATAAAAACAAAGTCAAGCATACGTTTTGTATGAGAAACAAATGGAGCGGAGAATTTTTTTTTTATTAAAGATTATGAGTTTACACATACAATAAACTTGTGATTTTCTCATTCTATAAAGAGGCTCTTTCAAGTTGAAAGTTTCAAACACTCAACATGAGTATAATATTTCAAGCATGACTAATTTAAAGAAGAGTATGAAGATAAATCAGATCTTTTGGTTGAAGTCTCTAATTCAACACATACTTGAAGAAGATAATATCGCATCAATGGTTAATTCAGAGAAGAATGTATTAAAGAAGATAAAACAGTTCTTTCTACAAAGGCACCGTCAAGTAAAGCTCTCATCAACTATATGGATGACTATCTTTCTACAAAGTCGCTCTCAAGTATAACTTTTGAAAAAATGATACAAAAGATTGGTCGCTGTCGTCTTAGAGATGGTTGTATGGTTGAGGGGGAGAAATAAATATATTATGTAAAATGATGTTGTACTCTTTTTCCTTCACTAGAATTTTTTCCCACTGGGTTTTTTTCTAGTAAGGTTTTAACGAGGCACATCCTCAATGGACATCCAAGGGGGAGTGTTATGAATAATAAGATTAGTGGATGTCCATAACCATTCCCTTCCCTATAACTCCCACTAAGTAGTGGAGCTTTATTGTCTTTACCTTTTCACTACTTACTTTGTGTCCTATAAATAGGACCTTTGTTATGATGTAATACACACATATGAATGATGTAATACAATATTCTTATCTCCTCTATCTATACTCTCTAGCAATCCTAGTTTATTTCTAACAGTTATCCCATTTTATAAGACTTTTTAAAAAAAAAATTAAGGTGCATTAATTACATTTTCACAAAAATACCCCTAATTAAATAAAGAGAAGATATTTCTCTATCTTAATAATTGAAAGGTGATTTTGAAAAAAGAATGTATATTATTGACAAATTTAATGCAAAAACTATTTTTCTTAATTTTTGTGCTTTTGTGAAAGAGGTTTTATATATTGGGACGGAAGTAATACACATTTATTAAACTTAGGTTACAAATTTCTTTGAATTCCAAGGACCGGATCTTCAATAACTTTGGCATTCAGGTAAGTGGAGGACACATAGAGGAGTGAAGATCTATATTCATGGTCACATATTGGAATTTTTGAATGGGAAGGAATAAGTTTATCTTTGATGAGAACTTTCATCGACTTATTACTCATATTCATGTCATTCTTGATTTAGTTTGATTCATTAAGAGGGACGATTGTTCATACCCAATAAGAGAGTCGAAACATTTTGACACCGTCGTTATTAGTCAGAAGAGGCCATTATAAGACTGGATTAAACTTAAGTGTGATAGAGCTTGCAAAGAGTCATTGAAATTGTAGGTTGTGAGGATGAGACTCTAATAGTCTATGGCTAACAAGTTACACTAGTACTATTGGAACATGTCATGTTCTTCATACTGAAATAAGCATCACAAAATAGTTTGGGAAGTTAAATATCAAAAGATGAATATATATATATATAAGTAGTAAAGATGAAATGAATCTTTAGTAATACTTATTAATCATAATGATCATTCAGATTGAAGATGTTTTAAGGAACCCGTAACTAATTTATAAGCATAGCATGTGATCTCATGGGATTGTGCTTATTAATCATGATTACCATACAAATGGGTTCACAAATAAAGGTTGGGACCACATAATGATGGTCTCAAAGATAAAGAAGGAAGTTGAGCTGCTTCCAGCACTCATAATAGCATCCATTTGTTTAAAGATCTTAGATAAGATTAACTCCTACAAAAATTAATTTAAATTGTTCACAGTACAATCAATGCTAAAAACTTCGTTTAAGGCGTTCAGTTTGACAAAATATGATCGATAGGCTTAATTTATAGGTCAAGTTAAATGATGTATGGTACACAAATCATGAATAATAATATAATGAATATTGTATGTTTAGAAAAATTAATAACAAAAATATCCTTAAATCATAACTCAATTGACAATGTTGATATTGTAAAATTGTACATTTTCATCTTAATTCAAACTTGATACCTTGTGGTTGGTATGAATTTTACTGGTTTTTATCAATGAATCAAAAAGAAGAAGAAAAAAACACCTGATAAATTCAAAGACTTAGGGAGTGATTTTGTTCATGGAGAATTTCTTTTGGCGCCCTATTTATTTGTTACGCACCTTGCGAATTTTCAATTTTACTCTTTCAGTATTTAAGTAGCAAATGTTATAAAAATGAGAAATTTGTCACCCCTTAGCAGATTCAATTCTCTATCTAAATAGAGGATGTGCAAAATCTTGAAAATTTAAATAGAGCATTGTACAATCCTAAAATTTTAAGATTTTACACATCCACTACTTAAGTACATAACCGAATCTGCTACTTGAGTAGATAATTGCAGAAGGTTTCAAATTTCTCATTTTTATAACGTCCGCTACTTAATTAGTAGGACGCACGAGAAAAAACACTGCCAAAAGTAATTCTTTGTTTCTGGGAATGGGGTTGCCCATTTTTTAGCACGATTTAGAAAATTTTTTTTTCTACCCCAACAATCTTTTCAATACCCCAACATTTGAAATTGAAATGACTAAAATGCCCTCATATATAAATTAAAAGAGTGAAAAATTTATCACTTTTACCATTTGCAAACAAAGTGTACCGAGAGAGCGGAGAAAGTGAGTTTACCGGCACACTTGTGTAAAAGTATACCGGTATGTAAACTTGCATACCGGTACAGTTGGTTTGAGTGTACCGGTATGAATATTCATACCGGTACACTTTTGTGCGACTGTACCGGTATGCATATTCATACCGGTACACTTTTGTGCGACTGTACCGGTATGCATATTCATACCGGTACACTTTTGTGCAACTGTACCGGTATGCATATTCATACCGGTACACTTTCAATGACTGTACCGGTATGTATGTTCATACCGGTCCAGTTGAAGATTTATTTATTTTTTTTCTAAAAATTAATTTTTTTTTTCAGTGGTGCGCACCAGAGGACGAGACGGTAGAATTCGACGTATGGGAGGGACTAGTCGTGGTGATCATCGTGAGCGCCAGGCAGAGGATCAGCCAGTGCCGGAGCAGCCTGCGGCTGTGGGCTGGCCTGGAGGTCCCATTGATACCAGACTTCTGACACGATACGAGCAGCATGTATCTCGTCATGTATGGTTTGATCAGGTAACTAATTGTTTATTTTGTTATTATTTGTTAAGTTATATTGATGAAGTTATATCAACAGTAGTGTTAAAATATTATTGATAATGTTTTTTTTTTAAATATATGCAGGATCGTCCACTTTTGAGGATAGCATCTTTAGGAGCAAAGTTAGCTAGTTGGGTTTCTGATCAACGTCCACCAGTTATTAAAAATTGGTTGGAATTGTCTGGATTGAGCTGGCTTGAGCATACGAGTTTGACAAAGGTTGATCCAAACCTTTTAGCAGCATTTATTGAGAGGTGGCATCCGGAGACATCGTCATTTCACATGCCATTTGGTGAAATGACGATTACACTCGACGATGTGTCATGTCTGTTGCATCTGCCTGTTAGGGGTAATTTTTACACTCCGATATCAGTTAGCCTGGAAGAAGCTGCATCACTTGCAGCAGAGTTGTTGGGGGTCAGTATTGAGAGCGCATTGGTAGAAACTTCAGAGCAGAGGGGTGGATATTTTTCTCAGCAGTGGCTATATGAGTGTTATAAGAATAATTGCCAACACGGGAGATTTGTTTTTGCTGGTAGGGCGTGGATGCTGTTGTTGGTTGGATGTACTATTTTCACGGATAAAAGCTACACGCGCGTGGACGCAAAATGGCTGCCTATGTTTAGAGATTTATCTGCATGCCATACATATTCTTGGGCCAGTGCTGCGTTAGTTTGTTTATATGATAACTTGAATGATGCCTCCATGTTCTCCACAAAGGCTTTTGCAGGGTACGCGACACTTCTACAGGTAACATTTCTTTTTCGGTACTCTAGATGTTATTTAATTTTGGACATTTTTGTATGCATATTGCATGTTTAGAATGTAATTTAGTATGCGATTTTTTTTTTAATATTTAATATTTTTTTTCGTTGCATAGACATATTTTTTATTTTTGTTGTAACAGTGTTGGATTCACGAGTATTTCCCTGGCCTTGGTCGGCGGGCGGATGCGGATTCCGGGTTTTCTTGTAATGCACCCGGTTTCCCTCGAGCTATGCGATGGAGATATAAGCAGGGGAAACTGAAGGTTCATGAGTATCGACCGATCATGGATGCACTGACCCCGTCTGATGTGATTTGGCGTCCGTTTGAAGATCACAGGGGTATTAGACCTTATGACCCGATTTGTATGTATAGTGGTTATCTGCGTGGTTGTGCGGTAGTTCCTCATTTGCCGGAGAGGTGTGTTAGGCAGTATGGATTCTTACAGTATATACCACCACCACCACCTTCAGCTCCTGCCACTGCTGTCATTGATAGCGATTGGATCGGTTATAATATTTCTGTTGATCAGATCCTTCAGGCGACACGTGCAGCGACATATCCTGCTGAGGCTACAGATGATTATCTGCCGTGGTACTATACGGTGTCACATCCTATATTATGTCGCCCTGTTGATGGACCACATGGAGTACAACCAGTTCCCCAGTATGTGCCAGTACAGCAGCCAGCATAGCAAGATGATCCGATATCAGAGGATGATCCGATACCAGAGGATGCACCACGAGGCGAGCATTATTGGAGACATGAAGCTGCTACCGCGCTTGAGAGATATATCACTCAGATTGACGCTCAGAGAGAGGATGACGCCTTTTATGATCTTTTTATGGCATTGGATATTTGCCAAGGTGTAGAGGTTGATCCTGATCATTATGTGCCTTGATGCATTTGCTTCTGTACTTTTTTTTTTTTAGCATTATTGGACATTTGCTTGTGTACTTATCTATGTACTTTTGTGAAATTTTTGTTACAGTTATTTCTTGCACTTGTTTATTTACGTAAATTATTTTCATGTCCTAAAATAATCACACGATTCAAACCAAAAAAGCAAATAACCACATGACGCTACGTGTAATAATCTTTAATATAAGTTTACTAAAACGATTGATGATGTGTATATAAATTATGTCATCTATCATAAAATTAAACAACTAAAAGTATCAAATTAAACAACTAAAATTAAATAACTTTGAATGGACAATTACATTTTTTTGTTGCTGTTGACGTAGAACTTTTCGAAGAGTCATATTTTCCACCTCTATCACAGCCCAAAATTAATTTGTCATTTCTTCCTCTTATTCCATTCTTTGTATCTGATCTAGTAATTATTATACTCACTTTATTGGCAATTCCAACATCTTGTGCCCATGTTATAACATCATCTCGTGTATTAAATTTTTCGTTGGTCGTAAAAAAAGCTGTGGTATCTACTGATATTTGATCTGCATCGACAGTTTGAGCCATATCTGTTGTACAAAAAAAAATAATAAAGTTTTAAAAAAAGTGAATAATAATAAAGTTTTAAAAATTTTTTTAAAAAAAAAAACCTGTACCGGTACACTTTTCCAAAGTGTACCGGTACAGTTTTCGAACAACATACCGGTACAGTTTTAAAAGTGTACCGGTATGTTCTTCTAACTTAACTACACCGGTGCTCTTTTTAAAGTGTACCGGTGTGTTCTGGAAAATTTAAAATACCGGTATACTTTTAAAAAGAGTACCGGTGCATTATGGAAATTGAGAATACCGGTATACTTTTAAAAAGTGTACCGGTAAATCGCTTACCGGGTCGCTTTAACTCTGAAAAATACCCAAAAAAAATAAAATTTTAAAAATAGTAAAATAACAATATTATATAAATAGTAACATAAGGGTAAAATAGGAATATTTAAAAATTTGTAGGGGTACAGAAAAGATTGTTGGGGTAGGAAAAAAAAATTTCCCACGATTTACTCTTAGAAAGCCCAATTCCTTGTCAGGCCTTTTAGATTTGGGCTGCTCTCGTTCATAATATAAGGGTTTTTTGTTAAAGATTTCTCTTCCAACTCCCACGTTTTTTTTATATTCTCCTAACAGACGTTTTTACCCTTGTAAAAAGTTTTGGTTTTTAAGAACCGAAGTTTAGAAGATGGCTAAAGTTCACATACCGAGGTTTCATTTATTTCGGTTCGAAAAAACCGAAATTTTTTGTCTATATTTTACACCACTTTCATGGGCAAAATGAGATTTATGGGGATATAAAAGAAACGTGGGGGGCTGAAAGAGAAATCTTCGTTTTTTTGTCTTATATATAAGGGTTTTAATATATATATATATATATATATATGGAAAATTCTAACATGGACCACTTCTTCAAGTGGTCCATGGTTGACCATTCATGAAAAATCCTATAACGAATACAAATTTTACAAAATCCACCGTTGGATTGAAAATTTATATCATATAGATCATCTATAGAAAATTTTAGAAAAATTGGAAATCATTTGATATGTTATTGAGATCCATCAAGATTAACGGTTTATTAAATACTGTAAATCTTAATAAATCCCAATAAAATATCAAATGATTTTCAATTTTTTTAAAATTTTTTATGGATGCTCTATATGATATAAACTTTCAATCTACCTCATTTCTAACATCTCTTTACTAACAAATAAAACCAACATGGAAGTTGAGTTTCACATGACCATCAAACAAAAAATCATTGTTCGGGTGTTCGAAAGTAGCACATGTTCAAGATTTTCTTCGAGCTATCCTTGTGATGGGTTATTCCAACACATATCCTCAATAGTATCGTACTATCTCTAGGTATCGGCTCATGATTCCATTATTTTCTTAGGATGAGGTTTGTCCTATTTGTCATAAAGCGTGTCTTGATACTTTTGAAGATGTGCGGAATTTTCTGCGAAGAAAGAGATACCGATGAACTTCTTGACTGATCCACAAGAAAAAAAAAATCGACACTTTGGCAAACAGATATTCTGGTATATGGATGGGTAGGAGATAAACATGCTTGTATAGTTTTGATTGGAGTTTCCCTTTTGTTGGATTAGGACTTGGGGATTTTACTGTGAGACGAACAATCCTTAAAGTTGCTTCAAGTAAAATGGCTAAACATGATAAAGTATGTTATGACAATCAACACATTTTTATATCGTTTGCATTCTACATTTTTTGTTTTCTCGCACCAGAGGCTATAGACATTTTGAAAAGAGTTCAAAGAGTCATGCATAACAATGTCGTGTTGCCTAGTTCTATAGATGTAGTTTTCCAAAGATTGAGTTTTACTATACAGAAAGGTCTAACGGCGGAACTTATTACTTTTCTGCCTTTTGTTCATATGTAGTTATCTTATCTTATAAAATAAATATAGAAAAAGTTTTTCAAAATAAACTAACCTAACCTAACCTTTTAAACTTGTTTGACTTCAAAATGAAGGTTATTAATTTTGTATGTATCCTTCGTTTGGCGATTCCATAACCTCTTTTCCAATGTTTGAGGTAGATTCAATATACATAGACTTCTTTTTCAAAGGTTGTCTGTTGTTAAGGAAACGACAGAATCAATAAAAGTGTTTTACTACCAAACACCCCAAACAGACATAAAAAATTTACTAATGAAGGATCGATGGACTATGGAGTATATAGAAAGATAAAATGAAAGCGATGTTTAAACGGAAATATATAATGTGCCAACATAAATAGGTAAAGAAAAATCATTATAGGTAATAATAGTATGCAACGGCTATATACGCTTTTAATCATCTCTTTAGTTTCTTTATTTGAACTTTTTTCTTCTTGATTGGCAGTAAAATATCAATCAATCACTACAAAATAGTTGTTAGATACACAAAAAAAGTCACACATTATTTTGAGAATCAAAGTTAACAATAGTTTATAAATAACATATACAGTCTTTTATTTAATATGATGTTTTTTATAAAGAACAAAATATTAAAAGACTCGCACAAAGTTTCAATGCAGACAATATCTAAAAAATATAGTGGCGTAGAAAGGAGTGTGGAACGTTTGTGTGCCAATCAAGATTCGAATTGATGTCACACATATGGGTTGACATACCATTTATGCCCTTAACCTCGATCGGGACTATTGTTCCAGAACACTAAAAAGTTACACATTATGTCGAAATCAAGGACAAAACCGATCGAGATGACTTACAAAAGGCCTAACACGAACAATACTTCAAAATTACAATGTGTTGGCTTGAAATATAAGCATTGGCATGATATGTAGGGGTCGAACTTATATGCAACGCTCAAGGATTGACATTTCCTTTAACCCCTTAGCCTTAATTGTCTACTAATGTTTTGGAATACCAAAAAGTCTCACGTTACATAAAAATTAAGACTAAAAATAGTTTATAAACAACACTCACACGCATTTATCCAATCTATGGAAGCTCACACAAAATTCAAAGCGGTCGATGCTTCAAAAATGTAGATCCCACTTGATTTCTATTAATTTTGAACAACTTTTTGTATTGTAGCAAAGATTTTTAAAGCAGACAATTCCAAAGATTTTTTGTAGTTGCTAACAAATATACCGAATTCTTTTTTTTTTGCAGAGGCACAATCACAAACAAAAAGTGTTTGGCACAAACAATTAAAAAGAAGAAGAGAGAGAGATGACATAATATGACTAGATTATTTTTCTATTAATTTTTCATTTATTTATTTATTTATGTGAGTGTGTCAAAACATTATGTATTTGAAATTATTCGTAATGTAATCATATTTATCGATAAAACATTGATTTTAAAGAAAATTATCGAGTTTGAAATAATCAAACATTAACAGATATATAAGAATAACTTGATGATCAAAGTTGAATGATAAAGACTTCAAAAATTCGATCTATCTCACAAGACAAAAAAAAACTATAATTTTTGACGTATGAAGAAAAAAACTATTGACAATAACAAAAGTCGTCCTTCTAAAAAAACATCAATATTGATTAAGGCACATGCTGATGTTAATGTTAATATTAATAATATGATGTTTCTTGTACCAAAAATAACAATAAAATAATATGATGTTTCTATTTATAAAATACTTATAACCACACATGAGGCATGAAATGTCATGCAAATTGTTAATTAACATCCATTTTCCAGGATAATTTACACTAAATAATCAAGTACAAGAATGCATGCATGCATAGTCACAAAGTCACCTAACTAAAAAGCCACATTGAGACCACTTTCCCTCTTCTATCATATGGTAAGGGCAATGGCCATTTTTTTATCTCATCCTTTGCCTTTGATTATGTATGACCTTCAAGAAACATGCTTAGATTTTGCAATTATCATGACCTGCAAATAAGAATAACATAAGACATTAAAAACATAAAAACCAACAATATTAGATTAATGCAATATGTGTGTGTGTGTGTGTGTGTGTGTGTGTGTGTGTGTGTGTGTGTGTGTGAAGTTGGTTTGATTTGATTTTCAAAAAGAAATGTGAAATCTAATCTTAGCAGTTTTCACAAAAGCAGATCCAACAATATTTGCGTTTGTGTGATATATTTTCCTGTCTCGATTTGTAATTTTTATTTGGATTAGTTTGGATTTGAATGGGCCTATAGTTAAGCAACAAACCAACTTAAATACAATTCTATGGTACCGTTTGTGTTGTTTCTCGATCACAACATGACATGTCATGTGGATAATTTAGAATAAATAATCCCCATGTCATCTGGTGATTGAAAAACAGCACAAACGAATGGTATCCAAATTTTGTTCTAAAATTAGAGAACATAAAATGATTAAGGGTGTGGTATTGAGACTCACTTGGATTAATAGAAGTAATAACACCAGAGTTAGAGAAGTCACAGTTGAAATCATGTCTTCCATTAGCTTGATAGTAAGCATTCATCGCATAAGTGGCAAGAGCCCTAACGTTGTTCGCAGCATAGCAAAGTCCTCCAGGTTGGATTGGCCCGCAATCAACTCTCTGGCTGCAAACATAGTTAATATTCGCTTGTAATGCTTCGTTACTTGCATCCGGCTTCGGCACACACCATTTCTGCCCTCCAACTGCAGGAGCAGGAGTTGGCAATGGTTTCTGCAATATTCATTTAAAATCCTCTTAACAATACAAAATTATGAAATTTGGATTTTGACAGTAAACTTTGCAGATAGAGCCCTTCTTTAAAATATATCAGTTGCATTTTAATTTCTAGTACGCGGACAAAAGAATAAAACTTGAAAACAAATCAATCAATAATCAAATACAAAACCTTATTGTATTAAGAAAAGTTATTTAACAATGAATCAAACAAGTTTTCTTCAAACAAAAGTGCATTGAAAGTTGATACCATGTGCCATGTGATAAAAGAGACCAGGAATCCAGATATATTATAATATACCATAACAGCAAAGAACGAAACGATGGAAATAAAGTTAAAAAAAAAAAAAAAAAAAAAAGAACTTAATAAATTATACGCGAACATTTGAATAATGTTTCAATCTTTTTTCATCATATTTCACTTTATAGTGTCACTTTAAATAAAAAAAATATGCCTGGAAATCTGTTGCACTACCAATCTTTGTACCGACAAATTATATAATTCCACACATGAATCTAATCATACCGTCATGATCATGTTTTGTTATATTAAATACTAAGTAAACTTTGAATTCATTCATTCATATAGCAAAATAACATTCATATGACACAATATGCTAATGCAAGTTCTACGGTGAACTTCCTAGATACGGTACCATTTTTTAGTACTGATAAATAGTCGATCGCCAATCACCTATATAGTCCACATAACAACTTGCCTGTGCTACTATTATGTTTAATTTTTACAAACATTTGAAAGAAAAATAGAAGCAAAAGAAAGCACTATTAAGCTCAAACCTGAGCATTGCGCAAGATTCCAGAGTCATAAACAGGAGAGAAATCAGGCCTCAAGAGACCCCAATTACGCTCAGCAATTGGACCAGGTTTCTGATTCTCGTTAAACAAAGCAAAAAGATATGCATCGAACTTCCGGTTCGGCATCAACGGGGTCCCTTTCCCTTCTTCTAAATGCCTAACCAACTGTCCATTATAACTCTGAGCATTAGCCACACTACAAGCATCCCAACCATCACAAACAGAAGGCCAACCTGTCTCACCAATAGCAATGTCCACATCACCATACCCGACTGCCTTCATTGCCGAATGAACTGCGTCCATTAACACGTCAAATTGGTTTGTGTACGTCAGTTTGGTGTTCCTGTCGTATAATCCACGGTTTGGTCTGAATAACGCGAAGTTCACATTCTTTGGATTGTAACCGAAATATGGATATGGGTTTACCATAAAAGGTGTTCTTGTTTCTTGTAGGAACTTCAACATTGGTGTTAAGACATGTTTCGCGTAACCTGGTCTGAATAGGCCTGCACTTGGCGGGATTGATTGTCGCATTATAGCTAATGAGTGTGCTGTAGTAACCTGAAAAAATTGTACAAAATCCAGCTCAAACATTAGTAATTCAGATTTTCTTATTCACATTGATGTCACAAACAATTTTTCTAATTAAAAAATAAAAAATTAACAGTTTAGTTGGTAAGTATTCAACTAAGATTTCGCACAAATCTGGTTTTGAATTTCGCTGTTAATGAAGTAAATCTATACATCTTGATATAACAAAATACCAATGAAATACCAAAAATCATTTTTGCTCAAATTGTGATTAAAAAAAAACCTGCCCGTTGGATCGAAATATCGAAAGGTTCATATTTCAATTTCAATGCATATTTTGATATAAAAAAATTGAAATACCAAATTTGAAATCTCAATTATTTGATCTCAATCAAACGGCAACAGACCCAAATCAGATTTTTCCCTAACACGTGAACTTGTCTCCCTTGAAGACAGAAGCTAGCAACATTCAAATCTTAATAATCAAATCTAAACAAACATGACATTTCATTTTCATCAAAATCTCTTTCTCATACATACACTTCATTAAATTTTTGAGCTATTATCTATCTCAAATTTTGGTAAAAAAAAAAAAAAAAAAACTCTTTCAAATTTCAATCTAAAAAAATCAATTTTTCTCAATATATTAAATTAAATATAAAGATTAATTTCTGGAATACCAAATCTAGATTTAAAATCTTGCTAAGATCTTTGGTAAAAAAAAAAAATCTTGCAAAGATCTCTTTTTTTTTTTTTTTTTAAAAAAATCTATTATTTCAACAAATTATATGTTAACAAAAAGAATCAACTTTTATTTATTTATTTTTGTAATAAAAAGTTTAGGTTAATTGGGTCTAGCTCAAAAAGTTAGAACATGTCTCAAAACTCGCAAAATATGAATCAACTTCTTATTAACCGAACAAATCAAAAAATAAAAAGTTTATAACAATTTAGCTAAAAATAAAAGCAATAAATTTAGATTAATTTTACCTTAATGTCGGTAATACCCTCAGCAAGAAGAGCAGAATGAAGAGTTCTCATAGCAGGAACAAGGCTTCTAATCATAACTCTATCACCCCAATGAAGAACTTCACTACCAACAAGAATATAATTAATTTTGGTTTGTGGAACAAAAGGTTTAATTTTTGTAACAACCCATTGTTTAGCAGAATCAATATTTTTCAACAAAGCAATATCACCGTTAGGTGCCGTTACAGTAACGGAAATACCAGTATTAGCAAAAGCTTTTATAATATCTGGATTAACATCAAAGATCTTAACGCTGTTAATAATTGTGTTTGTTTTTAAGAAATTTGCTACGGTTGTTGGTGGTGGTAGATTGTCTCCGAGAGTACCGTAGTTAACGCCGATGGAGTTAACGGTGACGGAGAGATGGAAGAAGAGGAATAGAAGAAAGAGAGGTGAAAGGGTTGCCATTGTTTTTTTGTGACGATTGTTGTTTGTGTTGGGAAAAAGTAAAGTGAGATATAAACGTTCTTATCTTACGTTTGTGTTTATTTATAGTGTCATGAAAGAAGGAAAAGACACGTTTTTGTGTTTTGAGTTGATAACAGGTGCACCTTTTTTTACGACTTTGGTCAAAATTGACATGTTGTAGTATAAAAATAAAATTGTCAATATTTAGTTTTTTTTTAATAGATTGTGTTTTTTTTTTAATGGCTTTGTTTTGAATCTTTTGATAGATTGTAAATATTTGGTTTGAAAATAATGTGTGTGGTTGATTTTATGGTGAAAAAAAGATTTTACATGAATTGATTTTGTGAAATTAATTTTGGTTAAACTTGAAAGTAATGTAATTTATGTAATATATTTTGAGGTTTATTTGTTCATCTATATATTTTGAACTATGAAATCATGATACTCTAAAAATGGTCAAGTATAAAGCCACTAAGAGTGTGCTAAAAGAAGAACAAACTTGTCAAAAGATTGTGAAAGACATTAAATGGTTACGGCCGGAGAGGGGTTGGACTTGTCTTAATACTGATGGTGCAGCAAAGCGTGATACCGGAATGGCTGGATGCGGAGGAATAGCGAGAACTGACAATGGTCTATGGCTGGCTGGTTTTTCTAAATTTCTAGGAAACACTTCAGCATATATGGCAGAGGCGTGGGGCCTTTATGAAGGACTAGTAATGGCTAGGAACTTGGGCATTGAGAGACTAGAAGTCCAAGTTGATTCGGAATCTCTTGTTAAAGCGATTGAGAAAGATGGAATAGGTTGTACCATGAGCTGGAATATTATGAAAAAAATTAGAGATTTATTGAAGCTGAATTGGGAGGTTCGCATTCGTCATATATTCCGAGAAGGGAATAGATGTGCGGATGTATTGGCCAATTTGGGATGCAATCCGGATGTTGCTTGGACAAGCTACCAAGAAGTTCCTCCTGAACTGTTGCAGGTTTTAGCCGATGATTTTAGGGGTGTTTCTCTCCCCCGCTTTGTTAGTGTTTAGTTTCTTTCCCCGGGCGTAAAGCCCCTTTGTATTCCAAAAAAAAAAAAAAATAAAATAAAAAAAAATGGTCAAGTATCGTGTTCGATACGTACTTGATACTGATACTCGTTAGATACGTTTCGATACTCGTATTGGAAAAATATCGATTAAATCTTTATTTTTAAATAAAAAAATAATATCTGAAACGCATCTGCTACGTCCCGATACTCGTATCGAAAAAGTTCGATTAAATCTTTATTTTGAATCTTGTATGTTGAGTCTCAAACTGTTTTGCTTTTGTGTAAGGTTATTGACTTGTACTTCTTGTACAATGAACTATTGACATTTATAATTAAAAAAAAAATAATAATAATAATAATTATTATTATTATTATTATTATTAATTTTTGTCTTTCAAATTTTTTTAACATTATTAATTTTAGTCATTTTTATATATTGTGCATTTATATATTTAATTTTAAATTTAATCTTTAAATAACGTATCGCGGCAGTATCAGATACAGATTTTTTAAAAATTTCATGTATCGAATTATTGATATCATATCGTATCAGAATCGTGTCGCGTTTCGAGACTTCATAGATTTTGAGGCTTTGTTGAGAGATTTTTTCTGCTTCTTTGTTTTAAATAAAATTATGTTTATACATATTTAAATAAAAATGAGATGAATATTAGACCATGTGCAATTGTTTCAATATTCAATACCTATTTTTACGCTCCACATCGTCTTCTTTCTCTTCCATCTAATAATTTAACATTCATTCAACTTTTACGCTCTCCAATGGTTTTAAATTCAACACTATACCCCACCAAGATTAAGATTAAGATAGTGAAAAATTTGATTTTTTTTCTATGTCAAAATCAAATGAACCAAATCTCTATTTATAGAGAATTTTTTTTTATGATTTTTGGTAAAAAAAATAAAAAAATTTAAAAAATAATTTGCAATGAAATAATTAAGTTCAAAGTATAATTGGATAAAAATTCGATAAGCCAATCAGAGCAAGACAAGTGTCACCCCGATTGTATTTCAACCGTGTTGAAAGTTTTCAACTTCTATCTCCTCCAAGTCACTTTCAACACCCTCATTGGAGAACATTCCCTTGTTGAAATTCAATTCAACACCATATTCAACTCTTCATTGTATATGGTCTTAAATTTGAGTATAAAAAAATAATTATCAATTATAGAATTAGAAATTTTCAAGTTTAAAGCATGAAAAATTAAGGGCATGTCTTAAGGAATCAAATGTGAAAAAAATATTCATATTTATTTTATATATTTTGATGGATGGTATAGATATTTTAAATATTCATAATCATAAGTTTTTTTTTTTCATAAGAACCTTTTAAGTTTAATTCTTATTTAATTTTCATTTTATTTTAATTACTCCCTAAATTATAAAAAAAAAATCACTTCCTATATATTTTTTCTTGCACATAATTTTAATCCCCCTATTAAAAATAATTTTTTTAATTATCATTAAACTTTTAATTTGTTTATTATTCGTATAAGATTTTTACTAGTATTTTATTTTAAAACATTGGGTTATTGTGTCAAAAAAAATATTTGGGCTATTAATTATTTGAGATCAACGGGGTCTATATGAAAAAATAATTAAGATGAAAACGGTCTCTTTCCGTCAAGTAAGTCCCGTAGATTTTGTGGATGCCCGTTGGAATTATGAGTTGTTCGAAATCAAATTAAATTAAAGTAAAACATTATGCTCCTGCTGTGCATGCATGTGATCTGAAGTAGATTTAGATTAAAATAGATGATTTTTTTTTTGACTAAAAAGATTAAAATAGATGATGATGATGATGCGAGAAGATGCTGTCACAATGTCTTTTGTTTGGTACTTCATTATTTCGTGACGTCTTGCCTCTTGAGGGAGTACTATGTCTTTTGTTTGGTAGTACTATTTCATTATGCATTTTCAATTGAGAAATCTATGTTCAACAAAAAAATAGCACTTAATTTGTTAATAAATTTGTTTATGAGAGTGTTATTTGAATCCAAAAAAGTTATCCCATATAAATAACCGATTTTTTCTTTCTTTACACGCAAACCGAAGCATATAAAAAATAATAAAAAATAGCAAAAAAGTAGTGGGTTTCATATTTTGTGGTTGTCGAACAACTATTTGATTGTCAAAATAACATTAGTGTTTGTTTATATATTCCATCCGTTTCTTTTTATAAGAAACAAAAATGAAATTTTTTTTGTTCCTTTTTATAAGAAACTTTGACTAATTTTCAAATATTTTAAATGTTGAATTTCATTTATACCCTTATTTATTATGAAAAAGAATATTATAAATAAATAAGTTAATTGAATTTAGAGTAATTAAATAGGGGTATAGATGGAATAAGTTTAAATTTGTAAGAGTATTAAATGAAAAGAACTATTTTCAATGTGGTTCATTGGTATGTGTAATTTTTTCAAACTGTTTCTTATAAAAAGGAACGGAGGGAGTATTAGTTTATAGAAAATGAATTTATAGATTAGTTTATAAAAAATAAACTAGCAGATTGAATTCGTAATATTCATTAAAATTAACGTTTAAATTAGCTTATAGATATGTTTAATTATTATATTTTTTTTAAGTAAGATAACAAAATGATATAATTGGAAGAAAACATAATAAAGTCAAACTTTAAATTAAAAGCTAGTAAAAATAAGTTAGAAACTCGTGTGAAAAAAAAGTTACAAAACATTTTATTTTTATTATTTCAAAATAAACACATAAGCATACATTGCCAAATATAGCTAAGCAAATGTAATGGTGGTTCACACCTTTATAAGTGGTTTAATGACTATTGTGGATCAATGTTCCAATTTGTTAGTATTTAAATGACAATGAGGTGCATGAAGCTATAGCTGACCATCTTGGCGTTACATAGGTTTTTGGCACAGGTAAATATCTCGGTTTACTGTTTATGATCGGTAGGAGTAAAAAAGCTACTTTCAAGTTTATTAAAGACAGAATCTGGAAAAAGATCAATTCATGGAGCAGCCGACATCTTTCTCGGGCCGGTAGAGAACTCATGATCAAATCCATTTTGCAATCCATCCCGACATATGTGATGAGCACTTTTCTTCTTCCGAGCACCCTCATCGATGAAATAGAAAAAATGCTAAACTCATTTTGGTGGGGTCATAACGGTAATAACAACCGTGGATTACATTGGCTCTCTTGGGAGAGATTATCGATAGCCAAAGATCATGGCGGTATGGGATTCAAAAGTCTTCGGGCCTTTAATCTCGCAATGCTTGGGAAACGGGCTTGGAATTTGATTACCAGACCAAATAGCTTAGTCACCAAATTACTCAAAGCTAGATACTTTCCAAAGTGTGACTATGTTGACTCAAGCATCGGGAATAATCCGAGCTATGTGTGGTGAAGCATTTGGAGTGCTAAATTTGTTATTCAAGAAGGCTGCAAGTGGAGCATTGGTACAGGTGAAAACATAAATATATGGGACCAAAATTGGCTCAAGGACAGCATGTCAATTCCCACACCACCTGATCTGCAACATGCCGGTGATGTTTCAAAAGTAAAGGATCTTATGCTAAAAAATTCCAAAGGATGGGACCATGTCATCGTCAATAACATTTTTGACAGCAACACAGTGGCAAAAATTCTACAAACTCCTTTGTTTGATTCTGTTCATGATGATATAATAACTTGGAAGCTGGAAAACAATGGTGATTATTCGGTGCGTAGTGCATATAAAATTTGTGTTAACAGTGCAGGTGCCCAAGATAGACACGGTATAGCAGGTAGCTGGAATCAAATTTGGCGTGCAAAAATTCCACCGAAAGTGAAAAATCTTCTTTGGAGAATTTGTCGTAACGTCTTACCAACGAGGATGCGTCTCAACGATCACGGTGTACACTGTCCAACCAATTGTTCTGTTTGCAATGAAGGAGATGAAGACTCCTTGCACGTGTTGTTCCTTTGCCACAAGAGTATTCAATGCTGGCAGCGAGTTGGACTTTGGGATATTGTGAGCACTTGCCTAAATACAAATACCAGTATTGCTGAAAATCTTTTCACTATTTTACATAGACTGGACAAAGATGATCAAGAATTGTTCAGCATTTTGGTGTGGAGCTTATGGAAGAGGAGGAATAATCAAGTTTGGGAGAATGTTACCGAGCTTAATCAAACTGTTTGCGAAAGAGCTAAACATCTCCTCACGGGTTGGTGAAATGCTCAACAAACCCGCTCCTTAATCAACATTCCGCAGCCGCCTCCCCAGCCAACAAGATGGTCAAAGCCAGCCTATGGGAGGCACAAGTGCAATATCGATGCTTCTTTCTCACCTGCTCTAAACAAGGTGGGGATTGGTATGTGCATTAGAGATGACCAAGGAAATTTTGTGTCCGCAAGAAGTGAATGGGTAGAGCCTATTCTTGATGTGGAAATTGGAGAAGCGTCCGGACTATTGCGTGCTCTTAAATGGACTGATGAATTGCAAATGCACAACACCGATTTTGAGATTGATTGCAAAAAGGTGGTGGATAGTCTGTATAGCAAAAGAACCTACAACTCCGATCTTGGCGCTATCTTAAATAACTGTAGGACTTTGTTAGCAACAAGTTTCATGAACTCTGATGTCAAGTTCATTAGGAGACAAGCAAATGAAGTTGCCTATAAGTTAGCTCGGGTGGCTTTGTCTTTAGCTAGTTTTCATATTTTCAGCGATATACCGACATGTATTTATGATGTTATTATTAATGAAATGAGATAAGTCTTTTACCGTAAAAAAAATGACAATGAGAGAGAAAAAAAATTTAAAAACAAAAAATTATGATTCACGATCATTTTTGTCTTTACGGCTAAAAATCATAACGTTGACGTCAGTTCAATAAAAGTTATCTTTTGTTTTCTATTGTTTTAATCAAATCATTATCAATTAAATTATTTCAATCACAAAAATAAAAATGATAATTGCGTTACACTTTCAAACAACAATATATGTTATCGTTAGCATTTTAAAATTTTGTAAAGACTAATATACAATTGACCAAAAAAATATTGTCTTAGTAATTTAACAACCATCATTTTTTATAATATTTTAATAATAGTATTTAATAAATATTTGATCTCAGCAACTTTACATTTTAAAAAAATGTATTAAATTGGTTCCTATAATTAATTTTTATCAAACTTCAAAGATTTCTCAACATTATCTTGAATAAAAATACAAGTCTAAATTTTAAACCTTCATTATCAACACAAGAACATTTATATTGAACCACTATTTAAAATTATAGTATTAAAAAAATATTTTACGTTTGAATAAATCTTCAATTTAGTCCTTGAACTACCAACCTCTTTTTAATTTGGTCCTTAATAAACTATAGAAATATACTAATGGTCTCTAAACCATTAATAATCTATCTATTTAGTCATTGAGCTATTTTCTTTTATGTTTTTTAAAAAGTTGAAGGACTAAATTGATGTACTAATGATAATTTAAGGACTATTTGATATATTTTATTAGTTTAAAGACTAAATTAAAGAGAAATTGATAATTTATAGACTATTTTATATCATACATACTACTAGTATCATAGTATGATAGTAGTGTCAAATTGTATTTTATTTTTGATGAGGAACTTTCGAGATAACGCGTTGAATGATTGGTTTGTAAAAACTTGAAAAGTAAAAAAGGGAGAAATGTGTTGGAATGTGATAATCAGAATGAGAGACTAAGCTTGAACGTCTGCGGAAATTCGGAAAGAAACGAACAAAAGGGAATCCCATGTGAATGGGTCACGCCATAATATTTGATTGTGATGCCTAATTTCTTATGTGGTGGGGATTTAGGAATCAGATTCAATATTCAATATTGGAATTCCAAGTTGTTGTCTAAGGAGGTGCCAAGGTGGCGTCAAAAAGAATTTTGTGCAACTTTTTAGATTAATTAATCACTTTCTAAACTGATTATGTAGTGAACTTGGCTACAATCGTTTTCAAGCACCAGGATTTTCTGGTGTGGAAGTTTCCATCGGTAATCATTCTTTGCTAATAATTAGATCAGACGGTCCTAATTAAATACATAGGTAAATAAGTTTGTTCATTGATTTAGATCAGATGATCCACGGCTGTAATTGTGTCACCCACTTACAACGGGAAATTCACTTTCCATTTTCATCGGTTCGATAAAGTGGGACTATTTTCAAAGCTCACACAACTCAACAGATTAGAGGATATTCATTTTGTCTTATTGCACTAGACTATAACTCTTTCGCTCTGGACCTTGAATATGCTAGATCAATTAAAGATGGTTAGGAACTCTCAACCCCGTCTATATAATTGTTATCCTATGTTATGATGAGTTACAATTCATTTATTCTACTCATTTTCCACCTCACTTATATATTGATTTCAGTGTTAGAGTGTTAATTTCTTTTTATGTACCTTCTTCAATATAAAAGACTAGCTTCTATTGTGTTTTTTTTTTTTTTGGAATACAAAGAGGTCTAAGCCCGAGAAAATAAACTAAACACTAACAAGACAGGAGAAAGAGACACCCCTAAAATCATCAGATAAAACTTGTAATAACTCCGAAGGAGCTTCTATTGTGCTTTAATTTGGAGCTTCCTCCACCGTGCTAGAATCTTTGTACGACGAACTTCAACATTGAAATCATCTAGCTCTTATCCACTTTAGTACAAAATTCATTTAAGGTCTCTTCTTGTGATTCCTTATCCAATTTATGAAAGACCTTGACAAAAGTTATCTTCTTGTGATTCCTTAAAATGACTTAAAAGAGAATGTTCTCTTATCATAATTCATTCATTCCCTTAATTTCTATAAGTAAATAAGGTCTTTCAGTAAAGCTCTACATAATATTGCAACTTCCACGACACGTCCTATCAAAAGGACCAAATTATATTGAATCCTCGCATTCCTTCTCCTAACTCTGTCCTAATCTCTCTCTCTTGATTATATATATTTTTTAAGGAAGAGTTAAGAAAGTGAGATTAAAAGAGATAGTGTTAGAAATAATATAAAACCATTGATGTGTCAAATCCTAACAGCTTAAGCTTTTGAGATAATTGGTTATTTGACATGGTATCAGAGCCTCTATGACTAAGTGGTCTAGGGTTCGATTCCCGCTCCCCTCACTTTCTAATTAAAAGTGAAATTTAAGCATATGGTAGGTGGGCCTATGCATTATCCACGCTTCAAGCCTAAGTGGGCTCTTGCGTGAGGGGGCGTGTTAGAAATAATATAAAACCATTGATGTGCCAAATCCTAACAGCTTAAGCTTTTGGAATAATTGGTTATTTGACAGATAGAGTTAATTAAAAGAGAAGAGTGAAGGAGGAGAGTATCCATCCATATAATAGGACCTGCATTTCATTGTATCTTCACACTTGAAAAGAATAATACAAATACTCTCATTTTATATATTACATAAAAACTATAACAAAATATAATTAAATTATTATTGTTATGTAAGAAATAAAATACAATAAAAATGATGACTTCCAAACACTACAAATTATATGTGACAGTTCTGACAACAGTTTTCCTAGAATTACAATAATTTTGAAGAGAATCAGTATCTACATTACCAAAACCAGATAGTTGAACACCATAGAAAGCAAGACGTTTAGTATCCCTTGGAATTGGTGATTGCCAAAGTCCATCCCACCAAGCTGGAGGGAGAAGTGGAGTGAAGGCACATTGATTGCTTTGGTTATGACAACTTAATGGTCCTGCATATCTGTTCCAAACATGTCCCCAACCAATTTGGTTCCTTAATCCATCTGTTAATAAATTGCTTTGGAAACTGCTGAAAAATGAAAAACTTGGACTTGAAGTTTTGTTGTTGTTGTCGTTGTCACCTGAAGAAAAAATTTATGTTTTAGAAGTATGTTGAGTAGACATCATGTAACTATAGGGATATGCTATTTTATGCAAAAGTAGAAATCGGATTGTCTGCTGCGGTCGGTAATTTGCTGCATTCATGCAGTCATAATATCCGTAGTAGTTGGATTGATATCGGTATAAATGTCAATATAGATTATGTTTTCTAAAAAATAAAAAATATCTATATGGAAATATGGACTGTCTGATCTTGATCCAACGACCACAAATGTTGTAACGGTGTGATTGTGGCATGTTGATGAGTGCAAGCAATCCTTGTTTGTGCTCTCAAGAAAATGTTATAACGGGAAAATTAACCAATCAAGGTGTGTGTGTGTGTGTGTGTGAGAGACAGAGAGAGGGAGAGAATTCAAAAAATGCAGTTTTTTCTCTATTTTGCCTGAAACTATGATGAATAACAAACAAAATGACAGGAGTGTCATATAGGCAGTGCAAGTACCTAGATTATGCGCTGCAGCCAGTGCAGCAATTAACTGAGCATAGGTAGTTCCAACACGTCGTTGAGCTCCAGAAACAACTGCATATCTAGCACGAGATGCAAGAAAAAAGTCTACAAAAGCAACCCATCTGGGTGCTGGACCCCAGTCTTTCGCTCTGAAATCTAACTTGGGCAAACTTTCTAACATATTTCCTTTGAACTTTTCATAATCAAAATGCAGAACCTGCTCAAAGTCCACACGCATAAGAATAAAAGGCAAGTGATTGTTACCGCATTATCATTCAATTGTTGCTAGAAAGATTCATACACCAAAATTTGCATGTGATTTATCACCTAAGATGGATTGAAAAGTTACCTCTGCAAATTCAGTTATGTTGGGTACAATACTTTTGAAAAGAGACGGTGTATCGGACACCACAACAATCGTTGGTCTTGACATTAGATGTTGACTCTCAATGGCTTTTCTGATGCAACGCATAATAGCCTGCAAAGCTCTTATGGACCTAAAAATAATACAGAAGTAGCATCAATGAGTTAAACAAATCATATGAGAAGGTACATATGCCACAACCCTATCCAAAAATAGTTTGGATATTGCGTGTGCAACTTATGTGGCATTGACGCTTCAGTTTAGACGTCTATCTGGTATCCAACACATGTCAATGTCAGACACCAATATGATTACACGACATTGACACATATGGTTACATTCAATTATTTCCAGTGTTGTGTCTCGCCTAGATGTAGAAGTTTAATCATCAATTGTATAGTCACTTATGGTACAACCATATATAAGTGGCACAGTGAAGGCTATTATGAAAGACTAAACTCATCATAATTGATAAAAGCTGAAGATTTTGTCTGCATACGAAAATGAAGAAGATAACTAACTCTATAGCAAAGAAGACAATAATAACCGACTAATCTTAACAGAATTAGTTACAAGGAACTAATCAAAGAAAAAGAAGAGGAAAAATATCAAGCCTGCCAACTTGAAACACTGATACAAAAACAGCAGCAGGGTGAAGTACCACTTCGGCTAGTTGAACAGAAAAGGGAACAGGCATCACATGAATGATCCCAGCTTGAAGTTTATATCACACAAGATGGCAATCTAATTCGATATGCTTTGTGCGTTCATGGAAAATGGGATGATGGTTTGGAAAAAATGTCACCTATTATTGAAACTATAAATAAGAAACATGTTCATACATGGTTTGTAGGATTCGTTCCAAACACCATTCATCAATCAAGCATGCACATTCCCTTTCAATGAAAGTATGAAATAGTGAGTGCTTATATTACCTATTCGTTTGCATCCGCATATGCAACGAGATATCAGGATTCACCTCACCACCAATAACCCAATTGACTGCTGCTTCGACATCTTTTGAAGGTGATATGAGAACTCTCATGAGCTCCCCAAATACATTCGGCTGAGAACCAAGAACTTGCGGATCACCAAATAAATTAAAAGCCGCAAACCTCATCTGAGGGTGTACGTTCTTTAGGAAAAATTGAGACGCCACAGCATCATTGGTTCCTTGGAACCTAAAACATAAGATTCATAATCAGAAACAACGAAGTTTATTGGTTATCTCGTCATGTGTAAATAACTAGAAAACAACAATTGATTGTGCAATTAACTATTGTGGTAAAACCATGTCACTTTACCAAATGATAGGTTGTTCCCATTCCTTCCAATTGCTACATAGAACATTTGTTTGAGACGGCTTTTCAAAATCATCAGTCCTCATAACCAGTTTCCTCCGATATTTGCTTTCACAACCATTTAGTCTCCATAGATGCTTTATTTCTTTCATGGTAAAGGTAAAGTTGGCATAGGAAATGTAACCCTCAAAAGGATATTTGCTTCTGAAATGTAGAATCAAGTCGATGATGAGACAATGTAAAGATAAATAAATCAATGCCCTAATAGTATAATTTACAGATAATTGTACGACCCCAATTTCAAAGTAGGTTGGTAATCCATCAATGGCATACTGCTATAGGTTTCCACTGACAATAGACATTGGACAGGAGACTATTTTGACAAATAGACACCGGGAACAATTTTAAAAAATGGGAAATATTGAATGTAATCACATGTATCAGTGTTGTGTCAGTGTCCGGTCATGCCTTCAATCGAAGTGTCGGTGCTACATGGTTTCCTAAACTTTCGATCGCATGAAAATTAATTTCTACCTATTTGAATGTTGCAAAATGATTTTGGAACACAATGCCAAGGAACACATAATAAGTTAACACAAATTTATCCGAGAGCCACATAAAAAGCTAACTAGTTTCTGAATATTGCATCTCCATTTATGAAGGGACATCATTAAACTAAATCTAGAAAGAACTGTAACTATAAGTTACGATTTCAGGCATAGTAAAAAAAGGTGCAAAAGTAAGTTTTTAAAAATGAAAAAGAAAGGCTTGGGAAAGAACCAATATGCCTGGTTTGGCCAATGATCAGGGACCGGTTTAACATTATACTCAGTGCGGCAGCGCTCAAGAGCTTGTACATTTCATTCCCAAAACCCGCCTCGGCAGTCTTGCCTAGAACGAATCCATGGCTACAGAACTGATCAGGAGGCAAATCCCTGACTCTTGAAGCACCTGAAACAAAAAATTAAAATCAATATCATCATGTTTTGATTCAATATCTTTTTTGTTTTTTGCACAAGCACACAATTCCTACAAATTATAAAACTGCGTGCTTTTAGTCCCTAAAGAGAGACCAAGAGAATGCAGTTTTGTAATTTGTAGAGACTAAAAATTGAGTGTAGCAAAGTGTAAATTTTACTCTCTTCTATATTATATTTACATTTTCATAAGCTATCTTAGAGAAGTAAGCTGAAAACAACTTTAGAAAATGTCAGAACTTGTTTTCGTAAGCTCTCAAAAACAATCTTATAAGGCTCTGTTTGACAAAATATAGCGGATGGCTAATAAGCTAGCTTATAGCGGATGAACTTATAACTTATAGCTGATAAGCTAGCTTATAGATTATAGCGAATAAACTAGCTGAATGAATTCGTAACGTTTGGTAAAATTAACAGTTGAACTAACTTATAAATATGAAATGACATAAAAAATATATGTTTAATTAATATTTAATTTTTTCAAGTAAAATTACAAGGGTATAATTGAAAGAAAAAAATGACAAGCTATAAGCTTTAAACTATTCAATAAGCTTATCAAAATAAGCTATAAATTCATGAGAAAAAAAAGGTCACCAAACAGGTCTTTTTTTTTTTTCTTTTCAAAATGAGCTTATAAGCTATAACACCTAAGCTCAAAATTTGCCATAGCCAAACATAACCTAAGTATTTATGCCACTAGATATGCTCCAATGAGTCAATCCAAACATGCCATAATAATAACAACTTAAAAATTTTGCATCTTGAAAATCACAAAACAAAAACAAATTTGCACACGAGACAACAACAACAACAACAATAACAAGCTACGTTCTGTTCATTTAGATCCTCAAAAAATTCAAAACCAACGAAATTAAAGAATCAAACAAGTAACAAAGTAACTACCATTCAAAACAAAATGTTGCTCAATAATTCTCCTAACTCTCAATGTTTCTTTAACAGCCAAACCATTTTGGAAATCATTCCCCATTTCTTCCACCGTCGCACACGGTTGCGATGTCGCCGGCGGTGGTTTCTCCATAAGAGTCCCATCACCAACATCATCGGAATCTACTAACTGAAAATCTTTAGCGTAAACAACATTAATCGGTGGTGGATCCAACGGTCTTAAAGCTAACATCAATAATCCTAAACCTGTTACCGTTGCACACAAAACAATAAATGATTGTAATAACAGTCGCCTCCTTCTTCCACCGCCATATCTCATTCTCTCTCTCTTTAGAATTATTTTGAGTAAGTTCAGTTTCTTGTTAAGATAGATCTTGAAAGTGTTCTCTAATCTCTGTCTTTCTCTCTCTACACAAACATGAAATGAAACACACGTGTGTGTTATGTTGTTTTAGTTTCTCGTACTTTGTTTTTACCTCATCATCACACGTGTACAACTCAGATTACTCGGGTTGACCCAATTATGAGAATCCAAACCAAACCCGTTTGTAATTGTATGAGTGGGATTTGGATTATGCATTACTTGGCTGAATAATAACAGTTAAATATATTTTTAGTCTATGCAAATATATTAAAATTTGTTTTTAGTTTTTTAAATATTGTTTTTTAAATTTTTGTCCTCTACATTTCAGTTTTAAATTTTTAGTCATTCTTTTTGTCACAAATATTTATGTAATATGTCTAAAATGATTTATTATGATGTTATATTATTAATTTAGTCAAAAATAAGTATGTTATATTATTAAAAGAACTTAAAATGTCATTAATTTTATTATTTAATATTTAGTTTAACAATTTTATCTTTAAGTTAAATTTATAGATAAATTAACTATAAGAATAAATATTAATTTATTAAACTGATGGTATTTCAACATCTTATAATTTTTTTTGTTAAAAAGAATAATCTTAATAATGATGTTTTATAACAAATAAACCATTTGGAACATGATATATGTAAGCTTTTGAAAGAAAAAAAGGACTACAATTGAAAATTTATTAAAAGACCAAAGGTCGAAGGAAATTTTTTGGCTTAATTGCATTTTTTGTCCCCCTATTTTGTCAAATCTGCGATTTTGGTCCCCCTATTTTAAAATCAAACATTCTAGTCCCCCTATTTTGATTTTTGTTGCACTTTTGGTCCTCCATCCCATTTTTTGACTATGTGGCAACCAAACAACTTACGTGGCAATACATGTGACAAATAAAAGTGCCACATCAACAAATATTTTAATTATAATATTAATTTTTTAATTTTCAATATGAAAGATACTAATTTTTTTTAAAAAAAATATGGAAAACGAATTTTTTTTAAAAAAAAATCTTAAATATTAATTTATTTTTAGAAAAAAATGAAAAAACAATAATTATTAATATTTAAAAAGTTGAAAAAACAAAAAATATTGATTTTTAAAAAAAAAAACGAAATATTAATTTTTAAAAATATTATCAGAAAATTTATTTTATAATTTTTTTTAAAAATTAAATATTAATTTAAAAAAATTAATATTTCAGATTTTTTTTAAAATCATTTTTTTAAAAAAAATAGTTTTTTCAGTTTTTAAAATTTTTTTAAAAAAATATCAGAAAATTTATTTTATAATTTTTTTTAAAAAAATTTAAATATTAATTTTTAAAAATTAATATTTCAGATTTTTTTTAAAAAAAAATAATTAGTTTTTTCAGTTTTTTTTTTAAAAAAATTTAATATTTTACGATTTTCAGATTTTTTTAATATAATATTTCAAATATTATTTTTTTATAAAAATCAGAAATATTAGTTTTTTAAAAAACTGAAATTATTATTTTCTTTTTAAAATCTGAAAATAAAATATTATTTGAAATAAAACTGAAATATTAAATAAATTTTCAGATATTTTTTTAAAAACTAATATTTCAGATTTTTAAAAACTAATTTTCAGATTTTTTAAAATTTTTTGGTTTTTTTTAAATAAATTAATATTTCAGATTTTATAAAAAAAATTATATTTTTTGGTTATTCAGATTTTTAAAAAAAAAAAAAAAATTTTCATAATGGAAATTAAATACTTAAAATTAAAATATTTGGTGACGTGGAACTTTTATTTGTCACATTTATTGCCACGTAAGCGTTTTGGTTGCCACTTGGTTAAAAAATAGGGTGGGGGACCAAAAGTGCAACAAAAATCAAAATAGGGGGATTGAAATGTTTGATTTTAAAATAGGGGACCAAAATCGTACTTTTGGCAAAATAGGGGGACCAAAAGTGCAATTAAGCCAAAATTTTAGAATGATTAAAAATAAAGTTTGATATGATTAGAGGGGCAAAAAACATACTTAATCCAAATAATAATAACATTTTTTTTACACTAGTCAATTGAGAAAAATAATAATAAGGTTGTTTCTACACTAGTCCATAATTTGATATATTTAACTAACAATCAATGAAAAAAAATTCATATGTATATGAAATAAAAGGTGGTTGAGTTATATGTGGGTACTATAAGCAAATTAAATTACGTGACTTGTTTTCATTGATTGTTTGATAAATACTCTTAAATTTTTAAAGAGTAGTGTAAGTCTCACCTTATAATAATTGAGAGATATATATGAAAATTGTCCTCGCAATATGTAGAGTTTTAATTTTAGTTAGTTCTTGTACAATTTTTTTTGCGTTTTAGTTGGAGACGAGAATAGGTCAGGCCGACCTATTGGGTCTTAAGGCATAGTCTACATAGACTCAGGTCAGGTCAGTCTATTTGTTTAAATAGAGCAGACCAAAACTTTTTAATAAGCCTATTTAGTTAAATAACCAAGCCCCATGCTATTAAAAAAAAGTCTTTCAGCCTACTAGATCGACCTATTTAAGTTAATATTAATAATGCTTTTAATATTATTATTATTATTATTTATATATTAAAATTTGTAATTTGATTAAATTATATATTTATTAAATTTTTCAGTAGTTCAAGTTTATTAATCTGCATTAGTTTTTTACATATATAAATGTATTATTATAAACTAGAATTGAAATATGATGATATATATAGTTAAACTTTCCAAAATATCATGTTAAATATCAAAAGGATGTTGATTTATTAGTTCATAAGTATTTTTAAAAATAAATATAATTATTTATTTAAATATATTCATGTGAAATAAGCTTTTAAACAAGCTAATATGTCACATTAGACTTTCAAAATGTCAGACTCAAGCACAAAAGAAAAATCTATAATAGGTCACAATCCAGACCCAAGCTTTCGATTTTTTTAACAGGGCAAACTCAGACTTGACAAAACCTAATTACTCAGCCTAGTCTATTTTCACATCTAGTTTTAGTCCTTGCAAATATATAACGTTTTGTTTTTTTTTATGCGCTAGATATCTTGTTTTAATTAGTTCTTACAAAAAATGTCCATGTTAAAAGATAGTATTTATTTTAGTGCTTACTTTAAAAGAATAAAATCAAATATTTTACATATTACAAACATCAATAATGATATAAATCAATTTTATAATGATTAATCAAACAAAATAACAAGGACTAAAAGTTAAATGCTATATTATTTGCAAGATTAAAATAAAAAAAATATATTATTAGAATGACTAAAATCAAAACTAACATTTCTTCCATGAGAAGGGACGAGACTTGATGGACGGTTTTGAGAGAATTTTGTTGGATATTCATCCATCTTTGTCCAGAAAAAGTGTTTTCTTCCTTTGGGACATCAATTAAATGAAAAAGCATATGTTATAGCAAAATTAGTGAAGCTGCCATATACTTTAGCATCCATGAGAGCAAATCAATTTTCGTAAAAAATAAATATGGTTTTATATATCATATATTATTGCTACAAGTGTATAATTTCTTTAGTGATAAATATGTTTCTAGTCCCTATAAATATTCCAAGTTTTATTTTTAGTCCCACAAATTTTCTTCTATTTTTAGTCCTCAAAAGTTTTCAATTAACACTTTTTGTCCCTACTTTTGAATCAGCTCATGTGTAGACTTCATATTTTTGAATGAATTTTTTTATGAATGTTTAAAATATTATAAGAATCTCTCCCAATTTTGTTTTTTATTTTTTTATTTTTTAACAAAGCATAAATTAAATATAAATTTTAATGTTTTTGGTGCTTAAAAATTCTTATTTAATTCATGTTTTGTTAAAAAATTCTATTTTTTTTTGTGAGTGATTGTTAAAATATTCTAGACTTTTTTTGAAAAATTTCATTAAAAAATATGAAGTCTACATATGACTTAATTTAAAAGTAGGGACTAAAAGTGTTAATTGAAAATTTTAGAGGGACCAAAAATCTAAGAAAATTTTTAGAGAGACTAAAAACAAAACTTGAAATATTTATAGGGACCAGGAACATATTTATTCTATTTCTTTATTATAAAAAAAAAATTTCACTCTCTTTATTGTGAGATACATAAATTATATTACCCTATCCTTTTATGTTAAAAATATACACTCATCTCACCTCTTATATAAAATATATTATAGAAAATTACACTCCTCTCCCTTAAACAAAACTTGAATTTCTTTTTTCTCCTCTCTTATATTAAAAACTTACATTTCACTCATTTAATAAAACTCCATTTTAATATAATATTCAAACTTTTAATGCATATATTTTCGCTGTTTTATTAAACATAATAAAATATAAATATCGGATAAATTTTATAAAGTCCAATCCAATCCATTAAAAAAATGATTTTAAATTACATTTTAATTATAATCTAAATTAACAAAGTTAATAATAAAATTTTCAAGGAAAGGAAAATTAATTTTTTAAATGGTGACATAAATAGTAGTTTAAAGTTAATTGTTGTCACAAAAATATTTATTTATATTAAGATGAATTAAAGTGTATATTTTAATTTAAAAGGGGAGACACTATAAGTCTGTAATTCAATTCTTTCATGGGAGGGGAGAGTAATTTACTTAAAAAAATAAAGAAGATATATCACTCTACACTATAATTTCTCTTTTGTGATTTTTCTTCACCATAATATACAAGTGAAATCAATGACCAATCTCAACCAGAGAGTCTTATTGGCAATGGCAATCTTTAATGAGTCGTCTCCCATATTAGCCGTATTTTATTTAACCTAAATATTCAAACGTGAAACTCAAGATATGTGGTTTGACTTCCACTCATCCCAAAATATAATTTTGGTAATGGAGCTTCCCACAGGCTTGTGGAGGTGTTGTGAGATATTTTAAAGCTAATTTTTTGAGTGGTTTTCCTTAAATAGGAGAACTATTATTGCTATTGAAATTCCTTCGGGCGAGGATATCGGACCCATCTTTGGATTAAAATTGATTCTTAGCTAATCACCTGGGTCAGGTCTTCATGAATCCTAGTATTATCCCTTGGAGCCTTCATAATAAATTGTTGAATTGTTTGGAACTGACTACTCGTATGGTGTTTAAAGTCACTCATATTTATAGAGAAGGAAATCGTTGTGCTTAATGGAAAGTATAATATTGGTCTCTCATGAGACTATTTACACTTGGAGGGATGTTTTGAGTTTTTGTTTGTTGTCTTTTCTATCTATGAATTATTGAACTCTTTTATCCGTTCACTAATATTTTATCCTACTTTATTTTTCTTGGTAAAATTTTTAATCGGGTGTAGTTTTTTTTTACATTCTTTGTGTTGACTTGGATATAGGTCTATTCCTATCCTATGTATTTTCATTTCTTTTTATTTAACAAACTTCTTTAGGGTACCGTAAAAGATAGATGACTTTATGGAGTGCTAATCTTATTGAGATGTGTTATGGCTCAATTATAAGTCCCACATGACTTGGAACTCGAGGCTAATGTTAGTTTATATACAACACGCCACACTCATCTAACCAACCGAGGCGCATTTTCTACAAAGGACAAAACCGTGACGGGTTAACCCCAAAGCGAACAATCTCTCGGAGATGTGGATTTAAGGTCGGGTCAGAACATATTTATCCCCCGTGGATAAATCTGAGTTCTGTTCAGAACATTGGTGACTTCACTGGGGACGATAAAATTCGTTCCCGAACCCAACCCCTTAGCCTCGACTGGGGGGCATCTGTTCTGGCTCAAATATAAGTCCCACATCGCTTGGAACTCGAGTCTAATGGTAGTTTATTTATATACAACATGCCACACTCCTCTAACCAACCGATGCGCCTTTTCTACAAAGGACAAAATCGTGACGGGTTAACCCCAAAGCGAACAATCTCTCGGAGATGTGGATTTAAGGTCGGGTCAGAACATATTTATCCCCCGCGGATAAATCTGAGTTTTGTTCAGAACAAGATGTCATAAGAATCGTATGATACTTTTGCACTATGTTTCTTTATAATTTATTTATTTATTTATTTATTTTTCTTTCTATTATAAAAGGCTACATAAGAAATAATAGAAAATTAAAATTATAATGGAAGATTGGAAAACAAAGATGATCTCTAATTTCAAGATACATTTTATTCTGTTACGTCTGTTCCATAAGCTAGTGGGGCAAATATGATTTATCATTGTACTTTGGAGACATTTAATAATTATTCTAATTTTTTTTTAAAATAAAGATTTCATGCAAAAACATAATCATTAAAAACGATTTAATTGACTTAGACATATATAGCGACATATTTTTACTCTATAAAGTGATCAAACCACTTTATATTTGTTAAATGCAAAGGTTAAAAGAATGGGTGAAACCATCAAATTTGTTTATATTATGATCCTTTTTGTTTCCCTATTGCTCATTATAGCCGTTGATAGTCGTAAGCTCATTCTCCCATGCAATTATTATTATTATTATTATTATTATTATTATTAATATTATTATTATTATTATTATTATTTCTTTATTTTGTACACAATCTTTCACTAATTTTAGTGATGTTTTTTTATTGTTATTTTACATTACAGAAATGTGTACTCAGAACAGTGATTGCTTGAGCTTGTGTCTTAAATGTCGTGACAGAATACTACTACACTGCGTTGATGGTTTATGCATTTGTGGAAAACTTCCGGTTACTTTGCTGCTTAATCCAAAAAACGGATGTATGTATTGCATACTCCATCCATCATAAATTTTTGGTTCTTTATCCTTTTAACAACGCTAATGTTATTTTGACAACCAAATAGTTGTCCAATAATCACATAACATGGGACCCGTCACCTTTTTGCTATTTTTTATTATTTTTGACCTGCTTCGATTTACGTGCATAGAAAGAAAAAAATTAGTTGTCAACGTGGGACAACTTTTTTGGGTGTTCAAATAACACTCATCTTTTAAGAAATCAATGCATAATTGGTACTCACTCCGTTCCTTTTTATAAGGAACAATTTGAAAAAAACACACATACCAATGAATCTTATTTTTTTATTAAAAATTCTAAGATTTTATAATCTATTCCAAAAATAACCTTGGTGTAATTAATGCATAGGGAATATGTTACTGTAATTAATGCATAACATTGAAATAGATAAAAGGTAAAAATGAAATTGCTTAATTAATAAAACATAAATTTAATGATTGTTTCTTATAAAAAAGAATAAATTCGTTTTCCAAATTGTTCCTTATAAAAAGGAATGGAGGGAGTAATATTTTATCATTTATACTTTTATTAAAATTAAAATATTAATTAAATAAATTTTTTTCTTTCTTAATAAAATAAAGGTAAAAATGACTTAATTTAACAATCTTTATTATTTCTTAATCTGCGTATAAAACTCTAAAAGAATCAAAATTGAAAAGTCGTGACTAGTCACCTAATTACAATATCATAGTAGTTAACGAGTGATGTACTTTAATTCACCTAGAAGGGGTTGATGGAACAATATGCATAAAGAGTACAGGTACATTAACATTGCATTTGACATACATATATTGCACAATTATATGTATATGGTTTGGTGTTTCGAATATATTAATGTGTGTTTGTTCCTATTAATTGCAATTTTTATACCACTTTAAGTGATTTGGAGTTTATCTCATCCCATGAATTCTCTTCATGGTTCTCTTTTATGAATTATTGCAGGTGGCTATTTTCAGAAGGCTTAAATATACAAAAGGTATATGCACTTACAACTTGTTTGAGTTTTAGTACTTACATTTCAAAAATATTTTATTTTGCCACTACATTTTCATTTTATTTTAAAAATAGTTCCTGGGCCCATTTTTTTTACTGAAATATCATGTTTTCCACAATCTCTCAACAAAGAAAACACCACCGTTATATGTATCCCATTTTTTATCCCTTCATCTTCCCGCAGCCGCCATCAATTTCACCAGAGGGAGGTGAAAGATTAGAGTCATTGTTCTTGTGTTTGTTGTTGGTTTTGGAGAACAATCTCTGCAACATGGTGGAGGGAGGTGGAAGATTAGAGTCATTTTGTGTTTGTTGTTGGTTTTGGAGTTTATTTTCTTAGTGAGAGAGAGAGAGGATGATTTTGTTATTGATTTTCTTAGATAGATGAAGAATCATGAAGGAAGGAATTGGAAATTGAAGATTGTAATTGAACTCAACAGTTGTGGAAAAAGGAACAAATATAGTTTGGAGATTGAAATTGTAGTGTAAAATTTTGAAGAAGGAATTGGGATTTTATGAGTGTTTTGTTTTACCGGTTAAAGTGAAAGTGTAGTGGCAAAATGATAAATGCATAAAAGTAGTTAATTTCATCATTTATATTTGCCAATTATCAACTTTGTGTGTGTAAAGTTAGTATTTAAATCCCCAAGATCATGTATATACTTGTTCTAGTTAAATATAGGTAATATATCTTAATCCTAACCCTTTTTATAGGTATTTGGGCAAAAACATGAAGAAAAACCAAAGAAACAAAATCTGCAAATTGACGCTTGGTAGCTTGGAGCGATGGGGAGCGACCAATGGTAGTTTGGAGCGACCATGGCTAGCTGGGAGCGACCAAAAAGAAAAAATGAGTGAATCAGAGGTTTAGTGGGGCACGTGTCAGCAAACTCTCCTCCTGAAGAAAGGTCTGGTAGCTGAGCGACCTCTTCGTAGCTGAGCGACCATGCACTTTTCAGATTAATATAAATAGCTTTTTGAGAGAGAAAATCTGATTCACTCACACATTTCTCAGAGCAAAAACCACGAAAACAGAGAGAGGACTTCAGAGCAAAGGTTTCCAAAGGCTTAGAGGTGGATTCAACCAAGTTTGAGACATCAAGGCTTGATGTTGATTCATTTCTTCTTCTTCATTCATCTTTGTAAGAACCCCATGATAATGGGTAACTAAATCTATTGTTGTTGGGATTAGATGTAACTTGTTTATGAATAGTTACAACTCTTAATCATGTTATTGTAACACCCCAAAATTTAGAACTACTTATTTATTTTGAATTTAGCTTATTTTAATTATTCGGTTAGTATTTACGTAGTTGTTTTGACATGTTTAGTCATTGAAAAGAAAAATAAATAGGTTGAGGGGGTGCAAATTAGTAAAACCGTAGAGAAGGAAATAATTAATTAGAAATATATCTTTTTTTGAAAATATATTTTTGGCCACAAAAATTAGAGATATATTTTAATTTCAAATATTTTAAAGATATGCTTTAGGAATATATTTTTGTAACAAATATTTTGTTGAGAAATATATTTTTGGAAGATATTATCAAGATTTAAAATTGAAACAAATTTCATGATTATCTCTTTTCTTTGGGAAAAAGAAACCTAAGCTTTTTCTATAAATAAGAGTAGCTTGAAACAATTAGGATTTACCACCAAAAATTACAAAGAGAAGAAGGAGAGCGGAGAAAAAAAGATCTACCAATTCGAGGTAAGGGGGTGACATTGATTACACGTAGGGCTAGTGTTTTCCATAAGAGTAGCCGAGGGGACCTTGCCCTCCATCCCATTCCCTTTTCTCTTTGTTTTTTTTTTTTTTAATTTATTTTGTGTGTGTTGAGTTATCTATGGTTATCCTTTGATTGTTTATCAATATTAAAAATTGTATCTCTTATATATCTAACCTGTTTATCTGATGATATATTTATAACTATATGTATTTTTTTGATTAAAAGTCTCCAACCAAGTGTTTTAGATTTATGTCGCAAATCTGTATGTGTGTACGTACATATTTTGTTATGTGCTACATTGTTTATTATTATTTTTTTTAAACTTAGATAACATGCTTCGGATTAATATGAATGTGATTCATATGCTTTCTTTTAATGATCAATATGCTAACCTATACCTGAATAGCAAATTCACAGATTCACTATGCACACTAATACGTGAATAACAAACTAATTAATTATGAGATAATTGTATGATTTGCATGTTGAATTTAATATTTTGTGTTAAATAATCATGATATTCAGTGATACAAATTAGAGGTTTTAGAGTCAGTCTACTATTAGTGTGTGGCTATATTACTGAGTATTGTGTTGAGTAATTTAGAATTGATATAAATTAGTGTTGAGTTTAATATATGTCGAATTAATTTGTGTTTGACTTATTTGGTGATTGAGTCTTTTGTTGTGTTAATAATGATGTTGATATTATGTAGCTAGATATGACAATGAAGTTGAAATTATGTAGCCAGATATGGCAATGAAGTAGTATTTTTTTTTTTTTTTGACGGTAAAAGCTTATAGCATTTCATTAATAATCAAGTTCTGGATACATGAAGGAATATCAGTAAAGATTTGGAAGTTAGCTAAGCATGGGGCTGCCTTTGCTAAAATATGAGCGACCTCATTTGTTTGCCTCATAATAAACTCAACATGAGAGTTTGTGAAATAGGAATAAAATGTATTTTTACAATCTTTGATGATGTCTCCGAACATAGATTCATCTCTTCGATTGTTGTTGAAATTGTCCACCACTCGCTTAGAATCCAATTCAAACACGATGTTGTTGAGGTGCAAGTCTTTCATCCATTTTAGCGCACTAAGAAGGCCTAAAGCTTCTCCAATGTCAACATCAAGAATAGGTGAATGCCACTCCGTTTTTGCAAGAACGAATTGACCTTGGTCATCCCGAATGCATATGCCGATACCCACTTTGTTCCGCGTTCTCGAAAATGATGCATCAACATTGCATTTCAAGCAGCCTTCCCTTGGTCTTGTCCATCCAAGGTTTTGCGATGTTTGTTGTTGGTTGTTATGCCTTTCATGAACCTCCCTCGCATTTCTCCATCCTGTGATAAGCGATAGTCCTCGTTCGCATAGAGCTACCCTGGGTGTTCTCTCATTGCGCCATACCACATCGTTTCTTTGTTTCCAAATTGACCACATGGTGCATGCAAACACTGCTCTGCTATCTTCATTTAGTTGACCCATAATCTTGAACACGTTCTCTTTCACGGAGGCTGTCACGTCCCGGACCTGCATGATTTTGCTCCATAGCCCAACCTGTTGCCAACAAAGAATGCTATTCTGACAAGAGAAAAATAAATGCAAACTGTCTTCATTACCTGCATCACAAAGAACACAATTGTCTGGGCAATCGACACCTCGGTCATGTAATCTTACTCTTGTAGGCAGACAGTTTCGGCAGACCCGCCAAAGAAAGTTTTTTATTTTTGGTGGCATCTTAGCCTGCCATATAAGTTGCCAACTTCCATCAACATGGTGTTGTTCCCGATCAGAATCATTATTTATACATAACTTGTATGCACTTTTCACCGAGAATAGTCCATTTTTCTCATGTTTCCATGTAATCTTGTCAGTTTGGACTGCCTCAAGCAATGGTGTTTGAAGAATCTTGTTAGCTGTAGCCTCGTTTACCAAACCATGGATCATGCTAGAGTCCCATACTTTCACATTCTGATGGATTAGATCTGCTACTGTTAGTTGTGACAGATTCAGATCAAGATTTTCAGGCTTGTTAATGATCGTCCCATCAGAGACCCAATTATGGTCCCAAACTGAAATATTATGACCTGAACCAATACTCCAATGATATCCACCTTTTACCACATATTTAGAACTCCAAATGCTGCGCCAAACATAACTTGGGTTGTGGCCTATGCTCGATTCTAGAAAGTCACTTCGCGGGAAGTATTTAGCTTTGAAGAGTTTAGTGACTAGAGCATCTGGTTTTGTCAAAAAGTTCCAGGCCTGTTTCCCGAGCATAGCATGGTTAAAAGTTTTTAGACTTTTAAAACCCATACCTCCTGCTTGTTTATGCACGCTGAGTCGTTCCCATGACATCCAATGTATTCCTTTAGATTGTGCTCTATTATGTCCCCACCTGAAGGAGTTTAACATTTTCTCAATATCATCAACAATAGAAGCTGGGATAAGGAAAATGCTCATAATATAAGACGGAATTGACTGAAGCACTGATTTTATGAGTACTTCCCTGCCTGCTTGAGAGAGACATTTGCTGCTCCAAGAGTTGATCTTTTTCCAAATTCTGTCTTTAATGAAGTTGAATGTTGCTTTACGACTTCGGCCAATCATAGAAGGAAGTCCGAGATATTTGCCGGTTCCCAGAACCTGTTGAACTCCTAGAATATTTGCAATGGAATTTTGAAGGGGAGTCTGAACATTTCTGCTGCAAAATAACTCTGATTTTAACAAGTTGATAGACTGACCGAACGCAGCTTCGTAAGTGGAAAGAATATTTTTCATTGTCATGGCCTCATTCTCCGTTGCTCTGAAAAAGAGGAAGCAATCATCTGCAAACAACAAGTGAGATATAACTGGTGCATTTCTACATATTTTGACACCATGGATGTCTCCTCTATTTTCAGACTGTTTAATTAAAGAGGAGAGTCCTTCAGCACATATGATAAAGAGATACGGCGACAACGGGTCGCCTTGTCTAAGCCCTCTGCCTGGAATAATAGGGCCAACAGGATTGCCGTTAAGGAGAACAGAGTAATCCACCGTTTCGACACATAGCATAATCCAGCCAATCCATTGTTGCGAGAATCCCATTTTAATCATAATATTTCTAAGATAATCCCACTCAATTCTGTCATACGCTTTGCTTATGTCAAGCTTGAGTGCAACCTCTCCTTTTCTGCCTCTTGTCTTTGACTTCATAAAGTGCACTAATTCTATGGCAGCCATAGCATTATCAAGAATAGACCTGTCTGGAACAAATGCTGACTGGTTGTCTGAGATGCATTTGTTGAGAACCTTTTTCAGCCTATTTGCAAGAACTTTGGCAACTATTTTATATAGAACATTACACAGTGCGATTGGTCTCCAATCCTTTATAGAAGTTTGTGACTCACCTTTTGGAATTAAAGTGATGTTTGTGGAGTTGAGATTTGGTGGGAAGACACCAGAATTTAGCCAATGACAACCAGCTGTGTAAATATCAAGACTGCAAAGATCCCAGAAGTGTTGATAAAAACCAGGATTATAGCCATCAGGACCTGGACTTTTATCTTCTTGCATAGAAAAAACTGCTTCTTTGAACTCTTCTCTTGTGAATGGACAAGTTAACATCTCATTATCTTCCAAAGTAATCGAGCTGGGTACCGCATTGATTACCTCTTCCTGTCCACCATCTGTCTTTTGGAATAAATCAACAAAATAATTATGGACTATGGTTTTCATACCATCCAGATTATTGCATATATCACCATTAACATCTGTTAGAGAAATAATTTTGTTGACTTGTTTCCTAGAAGTTGCCGCAGCATGGAAGAAACGTGTATTTAAGTCCCCTTCCTTGTACCAAAAAGTTTTAGCTCTCTGCCTCCAGAACATATCATCTTTCACTAGGAGAGTGTCCAACCTTTTCCTTAGAGCATTGAAGTGATTAATATTTGAAGAGCTAACTTGCGATCTAACTCTTTCAAGGTTTTTCCTGCATTTATCAATCTCCTTTCTGGTCTTGTAACAATTGTCCTTACTCCATTCAATGAGTTCAGTTGCACAATTAGCAAGTTTACCGGTAATGTCGATGTCCCCATAATTTTGCCATTGTTGCTGCACAAACTGAGTAATATCTGCCTCTGCTAGCCATGCATTTTCAAATTTGAATTGCTTTGCTGAACTGTGAAGTATAGGCTTCGGATCACATTCAAGAAGAAGCGGATAATGATCTGAAGCTGTTGTTGTGAGGCACCCGACCTTAGCATTTTGGAACAAATTACACCAGTTGTTGTTAGCCATTGCTCGGTCTAATTTTTCTTCAACTGCTCAATCAGTACCGAGGCTTTTGAACCAAGTAAAAGCATAGCCTTCCCAATGAATATCAACTAAGCCGGCATCTGACACCGCTTCTCTGAACCCATTAATCAATCTGTTTGGTCTCTCAGATCTGCCTCTTTTTTCATTCGCGGAGAGGATGTCGTTGAAATCTCCTAGGATGCACCATGGTAATTGAGAGACATTAGAAAGTTGTCTCAGCAGATTCCATGAATCTCTCCTCCTACTACCCTCTGGATACCCATAAAATCCAGTCAGCCTCCACTTACCTCTTTGCGAATCCTCTACCTCGATGTCTATGTGATTCAATGAATAACTTGTAATTGAACAGTTCAAAGATTTACGCCATAAGACAGCCACACCCCCTCCTCTTCCTTCTCTATCAACAGTCATACAATAATCATAACCCAAAACATAACGCAAATTCTCAATTTTATTCATATTAGCCATAGTTTCATACATTATTATTGCTTCCGGTTTATAGGTCTGGACTAGGTACTTAAGATTTGGAATTGTGCTCGGGCTACCTAAACCCCGACAATTCCAACTAATACAATGAAGTAGTATTAATATAGCCAGATATGGCAATGAAGTAGTAACATGTAGCCAGATATGGCAATGAAGTTGTTAATGATGTTGTGATAGTGGTTACATTTATGAGTTGTGTTTTCTTATGTGTTCGATCGTACAAAGGATGATATTTTTGTGTTTATGTTTTCCCTATTCTTGTGCGTTAATACACCGATGCTCGTGTGAATGTATTCTCATCCCTTGCTTTTTGTCTTGTCTGGCTTGGCCCTGCGATTGTGAAATCGCAGTATCTACAGGTTGTCGAGTTTCGAGTTCAAGTCAAGGGAAGCCCGCTCTGATTGTGACACTTGGGAAGATGTCTTAGAGTCTAGGATGTTTGGCTCATTTATTTTAAAACTAATGTATTTTATTAGAAAGAAAGTCTTGATATTTTGTCTTCACTATAATTTTTAAATAATTTCAAATATCAAGTTCAATTTTATAGTTATTTTATCCGCTGCGTGATGTTTTTGAAAGAGAATTTTTGAAAAATCATTCTAGAAATTAGATTATTATTAGTCTCGGGTTCGGGGCATTACAGTTATGATATGTTTTAGTTCATTCATCATTATTGGTGTTATCTTTGATCTTCATGTTTAGCTTTTGATTTGAATTTATAGACATATAATGTTTGAATCAAGAACTTAAGATAATCACCTATTAAACCCTAAATTCTAGACATAGATTTAGGATTAATATTCACTTTTTGTATTGGGATTTAATGCTTTTGTGTTGTTTGAATTATCCGAGACATCGGAGTTTGAATAATATAATTAGCCGTTATATTGATTAATCGTTGAGACATCGAGGGTTAATAAATATAACGTGATTATCGTCGTTATTTGGACACGGAAACGTACGTGAGCAATACGTGATAATATTGATGAATGGTTAAAATATATCTAACCGATTTAGAAACATATATACGAGTAAATGAGTAAAGTCTAATCCCGACAACCTTTTCTCTTTGAATTCTAAACCATCTTTTATCGTCTTTACTAATTCACAAGTAAATTTTAGTTACGAAATATGTTTGACAAACCCGCACTTAAAACCATTTTAATTGTTGAAACACTTATAATATCGCACTAGTCCCTGTGGATACGATATACGCAAAATACTTGCTTTTGTACTTTAACACAAAACAATTTATTTTTTTTGAAATAAAAGGACTAAAACTCAAACGAGATGTAAGTGCAAGGACCTTTTGCATATTTAAGTCTTTTTAATTAGAATGTGATTGAATAGTAGTATCAAAGTGTTTGTTCACAAAAATAAAGTGGAGAATTATTTTCTCTCCTATTTTATTGTCTTCTTTAAAATTTGTTGGATTATTTTGTAAATAATGTTGCAAGACTCTAATATGTTACATCATAGTCGATTTTAATGATATGGTCTTGACTTATGTCGGATCTTGAGAAAATATTATATATGGTATTTCATTACGAGAATAATTGTAGGACTCTACAAAGTTAAAATATTTTATTTTCAATTCTTTCATTCGATTGTGATATTCTATATTGTATGGATATTTATTTATTTCACATAATACTTTTTTTTTTTTTTTTTAAATAGGCAATGAAATATATATTAACCAAAATAATCTCTCAGCATAAGGTGTGTCGAAAATACTACGAAAGATTACAAAACATCAATACACAGAAAACAACATAAATAAAATTAAACGATGCACAAGCAAGTCACTCACATTTCTAGAGAACAGGCCTGACCCCTATAGGGTGTAGGGTGAGCGGCGACATCAGACATCAAAATTTTGAGGTCCTTTAACAAAAATATTTATTTATTAACAATAGTTATATATTGTTAGTATTTATAAAATATCAAATGTACTTAGTAGGTTAATTTTAAGATCCTATAATAATAATTATATATTAGTAATGTTCTGTGGTCTCTAAGCGCAGCTTTGCACATGCACTACTCAACAAAGTTGATGTCTCTTTGAATCAGCTTCCAAAACCTTATTTGAAAGGTAACTCACTATCAATTAAAATTTCGGAAGATGTTTATCAATCTGGTCTAGCTAATTGCAGCAATTACCTCCATGGTCGTTTAGTGCTATCTCGAGGGGATAAACCTTTATCCTCTAAAGATCTGCGCGAAAAACTCTTGCAATTATGGAAGCCTATCGATCAATGGAAGATGATTCCCTTGGGTCGGGGTTTTTATGAATTCCGCTTCACTTGTGCCGATGCTCTTAGAATTGTTTGGTCGAGTGATGCTTGGAATTTGAATCCGGGATTGTTACGTTTGTCTCGTTGGACACCCGATTTTAATCCTTTTAATCAGAAACAAACACATAGTCAGGTATGGATACGTTTTCATTATCTTCCTCTTGAATATTGGCAACCTAGAATCCTTTTTGAGATTGCAGGGGCGATTGGTACACCTATTTTAATTGATGAGAATACTAGAAACCATTCATTTGGTCATCACGCGCGTGTACTAATAGATGTCAATATGGCTGGAATTCTTCCTGATTCTTTGTGGATTGAAAGAGAAGAATTTGCTTTTAATATTGAGATTGAATATGAAAATCCTCCTTATTTTTGTTTCACTTGTAATTCAATTGGACATTCTTCGGATCATTGTAAAATGGTTCATGCCAATCAAATCGCTCGAGAAAGTGTCGCTACTAAGACTGATCCGGCAAAAAAAATCAAACATGATTTTGTTCCAAAGAGGCATGTGAATATTGTGCAAGGCTGTAGTTCTAAAGCTATGGCAATTGAAGACCCTCTTATTATTGATATAATAAGATCTAAGGAGGTAGAAACTAGTGTTCTAGTGGGAGATGTTTTAAACATTGAGGAAGAACTGTCTCTTAACATATCTGTTGGAGCAATCCATCTTCAATCTGCACAGGTTGAAGAGGTTCCTGACCTTTCTGTGATCCCTCATATTCAGGATCCTCAAGTCGAGACTTCCGAAGAGGTTTTAAATCCCAATGTTGTTCATGACTTGGCCATTTTGAAGCAATATTGGGAGGGTAAGGATGTTGGGGACATTGGGCATAAAATTTATAGCGATGAGGAAGAAAGAGAGGCAGCTATTAATTTTTTGAAAAATCGTGCTGTTACTAGCGAAGAACCTTTCACTGTGGTGGTGTCTAAGGCCAAGAAAAAGAATATGCAGAAGGGTTTTCAGGTTCATAATACCCGATCCAGGGGTAGGCATCCAGATTGACTTTTCTCTTGCTCTTGTTTTATTTTATTTGTTTTGCTTTTTACTTTTTACTTTTTTTTTCTCTTGTATGGGTTAGACTTTAGTCCTCATCTCTTTTTTTTTTGTTGGAGAAGGTTTTTGTCTATGTCCCCCTTCTTCTTATGTCTTTGTTATTTGTTTTTTATTTATATATTTAGGGTGTTGCAGTAGGTCTCACCTTCTGCTCCCCATTTGCTTAAAAAAAATATATATATTAGTAATGTTCATTAAATATTATATATTTGGTAAAAAAAGATGTTTTAATCAAGTAAAAAAATAATGATTTAAATAGAGGATGATTCTTTTTAATTTTTTAACATTTTTTATCAAGAGTCTATTTTTAATATTTAAATCAGATCTCCAAATAGTCAAGACGGGGGCCTTGAGAAGAAAATTGCTGTGCTTATAAGATGGAAAATATTGGTTTCTCATGGGAGTATTTACACTTGGAGGGATGTTTTGAGTTTTTGTTTGTTATCTATGCTATCTCAGAATTATGAACTCTTTTTTAGTTCACTAATGTTTTATCCTGCTGTATTTTCCTTGGTAAATTTTTTAAACGGGTATAGTTTTTATCACATTCTTTGTGTCGACTTGGGTATAGGTCTATTCCTTCCAAGTATATATCCTATGTATTTCATTTATTAAACTTCTTTAGGGTGCTTATGATAGATGACTTTATGGAATTGAATGGAATTGAGATGTCACAAGGATCATATGATGCTTTTGCACTGTTATTCTTTATAAATTTTTTTATATGTTTCTTCTATTATCAAAGGCTACATAAGAAATAATAGAAAATTAAAAACATAATGAAAGGTTGATAAACAAAAATGATCTCCAATTTGAAGATGAATTTTATTCTGTTAGATTTCCATGAGCTAATGGGGCAAATATGATTCATCATTGTACTTTGGATATATTTAATAATTATTTTAATTTTAAATAAATATTTTTTTTTTTGGGTAAGATTTTAAATAAGGATTTCATGCAACAATAATCACTAAAAACTATTTAATTGACATAAATATAGCAACATATTTTTACTATATAAAGTGATCAAACCACTTTATATTTATGAAATGCAAAGGTTAAAAAAATGGGTGAAACAATCAAGTTTGTTTATATTATGATCATTTTTGTTTCCCTATTCCTCATTATTGCTGTTGATAGCAGTAAGCTCATTCTCGCAATTTTTTTTTTGTTTTTTTATTCACTATTTTTCACTAATTTTAGTGATGTATCTTTATTGTTATTTTACATTACAGAAACATGTACTAGTGACATTGATTGCTCGAGCAATATCCCGTGTCATAAATGTCATGATAGATATCTACTACGATGCGTTAATGGTTTATGCTTTTGCGCAGAAAGTCCGGTTGCTATGTTGCTTGATCCAAAAAGAGGATGTATGTTTTGCTTTCTCAATTCATTCCAAATCTTTGATCTTTTTGCTTTTTAGTTTTGTCTCAATTTTTTTTTATCTTTTAAGAAACTAATGCACAATATATTAGTAATATTTTATTATTTATACTCTTATTAAAATTAAATAATTAATTCAATAATTTTTCTCTTTTTTAATAAAATGATGATAAAAATGACTTAAATATTAATCTTTATTATTTCTTAATCTGCTTATAAAACTCTAAAATGACCAAGCTTTTGGTACAAAGGAAGAATAATTTCATTGCGAACAATATTGAGATGTGTCACCATGTTCATGGGAGTAAAAGATGGAGCTTTTGTGATCCTTTGTTTATGATGGAGCTTGAGAAAGGCGAGGATGATACTAATAACGTTTTTAGGAGAATTATAGGATGACATGTCTGCTTTTTATTTTGTTTTGTAAAACATGCATCATACATAGGTTGTTTAACATGCAAGGGGGAAATAATTCAATAAATGGATAGCTTTCTTTTTTCTATTAATCTTTTTAGTAAAAGGTTTCTCATTTTCATGAGATTAAATTCTAAAGTATTTTATTAGAAATTAGAGAAAGAAAATACAAAGATTATGGAAGTAAATATTTTCGCATTTATAGATATTGCACTCATTATTCTCGTTTCTACTGCCAGTCTTGTTTGACACCCTCTTGCAATCCCTTTTTTAAGCTCGGTTTTTTTGAAAGGCCTTTCTTAAAGTACTTAAGATTCAATTCAAAAAGCCATACCCCACAATGGTCATGAATGGTTGCTCCCGGAGTCGTCAAATAGGGGTTTAAACATCAATGTGGAAATCCTAATGAATAATGATGATCCTTTGATGTTCGGACATACTCATAAAATTGGAAAGCCGTGACTAGTCATAGTAGTTAACAAGTGTGATGTACTTTAATTCACTTAGAAAGGGTGTTGTTTTTCTTTAACAGACCATGTCCTCCTAATAATTTTTTTTGAGAATTTTTGGAACAATATACATAAGGAGTATGCATCAACATTGCATTTGACATACATATATTGTACAGTTATACACCTTAGATGGTTCGGTGTTTCGAATGTATCAATGTGTGTTGGTTCCTATCCATTGCAATTTTTATGCCACTTTAATGATTTGGAGTTTATCTCACCCCATGAATTCTACATGGTTCTGTTTTATGAATTTTTGCAGGCCGCTATCATCCGAGTGGTTCTCTTTTATGAATTTTTGCAGGCAGTAATGATCCGAATGAGATTGAGCAGTAATATCGAGGTGTTTGTTTATGAGAATAAAGCGGGGAATTATTTTATCTCCCATGCTATTGTGTTGCTTAAAATTTGTTGATTTATTTTGTAAATTATGTTGCAAGACTCTGATATTAATTGTTACATCATATATAGTCGAGTTTAATAATATGGTCTTGACTTATTATGTTGGATCTTGAGAAAATATTATATATGCCATTTCATTATGAGAATAATTGTATGGCTCTACAAAGTCAAAATATTTTATTTTCAATTATTGTATTGGATTGTTATTTATGGCGTTAATTTGTACGGTGCCACATAAACTTAGATTGTTAATTAACAGTGTTAATTGTAACACCCGAGGCTGATGAGGGCGGGGAGTGGTCGCCGGTGCACGAGGCATGACAATGTGCGGCTCCTGCCAGCTTCTAGGCAAACCGAATCACATCGGAATGAGAGGATCCTGAGGCTGTGCAGGTTTGAGACTGCATGGTTGAAGGAAGGCTTATAAGGATTGATGGGTACTACCTATACCAACAAGATGCATCTTCTTTTCGGGAGCTCATTCCATAAGAACTCCACAGTTAAGCGTGCTTGACTTGGAGTAGTCTTTGGATGGGTGACCTTCTGAGAAGTTTCCCAGAAAGCGTGCAAGTGAGGACAAAGCTCGCTGAAAAGACTCGTGTTGGTTTGTGGGGTCAGTCGGTCATCCTGAAAACAGTCTGGGGCGTTACAAATGGTATCAGAGCAGACCTCTCCCAGTACGATGTGGTTCGGGGACGAACCAAGGCTGATGAGGGCGGGGAGTGGTCGCCGGTGCACGAGGCATGACAATGTGCGGCTCCTAGCAGCTTCTAGGCAAACCGAATCACATCGGAATGAGAGGATCCTGAGGCTGTGCAGGTTTGAGACTGCATGGTTGAAGGAAGGCTTATAAGGATTGATGGGTACTACCTATACCAACAAGATGTTTGACTTAGAGTAGTCTTTGGATGAGTGACCTTCTGGGAAGTTTCCCGGAAAGCGTGCAAGTGAGGACAAAGCTCGCTGAAAAGACCCGTGTTGGTTTGTGGGGTCAGTCGGTAATCCTGAAAGCAGTTTGGGGCGTTATATTAATGTGCAATGTTAAATGATTTTGAGATTCATATGTCAATATTTTTTTATGAAAACTCATTCAATTTCTTCCACTTTCTAAACAATGGAATGAAAACATTATTTCACTCCGCCATAAAATATGAAAACAATGGTATGAAAACTATATTTCATTCCGCTCTTCTCTCTTCCCTTCCACTCCACTCCATTCTGTTTATTTTGAAATATTCAAACAGAGCCTAGGAGACTGTAAATGATAGGTGGCTTTATAGAATACTAAATAACAAAGTTAAGATGTCATAAGAATCACATTTTTTGCCGTAAAAAAAAAAAAAAAAGAATCACATATTTTTTTTTTCTAATTACCCCTAACACATAAAAAATATTCCAAATTACCCTAACTTTTTTTCAAAAAAATTCCAAAATACCCTACTTTTTCTTGGGTCTTGGACGCGGCATTGGAATTGTAGCGTCCATATACTGGACGCGCTAATGGCAGTGTAGCATCCACCTATTGGACGTGCCAATGGCAGTGCGACGAACAATTCCCACCTTTTTTAACTGTTGCCGTAGAACCCAAAACCGTTGTCTTTGAATGGAAAGGCAATGAGTTGTAACTCTTTCATAAAACTGTTCTCTTAAATATAATACGCAACAATTTTAAACTGTTCCCTTAGAATAGCGCGGTCATTTTGATTGCACTACACAACATTTTAAACATGTTCTTTAAAGCGTTTTTTCAAATTGACTTTTGAAAATTTATAATATTAAATTCTCACTAGAATATATGAGAAAGAAGAGCTAAATTCTACATTTGCTTTTAGTACTTGATTATTAGTTAGTTCCAATCAATTTATGTAGTTCCTTCCTTAAAATTGTTCTCATTTTCAAATTTAAAGTACACTTTTAAAGAATGGTTTAAAATCGTTTTGTATTATGTCTAAGGGAACAATTTTATGAAAGAGTTACAACTTGTTGCCTTTGCCAGTCTGAGACAACTGTTTTGGGATCTACGGCAGCAACAGTTATAAACGGTTGCCGATTATAAAACGAAAAAAATTTAAAAAAGGTGGGGATTGGTCGCCGCACTGCCATTGGCGCGTCAAGTATATGGACGCTACAGTCCCAATGGCACGTCCAAGACACAAGAAAAAGTAGGATATATATTTTGGAAATTTTTTTAAAAGTTAGGGTAGTTTGGAATTTTTTTTATGTGTCAGGGGTAATTAAAAAAAAAAATCAAGAATCACATGATGCTTTTGCACTCTGATTTTTAATAAAAAAAATATTTTGATTTTTCTCTCTGATTTTTTTCTTAAAGGCTACATAAGAAATAAAAAATTATAATGACAGGTCGGCAAACAAAAATGATCTCTATTTCAAGCAAAATTATTCTGATAGATATACTCCATGAACTAGTGGGACAAAATGATTCATCATTTGTACTTTGGAGACATTTAATAATTATTCTAATTTTAAATAAAAGATAATGACGTTAACATGACATATTTTTACTATATAAAGTGATCAATTTTACTATATTTGTTAAATGCAAATTAAAGGTTAAAAAAATGGGTGAACCTATCAATTTTGTTTATATGATTATCCTTTTTGTTTCCCTATTGCTCATTGTAGCAGTTGATAGCAGTAAGCTCATTCTTGCAATTATTAATATTATTTGTTTGTTTTGTACATAATCTTGCACTAGTTTTAGTGATATTTCTGTATCATTATTATTATTATTTTTGGCTTTCACTATCAGTTTAATCTAATTCGAAAGTCACTTCAGTCATCAAATATTAAGTTCAGCGTCAATCACCACCAAACTAATTAACAATTGGTTGTTTATTGTTGTTTTCCATTACAGGATTGTGTTTTAGTAACGCTGATTGCGTGGGCATATGTCCTCAATGTACGTTTCTAAGTAAGGATCCATCTATGATAAGCTGCATTGGAGGTGTATGCAGTTGCAGAGGACTTCCAATACCAGACGTTTAATTTCTTTGCTTAATCCAATTAATAAAGTAAATCTAATTTCTCTATTATGTCATTCCATTTCCATATATATATATCAGAATAAAATGATATTAAGGTGTCAAAACAAAACTATAAGGCTAAATAGATCTTTAGCCTTTAGGTCCTTGTATGTTCGCGAATTTTTGATTTTCGTTCCTGTTTCTTGTTTTGTTGCAAATAAGTTCATGAATGTATAAATTTTTTTGGTTTTAGTCCCTAAAGTCAAAATCCGCGGGAAAATTTGCAGTTTTCGTGGAAATTTTCCTTCAGATTTTCCTGCGGATTTTGACTTTAGAGACTCAAATAAAAAAAAATGTGTACATTCAGGGACTTATTTGCAACAAAACAAGAAACAGGAACTATAACTAAAAATTCGCGAACATACAGGGACCTAAAGATCTGTTAAACCTAATCCTGAAGCATTTTATTAAAAACTAAATAAAACATAGAGATTATGGAAGTAAATATTTTCATATTTATAGCTATAGCTATTGCACTCTTTATTCTAGTTTCTACTGTCTTTCTTTTTCGTAGCCGATGCACCTAGTTTGACCCCCTCTCGCAATCCCATTTTTAAACCTGATTTTTTTAAAGCCCTTTCTTAGTTCTTAGACTACTTATAAGATTCAATTCAAAAGGCCATGTCCCATAATGGCCATGAACGGTTGCTTTGGAAATCCCAATGAATAATGATGATCCTTTGGTGTTAGGACAAACTCATAAAATTGGAAAGTCATGACTAGTCATCTAACAATATCATAGTATAGTTAACAAGTGATAAACTGTAATTCACCTAGAAGGGGGTTTTGAATAATTGTTCGGTGTTTTGAATGTATCAATGTGTGTTTGTTTCCATCCATTGACTTTTTTATACCACTTTAAGTGATTTGAAGTTTATCTCACCCCATGAATTCTACATGGTTCTCTTTTATGAGTTATTGCAGGGTACTATCATCAAAATGGGATTGAGTAGTAGTATAGAGGTGTTTGTTCACGAGAATAAAGTGGAGAATTATTATCTCTCCCATGTTATTGTGTTCTTTAAAGTTTTTTTTTGGTTATTTTGTAAATTATATTGCAAGATTATGATATTGTTACATCATAGTCGAGTTTAATTAATAATATGGTCTAGACTCATTATCTTGGATTATGAGAAAATACTATATATGTCACTTCATTATGAGAATAATTGTATGGCTCTACAGAGTCAAAATATTTTATTTTCAATTATTACATTGCATTGTTATTTATGGCGATGATTTATTTGATATTCTATATTGTATGGACATTTATTTATTTCATATAATACTTTATTTTATTTTTTTACATGCAATGAAATATATATTAACCAAAATAATCTTCTCAGCACACGGTGTGCAAAAAAAACTACAAAATAATTACAAAACATCAATACAAAGAAACAACCTAAAAATTAAATGATGCCACTACAATATTTTTAACTATAAATAACAGCTCAAAAAATATGACCAAAACCCATAAAAAGGCAGCTTAAAGTTTAAGCCACAATTTATATAGTTTATTTTTTTTACTTTAGTCCAAACAAAACTAAAAATCATGGCTTATGACATACAAAAAAGCCACAGTTGTATGATTTACTTTAGGCCATGATTTTGTAATGGTTGCCTAGACATTTGACCACAAGTTCTTTGTTTCAGGCAACACACTTTAAATTTTTTTTTAAAAAAAATAGGCAACGAATTTTACAAACATCTATAATCGTGGACTATACTTAGGCCACAAAATAAAGTGTTGCCAAAATGAATAGAAAACTGTGGACTATATTAGGCCACACAAATAAAAATGTTGCGTATACGTTCCCAAACATCACCTTGATATTACTATTTCTTTATGCCACAATACTATCCATTATGATCATAAATATTTAAATTTGTATTAAGTATTAATATTGCTTAAAATAACAAAGCATTAATTAAAATATAGTTGAGTAAAACAAACATATATTAACATAAAAGTTGTAACACCCCGATTTTCAAAGCCTAAAAGTAGGCACCTCTTTTTTTTTTTTTTTTTTTTTTAAAACACGAGACAGAGTGCGCGGAAAATATTTTACAAGAGCCGGCATTAATCATACCACAGGACTAATTAGATTCGCTACGCCACTTGATCACTGAAAATCCTACGTCGTCACCGTCTCCCTCACGAGCATCGGTAACATAGGGTGATCCATCATCTGGGTGGGACGATGCCCGCGAAAATCACAGCAAGGGTCACCACACATAACATAGATGCAAATAACATATATACATATATATATATCTAAAGCGGTAATCACATAGCAATTTCTCATAAATTGCACACAGCATAGAAATGCACAAAAGCCTAGTAATGCAGACTTTAAATGATGGTGATCACCCTAAACGGGGATTTCTCACATGCATGAATTCCGGAATTTAACCTCTCCGCAGAGAGTCGTAGGTACACCCCTACTAAACCCCGCAGGGCAGGTGAAGCCACACAGACTATAACACCAAGGTGAAGCCACACAGACTCTAACACCAACTCAATAAAAATCCCGCAGGATTAGGTGAAGCCACACAGACTCTAACACCCGGTGCTTAGGTGAAGCCACACAGACTCTAACACCCGTACACGCAACTATGAAATGCATGAGCATACTTTCTATTTCAACAAATATAGGGCAGTCACACAGACAAATCCCCGGTGAGGTCACACAGACACACACCCGTGTAGTCTCCACTGACATACACGTTTTCATACATGCTCATGCAAAATTCAATATACATATCACACAAGCATATGTAATTCCAAACATGTCATCACATATATTTAATCAAATCATATGTAATACATAGGCACATACATTCTTAAACAAATACTCATCTCGAGAATACATCACACAATCATGCAGGCACTAAATTCACACCACAATCAAGCATGCATACATGCTATTTAACGGAAAATAAACAAGAAAGGTGCCCTTACCTTGGCAAGCTTCCACAACCTCTTCACGTACAACTCTACGATACGCGTTACCTAAAATTAAATAGCGTAACGTCAATAAAATATTCCTCGTTCCTTCTATCGAAACGAAACTAGCTCTCAAGGTTCCAGGGAAGTCTAAAGTACTTTCTAAAACTACCCCTCAACGATCTCAGGTTATTCTCATAGCGTTTAAAAATTCACGAAGTTTATTATACTATTTTTATAACATAAAGTGCATTTTGTTTTCAAATCATAAACTAAAACCATTTTGAATTTTCCACTTTGAGAACTTGTTTCACACTCAATTAAAACACTCGAAACACAATTAAAACTTTTCGAAAATATTTTTAACAAAACTCGAAGTTTTCTTGCGTCACAAGTTACCTACTTTTCTCCTTCCCAAAACCCTTTCCTATACCAATTTCTCTTCGAACTAAGGTTATTCGAATCATACGAGATTTTTCTACAAAATTGTGGACTTAGAAAAATTTTTGAGATTTTTCCTCCCTACTCAAAAGTGGTTCGGCCAAGTCCTAGAAATCGGGCTTCCGTGCGAAATTTTTCACTTTTTAATACGTGGTAATATCTCATAATACCTAACTAGGGCTTATCAAAGCGATTTAGAAATTATAGAGTCGAAATACAAAATTCGAGAATTTCAATTTTAAGGTTTTTCTTAAACCAATTGAGCCTAACATTTTCAAAGTTCCTATTAGCCATCAATCAATTCAAATAAGGGCTATGGCTAACTAGTTGTTTCAAAGAATTTTTCAAAGACTCGATTCCTCGGACCTTTTATGTATGCCACGCCCTAATCGGCAAAAATGGCTAACAACAAAATTTTCTTGTTCTAAACCCTAACATCTTGTTGTTGATTCATAATTATGTTCAATCGTGCCTCCGATTATTTTCGAGACTTATTGCGAAATTTTTAAAAGTGCGTCCTTCGCGTCGCTTAAGAACGCGAAAATGATTTTTCTAACCAAACCTAGTTAATCACTCGAACCATTACTAATTTTCTCAAAACAACCCAAAAGTGTTCAATCTCATACCTCAAAACCATTTAAATCAAAAATGTGAACTCTTTGAAAATTTCCATGAGAAATGTTTACTTGCAACACAAGTTTCAAGTTTTACCTATTTAATAAAACGACCATAACTTTTTCAATTTTTATCCTATCGAGACGAGCCATACGCCAAAATCTTCATTTCGAAAAGACGAATCAAATGGTCAGGTTTCTAGGTCACAAAACAGTTTTAAAATGACCATACTACCCTTCAAGATTTCGGCCAGAATTTAATTTACACCCTAAGTCATTTTTTCTTTCATTTCAAAAGCATATCATTAATTTTCTAGTCCTCAAAATCACTTAATAGCATTAACAAAGCATTTTCAAGACAAGATTCACAATCATACTAGTTCTCACAATTTCCTCAAGAACACTAATTTTTTTGTTTTTCTTATTTCTCAAACAAAATCATTTATCATATTTTTCCTTCTTATAGCAAGCTTTAAAACAACATTAAAACCACATACTTCTAACAATTATCCAAGTTCATGATACTTAGAAAATTTTTCTATCAAACCCTAACCCCAAATTTGTGAAATCTTTAATCTAACCATAAGAATTCTTGCAAGCTTCACTAATGTTTCATATCTAACTCTCATTAACTCAAAAATCCTATCATAAACCAATTCTAACAAGTTTCTCATAATTTCTACTCAAGAACAATAATTTAAATTTCTTAAGAGTTTAAGAATTTGTGATCACAAGAAAGAGTAGAGGTTTAGTTACCTCAAGTGAAAGAGAAGAGTAGTAATCTTGATAAATTTCCTAGCACAAGCAAGCAAGCTCTTGAGGGAGAAGAAAAATTTTGAGTGGTGGGAGAGAAAGAAAGGGTTCGGCCGAGGGAGAGGAGAGAAGGAGAGTCTTTGAATTTTTTTTTGCTTTTGTGACAATTGTGTAATCACTCACATTAGTTTAAGACTCATGGTCAATCCCCTTCCATGGGATTTTTAGACTAGGTGTGCTTGGTTGCTTCTCAACCATGGGATGGCTCTAGGGCTCTCATAGCCTTTATGAGTCATCTCATGAGCCTCTTTTGTGCTCGCAGTCGAGTCGTATCTCGTCGACGGTCCGTATTACGAAATTTATAAAATTTACGTCGTGATAGGTCGCCGTAAAATAATCCCAAAAATTATCGCTAAACTTTATTCGCCGACTGAAATATTGGTTCTCAACTCCCAAAAATATTCTGACTCTAGATTCTAACTCGCGCAGATATATAATGTCTGTAGTCAAATTTTGACGAAAACAGAAACTGTAAATTTTTCGCAGCCGATACCATTTTCTACTCGTTTTTCCAATAAACGGAGAAAGTCGAAATTCAAAATTCTGAAAGCACAGCAGTGTTCAGATTGATAAATACAGATGTCGAGTTAAGAGTCTAGGTTTTATTAATGCATAATGCAAAAGCAGTCTCCAACTCAGCAACGATGCTATTATTACAACGATATTTATGAAATTAACCTACAGAAACCCTAGAACTCTTAGCCATTACTTATTTTCCTCACACAAAAGGTATCGTGGAATTACGGGTCTTACATTACTACCCTCCAAAAAGAAGTTTCGTCCTCGAAACTAAAGGCTAGAGTGACAACTCAACCAATTATTACCATCACAAACACAAGAAAATCCCTCTACAAGGTCGCCACTCAAAATTATACCTCACTACAAGGTTCACAACTCTAGTTCTCAAAGATCCTAGGTTAACACGACAAATTTCAAGGGTTACCTTTTTCGCCTCCGCGACATAGCCGTTTCCAATAAGACCACGCGAAGTGGTGACTGGCTACCCACCAAAACGAAACACCAAAAACTTTCTACACACTACCAAAGCTAGCAAAACGAGTCAATTCCAGTCAACACGATTCCGTCTACTATTAACAAGAGATTAAGGGTGATCAGTTCCTTAATTTGTTAATAGATAGCCGACAATCATGATGGTGACTTAGACCATTTTTACCTAACTTTAATAATGCTCACTTCCACTTGTGCTCCAGGTCCTCCGAGGCACAAGGGTCCGACAATTCCTTTGTGGTTTTCTTAATGTTTTCCTCAATTTCTTACTACCTCAATCTTGTACAACTTTATTCTCGTTGACGAGACACAACACTCAAATCAAATCACTTAAATTCTCATGCTTTCAATCACGAAACCTCTGTTTAGTATCATCCAACAGTAAGTACAATGCCACCAAAGCAAATACCACCCAAACCATTAAACTCTAAAAGAAATTGTCATCTCTATAGAAGAACTTTACAACTTCACCAATATCCATAAGTCCTTAATTTTTTTCCTTTAATCTCACAACTGTGCCGAACTGTTTGTTCGTCTTCGAATATCAATCCAATTGCAGTCTTAATAATATCATCCCCACATCCGGTCGGTGATTACAACTCCCCAAATTTTCTTGGCACTCGCCAACTTATACCACCTACGTCTCTTGTATTTTATTTATCCAGATCTCATATTTCCAAAACAACAATCTCTTATGTACCCACATTTTATTTCCATATTAATACTTGGCTTACTCTCGCGTGCCTTAAATCAAAATATTTCTTCTCGTTGAATGTCTTCGTTGGCGCACACCATCTTAAATCATATCCCCATTCTATTCTGAACTCTCGAGTTTCTTTCATGTTACCATTAAATTCCTTTTTTTTTTTTTTTCACAAGCGCTCGTCATCCTGTCCATTGTTAATTGTTCCAAAATCTCATATTTATTAGGGATTTCTACATCCATAATATACCTCGAGAAATTTATCACCTCAACTGACATAAGCCACATCTTTATGTGCTTCTCAATTACTTATTCTTAACACGTCTCCCCAACGACTAACTCTTCATTCCATTCTTTAATTAACAACACTACACACTTAATCTCATCTTGACTTCCAAAGTCTCACGTGAAATTCTCTAACATGCTTTCCACTTAGTAATTTAATCATCCAGATACCAACCGTAACATTTTTTTTTTTTCAATTTAAAACTCTTTTGCTCATCTCTATTCTTTTGTGCTGTTATCAAAACAGGTTAAGCTCCACTTTCATTGGCATACACTACTCATGTGGTTCTTATCGCCACCTTAACTTCTTATGAGGTAAATCGTTGTAGTCCTTCTTACCATTTCTTTTAACTTTTCCAACTTAACTGATGAGGTTGTCAGCCTCCCCTTACAAATCATATTACCTTCTCACATCCTTGTTAACATAGAATGTTAACCCTTCCCTTGAAACTATCTTGTCAACGCTATAAATTCTACAAACTCCAATTAGGTCCTCCTCAACGCTCTAGTAATTTGCAACTTTCCAGTTCAACGATTTCTTAGAGTTGGTTCCCAAACCACCATGACCAATAATTTGTTGATTCCAACAACATCTTTAATTCTTCGCACACAATTCAAATACTATCGTTCCATATAATTTTGTATCATAACAAGCATACTCTTCTTTGTTAAACCAAAATACCTAATCATCATAACTATCTAAATTTATAAAGTATGTTTCCACCGGGAATCAATCCCTAAATCTTAAGTTCTTGCTAACCCTACTTTTTCGACTATACGCTCATCAGTTACTTATTCACTTCTAACCTTTTCTAATGATCGTCTCTTTACAGATAGCTATCTATAAACTTATCATCTTAAGGTCACTATAATTCACTTACCAATAGACTCTTCTTACGCATCCATCAAACCAATGAACAATTAACTTAAATCTTAACGCTTGACTTCTCAAGACCAGCTACCAAATCACAACCCTTCGCTATGATTTCCTCCTTAGTGCGTTCGATAACCAAATCAAACTCTTGAATCTAATCCTCGATTATATCTAAATTCCTCCATTATATCTTAACATTAACAAAATGTCCTTCCAACTATCGACTCTCATTGTCTTAGTAGTCTCACTAATGAACCCTTATCTACTCATAACATGATATTTCTAGAAAATATCCAAAAATTCTCGTCCATAACTTGAATTTCTTAACCTTTTGTTACATCAACTCCTATGATTCCATAATTTCAAGGTACTACTTAGTCCTTCACCCTCTTGGTTGATCAAAATCATTAACTTAAATACACATCCACACAGGATCTCTACTCAATCTTGACTAATCTCTTAAGAATTACTCAATATGTTTACTTTCTCTTAGAGTTTAACTGTCAATAATTTAAAAATTCTAACTTACACTGTTACAATTCTCTAGGTATTTCCATACCATACACCTCTAGTATCACATATCATCGACCTACAACTCACTTTCCAATGTTGAACTCCTCGTTCTTTACCTAAACATCTCTCCAAATCCATCTTTAACCAACGATCAATCACCTGTAGTTTTATCTCACATCGATATCTATACTTACTATCTCCTGAACTACATATATGTTGTCACTTATCAACGTGATATTTAGCCTCTTACTCTCAATCATCACGTGATACGTCCGTAATAATTGTATTTCATACTCTAATATAACTCACACGACTTAACTTTAAACCTTAAGGAACCCTTCGTTCGTATAACCATCGTGTAACACCACCAGGTTCACTTACTCTTGACGTGCAACGCACTTTACTTCCAATATGAGTCGCCCCGATGATTATCCAATCATCGTAATAAAATCCAACTGACATCTCTGCATGCTCCACCCTTCCATAGTGGCTGCATCCTTTTGACCAACGAATGACCTCATCGAGTCTTGCCCTAACTCATCAGACGGATATCCAATATCTTCTCCAAAAGGTCATCTCAAACCGATCCTTACTCGCAATCCTTTATCAGTACGACGCCCACTCGTCCATACTCAGCACATCCGAGTTACAACGACCAATGCTACTTCCCATTCATTATATGAATACCAAGAATCCCTTGTAGTTCTTATTCGCCTCAAGTCCATCCTCCTCGGACCACTCCGTCTAAGGAATTCAAAGACACTGGTCGACTAAATTCGACCAATGCTCGGGGGTTTCAACTATTCTACTTACTAAAGCATCGCTCCCTTAAGTACTTCAGTAAGAAACAGTCCAGTGCCTGTGCGTATTCCATGCTAGACTCAAGACAAATAACCAAATAACCCACCAACACAACAAAAACCGATCGCTAGAACTAACACAACTCTAGCTATACTCTGACTGACTTTGGACTAACCACTCTATGACACACTTTCCCTTTGATGATCTAAAGCCGAGCTCTGATACCACAATGTAACACCCCGATTTTCAAAGCCTAAAAGTAGGCACCTCTTTTTTTTTTTTTTTTTTTTTTAAAACACGAGACAGAGTGCGCGGAAAATATTTTACAAGAGCCGGCATTAATCATACCACAGGACTAATTAGATTCGCTACGCCACTTGATCACTGAAAATCCTACGTCGTCACCGTCTCCCTCACGAGCATCGGTAACATAGGGTGATCCATCATCTGGGTGGGACGATGCCCGCGAAAATCACAGCAAGGGTCACCACACATAACATAGATGCAAATAACATATATACATATATATATATCTAAAGCGGTAATCACATAGCAATTTCTCATAAATTGCACACAGCATAGAAATGCACAAAAGCCTAGTAATGCAGACTTTAAATGATGGTGATCACCCTAAACGGGGATTTCTCACATGCATGAATTCCGGAATTTAACCTCTCCGCAGAGAGTCGTAGGTACACCCCTACTAAACCCCGCAGGGCAGGTGAAGCCACACAGACTATAACACCAAGGTGAAGCCACACAGACTCTAACACCAACTCAATAAAAATCCCGCAGGATTAGGTGAAGCCACACAGACTCTAACACCCGGTGCTTAGGTGAAGCCACACAGACTCTAACACCCGTACACGCAACTATGAAATGCATGAGCATACTTTCTATTTCAACAAATATAGGGCAGTCACACAGACAAATCCCCGGTGAGGTCACACAGACACACACCCGTGTAGTCTCCACTGACATACACGTTTTCATACATGCTCATGCAAAATTCAATATACATATCACACAAGCATATGTAATTCCAAACATGTCATCACATATATTTAATCAAATCATATGTAATACATAGGCACATACATTCTTAAACAAATACTCATCTCGAGAATACATCACACAATCATGCAGGCACTAAATTCACACCACAATCAAGCATGCATACATGCTATTTAACGGAAAATAAACAAGAAAGGTGCCCTTACCTTGGCAAGCTTCCACAACCTCTTCACGTACAACTCTACGATACGCGTTACCTAAAATTAAATAGCGTAACGTCAATAAAATATTCCTCGTTCCTTCTATCGAAACGAAACTAGCTCTCAAGGTTCCAGGGAAGTCTAAAGTACTTTCTAAAACTACCCCTCAACGATCTCAGGTTATTCTCATAGCGTTTAAAAATTCACGAAGTTTATTATACTATTTTTATAACATAAAGTGCATTTTGTTTTCAAATCATAAACTAAAACCATTTTGAATTTTCCACTTTGAGAACTTGTTTCACACTCAATTAAAACACTCGAAACACAATTAAAACTTTTCGAAAATATTTTTAACAAAACTCGAAGTTTTCTTGCGTCACAAGTTACCTACTTTTCTCCTTCCCAAAACCCTTTCCTATACCAATTTCTCTTCGAACTAAGGTTATTCGAATCATACGAGATTTTTCTACAAAATTGTGGACTTAGAAAAATTTTTGAGATTTTTCCTCCCTACTCAAAAGTGGTTCGGCCAAGTCCTAGAAATCGGGCTTCCGTGCGAAATTTTTCACTTTTTAATACGTGGTAATATCTCATAATACCTAACTAGGGCTTATCAAAGCGATTTAGAAATTATAGAGTCGAAATACAAAATTCGAGAATTTCAATTTTAAGGTTTTTCTTAAACCAATTGAGCCTAACATTTTCAAAGTTCCTATTAGCCATCAATCAATTCAAATAAGGGCTATGGCTAACTAGTTGTTTCAAAGAATTTTTCAAAGACTCGATTCCTCGGACCTTTTATGTATGCCACGCCCTAATCGGCAAAAATGGCTAACAACAAAATTTTCTTGTTCTAAACCCTAACATCTTGTTGTTGATTCATAATTATGTTCAATCGTGCCTCCGATTATTTTCGAGACTTATTGCGAAATTTTTAAAAGTGCGTCCTTCGCGTCGCTTAAGAACGCGAAAATGATTTTTCTAACCAAACCTAGTTAATCACTCGAACCATTACTAATTTTCTCAAAACAACCCAAAAGTGTTCAATCTCATACCTCAAAACCATTTAAATCAAAAATGTGAACTCTTTGAAAATTTCCATGAGAAATGTTTACTTGCAACACAAGTTTCAAGTTTTACCTATTTAATAAAACGACCATAACTTTTTCAATTTTTATCCTATCGAGACGAGCCATACGCCAAAATCTTCATTTCGAAAAGACGAATCAAATGGTCAGGTTTCTAGGTCACAAAACAGTTTTAAAATGACCATACTACCCTTCAAGATTTCGGCCAGAATTTAATTTACACCCTAAGTCATTTTTTCTTTCATTTCAAAAGCATATCATTAATTTTCTAGTCCTCAAAATCACTTAATAGCATTAACAAAGCATTTTCAAGACAAGATTCACAATCATACTAGTTCTCACAATTTCCTCAAGAACACTAATTTTTTTGTTTTTCTTATTTCTCAAACAAAATCATTTATCATATTTTTCCTTCTTATAGCAAGCTTTAAAACAACATTAAAACCACATACTTCTAACAATTATCCAAGTTCATGATACTTAGAAAATTTTTCTATCAAACCCTAACCCCAAATTTGTGAAATCTTTAATCTAACCATAAGAATTCTTGCAAGCTTCACTAATGTTTCATATCTAACTCTCATTAACTCAAAAATCCTATCATAAACCAATTCTAACAAGTTTCTCATAATTTCTACTCAAGAACAATAATTTAAATTTCTTAAGAGTTTAAGAATTTGTGATCACAAGAAAGAGTAGAGGTTTAGTTACCTCAAGTGAAAGAGAAGAGTAGTAATCTTGATAAATTTCCTAGCACAAGCAAGCAAGCTCTTGAGGGAGAAGAAAAATTTTGAGTGGTGGGAGAGAAAGAAAGGGTTCGGCCGAGGGAGAGGAGAGAAGGAGAGTCTTTGAATTTTTTTTTGCTTTTGTGACAATTGTGTAATCACTCACATTAGTTTAAGACTCATGGTCAATCCCCTTCCATGGGATTTTTAGACTAGGTGTGCTTGGTTGCTTCTCAACCATGGGATGGCTCTAGGGCTCTCATAGCCTTTATGAGTCATCTCATGAGCCTCTTTTGTGCTCGCAGTCGAGTCGTATCTCGTCGACGGTCCGTATTACGAAATTTATAAAATTTACGTCGTGATAGGTCGCCGTAAAATAATCCCAAAAATTATCGCTAAACTTTATTCGCCGACTGAAATATTGGTTCTCAACTCCCAAAAATATTCTGACTCTAGATTCTAACTCGCGCAGATATATAATGTCTGTAGTCAAATTTTGACGAAAACAGAAACTGTAAATTTTTCGCAGCCGATACCATTTTCTACTCGTTTTTCCAATAAACGGAGAAAGTCGAAATTCAAAATTCTGAAAGCACAGCAGTGTTCAGATTGATAAATACAGATGTCGAGTTAAGAGTCTAGGTTTTATTAATGCATAATGCAAAAGCAGTCTCCAACTCAGCAACGATGCTATTATTACAACGATATTTATGAAATTAACCTACAGAAACCCTAGAACTCTTAGCCATTACTTATTTTCCTCACACAAAAGGTATCGTGGAATTACGGGTCTTACAAAAGTGTTGATTAAAATATATCTAACAATGCCGTCTCATCAAAATATTGCAACATCTACAAAAAATCAATCCATCATTCCTAAACTATAACAACCAAGTCTTTACTTTCAAAAGAGAAAAGCAACCAAGTCTTGTATTTGAAAAAAAAAATCTTTCATGCATTGCAATGGTACATAACATATTAAATTATTTTTTACATAATATATTAAATTTATTGAAAAGAGAAAGCGTGCGCAAAAAAATAGGAATTTATTAGTGGATTAAAACGAGGGTATAATAGAAAGATAATGTGCAAAAATAATTTTTTTTAATTTGATGCTACTATTCTAAAAAGACGAATAACAAAGAACGGAGGGAATATAATTTTAATAATGGAGCTTCCCACATATGTCATGTTGATGAAGCTTGTGGAGGTGTTGTAAGATATTTCAAAGCTAATTTTTTGAGCGGTTTTTCCTTAAATTAGGGAACTATTGAAATTCCTTTGGGCGAGGATATTGGACCCATCTTTGGCTTGAAACTAATTTTCAGCTGTTTGAAACTGTGAACTTGTATGGTGTTTAAAGTCACTCATATATAGAGAAAGAAATTGTTGTGCTTATGCTGTAGTGCAAGATCTGATTTCAACAAAAGACCGCATTTCATAATTTTTGGCAAATTTCATTGTTTAAAGGGTCAAAATGATTGCTTTTATTTTAACCTAAATTTTGAGATATTTTTGTAATTGCGTTTGTTTTGTTTCTTCATTAGGATTTCATTAACACTATTTATATTTGTTTTGCCGTAATAAGAAACTGTTTTTGTTGATTAATAAAATTTGAGGTTTTGATAATTTGTTTTATTACATTATGTACACTGCATCAACTTATAAGAAGGAAAATATTGGTCTCTCATGGGAGTATTTAGTATTTACACTTGGAGAGGGATGTTTTGAGTTTTTGTTTGTTGTCTTTGCTATCTATGTATTATTGAACTCTTTTTCCATTCACTAATGTTGTATCCTACTGTATTTTCCTTGGTAAAAATTTTAATCGGCCGGTATAGTTTTTGTCTATTCTTCCAAGTATCCAATGTATTTTAATTTACTATAAACTTCTTTAGGGTGCTGTAAATTTATTTATTTTTAACGGCAAATATTATTATTATTATTATTATTATTAAACAAGTCTCTGTATAAGAGATCCGTAAAAGAGGAACTATAAAATAAATATGTCGTATATAAGCGGAACACCAATGAAAATACTAAAATAGATATCACCTAATAGAGGTCTAATTCTAATTCATCCGATACTTAGAAAGACACTCATTTGCTTTCAGACTATCAGAGAAGACATCAACCCGATCCATAAAGATGCCACTAGACTCTATCTCCCAATCTCGAATCAAAAGTAATCGACCAATTAGAATCCAAACAACATCTCATTTAGTCAAAAGTTGACGGGGCACCGGTAAAATGAGAACCTAGGCAGATAAGTCTCAGCCCGCAGACCGCCTCCAAACAGTCAATACCAACGCGGTAGAAGTTCAGATACAAAGAAATTTGCAAATCATAACAAATTTTAAAAAATGGCCAGAGAACCACACGCCGACACCAGATCCAAATACCACCACGTTTTAGGGTGATGTAAATGTGACTTTACGGAATTGAGATGTCACAAGGATCATATGATGCTTTTGTACTATTATTTCTTTATAAAAAAATATTTTGATATTTCTCGCTATTATCAAAGGATACATAATAAGAAATAATATAAAATTAAAATTATAATGAAAGGTTGGTGAACAAAAATGATCTTTAATTTTCTGACAAATTTTATTCTGTTAGATCTCCGTGAGCTAATGGGACAAATATGATTCATCATTGTACTTTGGATACATTAAATAATTATTCTAATTTTAAATAAAGATTTCACTTTTTTTATTGGTAAGATTTTAAATAAACATTTGATGCAACAACATAAATAATTACTAAAAACTATTTAATTGACATAAACATAGGAACATATTTTTACTATATAAAGTGATCAAACCACTTTATATTTGTGAAATGGGTCCAAAATGAAACTTTTAATAGTTAAGGGACCAAAATGAAATTAAAAAATAAATTAAAGGATCAAAATAATAATTAAGCCAACATATTTTTACTATATAAACTGGTCAAACTACTTTATATTTGTGAAATGCAAAGGTTAAAAAAATGGGTGAAACAATCAAGGTTTTTTATATTATAATCCTTTTTGTTTCCCTATTGCTCATTATTGCCGTTGATACCAGTAAGCTCTTTCTCGCAAGTATTTTTTTTATAATGATGAGGGACTAACCCAATCTTTTTTTATTTTTTTTATTTTATACACAATTTTTCACTAATTTTAGTGACGTATCTTTATTGTTGTACATTACAGAAACATGTACTAGTGACATTGATTGCTTGAGCATCAATATCTGTCTTAAATGTCGAGACAGATTACTATTACACTGCGTTGAAGGTATATGCTTTTGCGAAGCAAATCCGGTTTCTATTCTGCTTGATCCAAAAAAAGGATGTATGTATTGCATACTTAATCCGTCTCAAATCTTTGATATTTTTGTTTTTCAGTTTTATCTCAAAAATTTTAAATCCTTTTAAGAACTAATGCATAGTTAGTGATATTTTATTATTTTTACTCTTACCAAAATTAAAACATTAATTAAATAAATTTACTTTTTCTTAATAAAATAAGGATTAAAATATTGACTTAAATAATCAATCTTTATTATTTTTTAATCTCCGTACAAAACTCTAAAAGGACCAAAATTTTAAGGCAAAGAGAATATAATTTTATTGCGAACAATATTGAGATGAGTCACCATGTTCACGAGAGAAAAAGATTGCATGTTTGTGATGTACCTAGCTTATGAAAGGCGAGGATGATACTAATAATTTTTTTACGAGAATTATAGGATGACATGTTTGCTTGTATTCATTTTGTTTTGTAAAACATGCATTATACATAGGTTGTTTAACAAGCAGGGGAAAATATTAAATAAATGGATGGCTTTCTTTTTTGTATTAATCTTTTTAGTAAAATATTTTCTCATTTTCATGAGATTAAATCCCAAAATATTTTATTAGAAATTAAAGAGAAAGAAAATATAAACATTATGGAAGTAAATGTTCTCGTATTTATAGCTATTGCACTCTTCACTTCATTTTAGTTCTTAATGCCATTATAGTTTGACACCCTCCCGCAATCCCTTTTTTAAGCTTGGTTTTTTTTTTTTGAAAGGCCTTTTTTCTCTACTTAAGATTTCAATTCAAAAGGCCATGCCCTATAATGGCCATGAATGGTTGCTCCCGGAGTCGTCAAATAAGGGTTTATACATTAGTGTGAAAATCCCAATAAATAATGATAATCCTTTGATGTTAGGACAGACTCATAAAATTGGAAAACCGTGACTAATCACCTAATAATATCATAGTAGTTAACAAGTAATGTACTTTAATTCACTAGAAGGGTGTTGTTTTTCTTTAACTGACCATGTCCTCCTAATTAATATTTTTTTTTTTTGAGAGTTTTTGGAATAATATGATTAACGAGTACAAGTTCATCAACATTGCATTTGACATACATATATGTACAATTATATGCACACCTTAGATGGTTGGGTGTTTTGAATGTATCAATGTGTGTTTGTTCCTATGCAATGCAATTATATGCACACCTTAGATGTGGTTCTGTTTTATGAATTTTTGTAGGCTTCTATCATCCGAATGAGATTTAGTAGTATCGAGGTGTTTGTTCATGAAAATAAAGTGGAGAATTATTTTCTCTCATGTTATTGTGTTCTTTATATTATTTTCTTTCCCATGTAAATTATGTTGCAAGACTCTGATATTGTTACATCATATATAGTCGAGTTTAATAATATAGTCTTGACTTATTATGTTGGATATTGACAAAATATTATATATGTCATTTTATTATGAGAATAATTGTATCATTGTATGGTTCTATAAAGTCAAAATATTTTATTTTCAATTATTGCATTGCATTGTTATTTATGGTGATGATGTGAAATTCTATAATGCATGAACATTTATATATTTCACATAATATTTTAGTAACATTTTTAAATTGAAAGATAACATTCCAGTTGATGACCTAAACTTGTAACCGTGGCACATAAAATAAGAAATGAATTTAATTTACTACTACGTACTACACCGCACGTGTACAACTCAGATTATTAGGGTTTAGACCCAATTGTGATAATCCAAACCTGTTTGTGGTTGTATTTTATGAATGGTGGGCGCGCATTGCGCGGCTTCTCCCGCGACTAATTTGAGAATACATTTTTATGATCACTACTAGAAATACCTTTTTAGCCTTCGAAAATAGCGTCATCTCTCGACATCGACGCTACTAGTGTCAGCTTAGAGTCGGCTCAACTCATGCTAGAGGTATTTTCCCTTTTTATTTTAAAAAAGATAGCGTCTACCTAACCGACGCTACTTTCAAATTTGCTGGTATATAAGTTTTAAAAATTAGGTAGAGTCGGCTCATCCGACGCTAAATTTTTGATACACTGAATTCTTTAAAATTATTGTTATAATAATTTTCATTCCCTAAATCCCTCTTTTCCAATTGCGATTCTCATACTCTCGTTCTCACACCATGTGATTTTGAAACCTTCACTTGTTCTCCCACTCAAACCCTCACTCATTATCCAGTTCTTAACGACTCAAACAGTGATTCTCGATTTTCAACTGGCAATCTCTAACCGACAATCTTAAAGGGTTGGTTGTCTTCTCTTTGTTACCTTACTGCAATAGGTTTATTTTCTCTTATTCTTTTGAGATTTTTTTTTTGGATGTTTATGAACACGTGATGGTTAAGGGATAGACATAACCCAAGGGAACACTGGACATGTTTTTCTCTAATTAAATAAATACTTCACAATGTACCAAGAAAAATAAATAAATAAATACTTCATAATACTCTTTTTTTCAATTCTTCCATTAAAAGGAATTTAACGAGTCTTGTTTACATTTTACAGTTGGTAATCTATGCCTTGTTTACAAATTATGTACATTTTGTCATGTTTGATTTATTTCTCAAATTCTCCCTTATATTTTTGTTTAGTTTTTAAAATATTTTTTTCTATGATAAGGTATAACTATCTATTTTTTCTCCGATCAAAATAAGAACCATCGAGCTTCGTCAAGAGGCAGAGCGGTCCACACCTCAGGCCACAAGGATCATGTTGATGTCGCACTTAATCTTGTAAGTATTAAATTCAGATATGTTTATGTATACAACTTCATTATAATTAAATCATTTCATGTACCTCCGATTACAAAATTATGTAGGATGTGAAAAGTATATGTCCTGCCAATTTTAATTGTAGCATGTCGTTGGCTCAACTAGAAATTAAAGTAGTTTGATGATATTCCAAAACTAATATAGATTCATTTTGGCTTCAACTAATGTGTATCCAACGGCAATGTAGTTTAGATTACAATTTAATTATTCTTATACTGATTATTTCAATATTTTATTATTTGTAGTTCAATAATCTTGTGCCTTAATGAGTTATTTTTGAATACACACAAGAGGAAATTTGGCACATAACAAATTATATCGGCGAAGAAAGAAATTTGATAAAACAAAAAACAAATTGTCGTTGAATTTGTGGTTAAGTAATGTCTATTTCAAAATGTGTAGCCTTATTCGTTAATTGATACTCCCTCCGTCTCATAAAGATTGAGCCAGTTGACTTTATCACGTATGTCAATGCTCAACTTTGACGATTAATATTTTTAATTGTATAATAATAAAAATTATAAAAATTTGATATTTTGAAAATACTCATCGAGATGAATCCAGCGACATCTTATATGCTAATATTTATTTTTATTTATTGAGAGAAAAATATGGTCAAAACAAGATATATGAATAATGCAAATATTTTAAATGGATCAAACAAATTGGGACGGAGGGAGTATGTCATGATATGTTTTCTAGATAGATTGTCCTTATTTAATGAATTTTTGTTATTAATTAGTTCACATAAGAATTACTAATTAACTTATAATAATTAATTCTTTTTTAGGTTATAGTTTGAATTTACATTGAAACACTACTAAGCTGATTTTGCTACTCTCAGAAGCTACTTTCAATTTCTCAGAAGCTACTTTCAATTTCCTTCGCCGATGACAGAACTTTCAATTCTTGAGGTAACAATTCAAGGAAATCTCCTTTTGAAGGTAAACAAATTCCATGATTCACCTCACAATCGATTTCATAAATTTTTGTTCATGTTATTTTTTTTTTATGGGTCAGATAGCCTAGCGGCTAGAAATTCATCCCTTAAAGGTGAGTAAGTGGGCATACCGAATTCGAACCCCGATCCATGCACAAATGTACAATGTCCTTTACCAATTGAGCTAGGCTCATAAGGATTTGTTCATGTTCTTCTATTCCCCCTCTCCAATATTTCAAGGCTATTTTATCCATGCCATTAGTCCTAATATTTTCTCAATTATCTCTTGCATATGTTCCACCTAAGGTTGTCAGAATCGAGAGTTTACTTTGAATCGAAAGAGGATGGTAAGATCAAAAAATCGTAAATCGCAACCAAAATCGATGGATTCTACTCAAATCGTTTTGTTGAATCGAAAGGGGAAATCAAGATCGCATAATCAGAAATCGCAACCAAAATCGATGGATTCAACTCATATATATATATATATATATATATATATATATATATATATATATACTCAAAAGTTTAAAATCATAAATCAAACATAAAACAACCAAAACTTAAATATAAAAGTACTCAAAAGTTTAACATCAAATGAATATAAAAAAAATAGGATTTTGCCGTTTTTTACTTAAAAGAAGGGTTTAAACCGGGTCACAAAACAAAAACGGGTCATATCAACTATTCCAAAATTACCCAAAATAAAAAAGTCCATAATCGGTAGAATCCAATTGGAATCGCGGATTGTGCTGCGATTGTGCGCGATTTTACATGGATTGTGCTCTAAATTAGTATTCTATCACGATTCAAATCATTTAGGATAAGCAAAATTGCAAAATCCATGGATTTTAGAATTCTGATCGGGATTCTGACAACAATGGTTCCACCGGTTTGACTCTGCTGTTATTGCTGGCCTTCTTTGCAATCTATAGATCTCACAAAATTTCTCTTATATTATTTATCCACAACCATGACCAAAGAAACACTCATAGTCACCCTCTAGTATAATTTAACTATGTCTTATACTAAGAATCAATATTTATTTTTTTGGTCTATGAGGAACCTATATTTAATTATAGGAAAATGCTTATTATCGCGAGAGGTTTCGTGAAATGATCGCGAATGACCTGGCAAGTGGTCTACCTCCTCTGTTTTTTTTTGTTTGACCGCCCCTTTTTTCTCTTGTAATTAAGTTGAGATATTAGTGCCAGTTTTGCTTTTGTTCCTACTTGCAGCTTTTGAGATTATCGATTATTAGAAAACTTAATTAAATTTAGCCTAATTTTTATACGAAGCATGAAAATCTATTAATCTAAGTAGGGGCAATACAGAGCAAGAGATGAAAAGAAAACAGGTTTGGGATGGGAGTCCTGCTTCCTGTCGGTGCAAAGTAGAGTCTTTTGTTGAAACAAAAACAAAAAATAGTCAAGAAATATTTGTGTTTCCAATTGCTACTTTTTTCCTCTTTCAATTTAACCGACCTTCTATTCTTGTTCAAAAACAGAGCTCCTATTGTTGATAGAGAAGATCGGTGACGGTGGTGGCAGTAGCGGTGCACGTGATTGCTTTGCACATGTGAAATATTTTTATTGTTATTTTTTAATTAAATTAAAATATACAATTTGTGGGTTTGTTAAAGAACGTTAAGACTTAAGATAGTAATAAATTGTCAAGGTCACGTGCGCTACACACTTCGAGAAATTTTCGTGATCTAACCTTCGCACTATATAGCATTGCTGTTAATTATATTAATGTGAGTTATATTGGTTGTATCTTTGCTTTGACACTAATATTCTACTTTTAGTACTTTATTAGTAAGTTGGTTATTTTTGTATTTTCAAACTACTTTGTATAGTGTCATTACAACTTTGTTACTTTGTACAAGCTTGTTATGTTATCTAACGAAGAGAAGAACAGGGTACTAGGTAAACAACATCAGCTATATGCCAATAAAAAGAAATAGCAATTTAGCGTCGGCTTGTCCGACTCTAATATACATTGTTGACTTTTTAAAGGTTGACTACAACGTCAGTTTGGACCAAGGCTATTGGATTTTGTTGAATTTCTTGAAATCGACATACTTAGAGTCGGACCATGTTAGTGTTGAACTTTAGAGTGGGTTTTGTCCGATGCCAAAAGCTGTTTTTCTAATAGTAAAATAAGTAAATTCTTCATTGAAATTTTACTGATCAATCAAATTTGTTCTTAAATTATTCAAAATAGTTAAATTATCTACGAATTTGTGGAAGTTACATTAAATTAGTCTTTCCATCAACTTAGATTGATAATTAACAATGTTAATGTGTAACATTAATTGATTTTGAAATTCATAAGTTTGCAACGGTTATTAATTTTCAAACTATTTTCCATTTCTAAATTTCACAATTTCCATTTCCTTCCTTTTTTTTTCTTCAAAAATAGAGATGATGGAAACCCATATTACTTCAAGCTCAAAAATAGAGATGAGGGAAGGTGGTGTTTGTATAACAATGGCAAAGAAAGAACACAAACAATCACTTCTACTTCAACCTCCATTTTAATGGAGATGGTGGTGATGACAGAAGATATAGTAACCAACTATTGTATTCTGTGATAATCTAAAATAACAAAATTAATAACAAAATTTTCTAGGTAAAGAAAATTAATTTCTTAAATAGTGACATGAATAGTAGCTTAAAGTCAATTATTATCACAAAAATATTTATATATGTTAAGATGGACTAAAGTATAAATTTTTGACATAAAAGGGGGGCGACTGCAATTTAATTATTTCAAGGGTGGCTAGGGAGAGTAATTTACTCTAAAAATATAAAGAAGATATTATCACTATACATTATAATTAATCTTTTGCGAGTTTTCTTCACGACAATATATAAGTGAAAATCGTCCATCTTTAATGGATCGGAAACCGGTGTGAAAAAAAAATATAAGCGAAAATATTTGTTGTTTATCAATGTCCAATCTCAACCAGAGAATCTTATTGGCAATCTTTAATGGGATCCCATACTAGCCGCATTTTATTTAGCCTAAATATTCAAACGTGAGAATTTCAAGATATGTGGTAAGGTCTCATTCTCATGATTATTATTTTTTGTTTATTTTATACGCAATCTTTTACTAGTTTTAGTGATATTTCTTTATTGTTATTTTACATTATAGGGTGTACTCAGGATAGTGATTGCGTGAGCATGTGTTCTACATGTAGTAATTCAATTGGCAAACATCCAATGTGCTTGGAGAATGGTTTATGCGATTGCCATTATGATCTCTCTCTTAATCGAGGAAATCCAAAGTAAATATGATTTCTCTATTATGTCATTCCATTTTCGTTGCTCATCATATACACACACATTGAATTAATGAAGAGGAGTATAAGCGATAATCTAACTCATACAAAGGAGATGCATATTAAATATAATTATGAAATTGATGTTATAATTGTTTGCTTGGAAACGGAGTAGAAAAGTATAAATATGATCTAAGTGCTTGATTTATAATCTAAGAAGATTAAAATTGAGTATCAATAGTTGCCAAAACTGACACCGACCGAACCAGATTAGGCGGTTCATTAGGTCGGATGCTTAAGATAAATTTTTTTTTTTTTTTTTTTAGTTATAGAGCTCCATCGAGGAGTATAAATGATTGATCAGTTTTACATTTTAGGGTGTTATACCGAGGATGTCTTGGTATGAATTCTCACCAATAATTTTTTTTTTTTTTGGCCATGTTATACTAATCATCAATGTTTTAAAAACCAAACCGTTTATCGAACTAGTAAGGGTATTGGATCATTAGTTTATTGGTTGACCCACTAGGTCATTGGTCGAATTGCAAGACGAAACTGGATAAAATCGGATAAGTTGAATGAATAAACTGGTCTCTATCACAACTTTATATAGGTATTAAATCTGTTCGAACCGAATAACTCTGTAACAGCCTGGGCCCCATTTTAAACGGTCCCGACACTGCCACCTCACAATTTTCTCAACCCCCTCTCTAGCATATAGAGTTTTTACCTTTCGTGAAAATATATTGAACAAGTAGTTGACACCTAAAACTCCACTAGAGAGGGGTGGAAAAGATTGTGCGGTGGTAATGTCGGGACCGCATAAGATGGAGTCCATGTTGCTACGAACTCAATCTCTAAAATAATGATCATGACATCTAAAATGGGAATGAGAGAGAAAAATAAATAGAATATATAGGTATTTGATATGAGGATCGGAATTTTTACTGTCATTATAATAATTGAAAATCATTGTTGATGTAATTAAAAGTTTGTTCTTGCAGATCCAAAAAACGGTTGATCTTGAGGGAGAAATTCTTACATGGTCTCTCCCTTAACAATTAATGCTTAGTCCCAACCAACCAAAATTGGACACATTATTCAAATAATAAAAATAACAAAAATTGGACCATGTAAGAATGGATGTATTGCATACCATTCCAAATCTTTGGTTTTTTGCTTTTCAGTTCTATCTCAAATTTTTTATCCTTTTAAGAAATCAATGCACATTTAGTAATATTTTATTATTTGTTCTTTACTAAAACTAAAACACTAATTAAATAAACAATTTCTTTTTTAATAAAATAAAGATAAAAATGACTTAACTTATTAAGATGAGTCACCATGTTCATGAGAGTAAAAGATGATGCTCTTGTGATACTTTGTTTATGATGCACCTAGTTGCACCCGAAGTCGTCAATGTTTGCTCCCGAAGTCGTCAAATAGGGGTTTGTGTGTGGTTTGTTAACTCAGTCTTAGAGGTGATTATACTTCAGTGTGAAAATCCCAATGGATAATGATGATCCATTGATGTTAGGACATACCAATAAAATTGGAAAGTCATGATTAGTCACCTAACAATATCATAGTAGTTAACAAGTGATGTACTTTAATTCACCTAAAAGGGTGTTGTTTTTCTTTAACTAACCATGTCCTCCTAATATGCTTGCATAAGGAGTTTATCTCACCTCATAAATTCTACATAGTTCTCTTTTATGAATTATTGCAGGATACCAAAATGGGACTAAGCAGTATTATCAAGGTGTTTGTTCACGAGAATAAAATGGAGAATTATTTTCTCTCCCATGATTGTGTTCTTTAAAGTTTTTTGGTTTATTTTGTAAATTATGTTGCCAGACTATGATATTGTTACGTCATAGTCGAGTTTTAATAATATGGTCCTGACTTATTATGTTGGATCTTAAGAGAATACTATATATGTCATTTCATTATTATGAGAATAATTGTATGGCTCTACAAATTCAAAATATTTTATTTCCAATTATTGCATTGGATTGTTATTTATGGCGATGAAGTGATATTTATATTGCATGGACATTTATTTATTTTACATAATACTTTATTAACATTTTTAAAGTGAAAGATTTCGGTTGATCGATGACCTAAAATTGTCACCGTGGCATAAAAAATAAGAAACGGTTTTAATTTACTTCTACCTCAAGTGTACAACTCAGATTATTAGGGTTAGACCCAATTACGATAATCCAGACTTGTTTGTGGTTGTCTTGTATTAATGGTGGGCGCGTATTACGCAACTTCTCACACAAATAGTTTGAGAATACATTTTTATTCAGCAAAATAATTAAATTCGTCTTTGAAATTTTACACATCAATCAAACTCGTTCTTAATGGTGAAAAGAACCCTACTATTTTTTTTGTTATCAAAATAATCCTTGCAGTTAATTTTACAAACGAAATGTTGATGCCAGCGTATTAAAAACAAGGATTAAAAAACTATATGGTCTATATTTAAGAATAATTCAAACATTTTAAAAATAGTGTAAAAAATCCTAAAATTTATTATGTTATGGAATTTGGTCTCTGCAATTAATTTTACGAACAAATTGTTTATGTGCAATTGTGGGCCCTATTTTTTTGGTTGAAAAACAAATTAAAACAAAAAAAAGAATTATTTATTAATTGAAATAAATATTTCTTTGTGTAAAGTCACGGCAAGTTTCACCTTTTCACCACCCTCAATCACAAGATTCACCTCATCACCACCCACACAGTGCCACGTCAACACGGAAAAAATTGTAGTTTTTTTTTCTCCATTAAAAAAATGTAGGGACTATTCTTGAATATAAGACAAAATGTATGGACTAACTGAAAACATATTTAACCATTTTTTGTTTGTTGTCTTTGTTATATGTGAATTATATATTGAACTCTGTCGTTCACTAATGTTTTATCCTACTGAATAATTTTTCTTGGTACACACTTTAATCGGGTATATATAGTTTTTTTTACATGTTCTTTATAATTTCATTTTTTTTCTTGGTACGAACTTTAATCGGGTATATGTAGTTTTTTGGGTTAAATATGTTTTTAGTCCCCACTTTTATGCGAGTTTTGTGTTTTAGTCCCTACATTTTTTTATTATATTTGTAGTCAACTTTTTATGACTAGGATAACATAATTGACTACATATAATAACTTAAATTGACTAGGATAATATTTGACTCGAATGACGTGACATCTATGTGCCATCCTATGTGGCTGATTTCGTTATCCAAGTCACAAAAAATTGACGGTAGGGACTAAAAATACAAATGGCGAAAATGTGATGGATTAAAAATATTATAAAAAAATATAGGGACTAAAAGACGAAACTCACATAAAAATAGGGACTAAAAATATATTTAACCCTAATTTTGTATACATATTCTTTGTATTTTCATTTTTTTCCTTGATACGAATTTTAATCGGGTATATATAGTTTTTTTTTTTTTTTTTTGCATATTCTTTGTATTTTCATTTATTTAGAGTGTTGTAAATGATAAGTGGCTTTATGAAGTGCTAACATATTAGAGATGTCATAAACATCAAACGATGCTTTGGTACTCAATTTCTTTATAAAAAATTATATTCTGATTTTCCTCTTTCTTTTATCAAAGGCTACATAACAATGATAGGTTGGTAAACAAAAATGATCCTAATTTAAAGCAAAATTATTCTGTTAGATCTATTCCATGAGCTAGTGGGACAAATATGATCCATAATTGTACTTTGGAGACATTTAATAATTTTTCTAATTTTTTTAAATAAGGATTTCATGCTACAACATAAACATTAAAAACAATTTAATTGACGTAAACATAGCAACATATTTTTACTATATAAAGTGATCAAACCACTTTATTTTTGTGAAATGCAAAGGTTAAAACTTAAAACAATGGGTGAAAGTATCAAGTTTGTTTATATTATGCTCCTTTTTGTTTCCCTATTACTCATTATAGCCGTTGATGGCGGTAAGCTCTCATTCTCATAATTATTATTTTTTGTTTATTTTATACACAATCTTTTACTAATTTTAGTGATATTTCTTTATTGTTATTTTACATTGTAGGGTGTACTCAGGACAGTGATTGCTTGACCCTGTGTTCTACATGTGCTAGATCAATTGGCAAACCTCTACGCTGCTTGGAGAATGGTTTATGCAGTTGCGAATCCGAATCAGAAATGCCAGGAATTCCAAAGTAAATATGATTTCTCTATTATGTCATTCCATTTTCGTAGCTCATCATACACACACACACACACACACACACACACACACACACACATTGAATTAATGAAGAGGGGTATAAGGGATAATCTAACTCAAACAACAAAATCCAAACACCTACAAAGGAGAAGCATATTAAATATAATTATGAATAGAAATGTTTAAGTATAAATACGATCTAAGTGCTTGATTTATAATCTAAGAAGATTAAAATTGAGTATCATTAGTTGATTCAGCGGTAACTGGTGTTGAATTTAGTAGGGAGAATCACGCTTCTATTCTCTGCAATTGTAATTAGGAGGAGTCAGCTGAAACCACTTGATGGCAAAACTGACTCCCGGCCGAACCCGATTAGGCAGTTCAATAGGTCGAATACTTAAAATAAAATAAAATTAAAAAAAAATTGAGTTATAAAGCTCCATAGAGGAGTATAAATGATTGATCAGTTTTACATTTTAGAGTGTTATATTGAGGATGTCTTGGTATGAATCCTCACCAATATCTTTTTTTCATTTTGGTCATGTTATACTGATCATCAGTATTTTAAAAATCAAACCGTTTATCGAACCAGTAAGGATACAAAATCATTAGTTTATTAGTTGACGCACTAGGTTTTGGTCAAACCGCATTACTAAATTGGATAAAATCGGATAAGTTGACTGAATAAACCAGTATCTATCACACCTTTATATAGGTATTAAATCTGTTCGAACCGAATAACTCTGTAACAGCCCGAGCCCCATCTTAGACGGTCCTGACACTGCCACCTCACAATTTTCTCAACCCCCTCTCTAGCATGGAGTTTTTTCCTTTCGTGAAAATAGATTGAACATGTAGTTGACACCTAAAATTCCACTATAGGGGGTGGAGAAGATCGTGAGGTGGCAATGTCTGGACCGCCTAAGATGGAGCCAGGTTGTTACGAACTCAATCTCTAAAAAAATGATCATGACACCTAAACTAATTATTAGTCAAAGTTTACTTATCTAGCGGCTGAACCCTGAATTATCTGGCCCTCTTTTTCGAAACCAAAGATTAATACAAAAAAAAAAAAAAAATGAGAATGAGAGAGAAAAATAAATAGAATATATAGGTATTTGATATTTAATGAGGATCGGAATTTATATTTTTTTTTTTTTGGTCAAGTAGCTTAGTGACTAAAAATTTCACTCTTAAGGTGGATAAGTGGGACCCGGATTCGAACCCCGGCTCCCTGCATATATATATATATATATATATATATATATATATATATATATATATATATATATATTCCAAATCTTTGGTTTTTTTCCTTTTCAGTTATGTCTCAAATGTTTTATCCTTTTAATAAATCAATGCACAATTAGTGATACTTTATTATTTGTTCTTTATTAAAACTAAAACACTAATTAAATAAAAAAATTCTTTCTTAATAAAATAAAGGCTTAATTACGCATTTAGTTCTTTATGTTTATTTTAGGTTTTAAGTTGGTCTCTTACGTTTATTTTAGGTTTAAATTTGCTACTTCATATTTTAAAAGTTTCAAGTTGATCCCTCAAGTTTTTTAAAGTTTCAAGTTTAGTCCCTATAAAGATGATTAAATAAGGACTAAACTTGAAACTTTTAAAAACACAAGGGACCAACTTGAAACTATTAAAAATTTGAGCGTCGAACTTAAAACTTTTAAAACATGAAGGACCAACTTGAAACTTCAAATAAACATATAAGGGACCAACTTGAAACTTTTAAAACATAAAGGACTAACTTAAAACCTAAAATAAACATAAAGGACTAAATGTATAATTAAGCCTAAAATAAAGGTAAAAATGACTTAACTTATTAGGATGAGTCACCATGTTCATGAGAGTAAAAGATGATGCTCTTATGATACTTTGTTTATGATGCACCTAGCTTGTGAAAGGCGAGGATGATACAAATAACTTTTTTACGAGAATCATAAGATGACATGTTTTGCTTGGAGTTTATTTCACCTCATAAATTTTACATGGTTCTCTTTTATGAATAATTGCAGGATACTATTATCAAATTAGGACTGAGCAGTATTATCAAGGTGTTTGTTAACGAGAATAAAGTGGAGAATTATTATCTCTCCCATGTTATTGTGTTCTTTAAAGTTTTTTGGTTTATTTTGTAAATTATGTTGCAAGACTATGATATTGTTACATCATAGTCGAGTTTTAATAATATGGTCTTGACTTATTATGTTGGATCTTGAGAAAATACTATATATGTCATTTCATTATTATGAGAATAATTGTATGGCTTTACAAAGTCAAAGTATTTTATTTCCAATTATTCCATTGGATTGTTATTTATGGCGATGATGTGATATTCTATATTGCATGGACATTTATTTATTTTACATAATACTTTATTAACATTTTTAAAGTGAAAGATTTCAGTTGATTGATGACCTAAAGTTGTCACTGTGGCACACAGAATAAGAAACGGTTTTAATTTACTACAATTAACCTCACGTGTACAACTCAGATTATTAGGGTTAGACCTAATTACGATAATCCAGACCTGTTTGTGGTTGTCTTGTATGAATGGTGGGCGCGTATTACGCAACTTCTCACGCAAATAGTTTGAGAATACACTTTTATTCAGCAAATAATTAAAATCATCTTTCAAATTTTACTCATTAATTAATCAAACTCGTTCTTAAATTATTCGAAATTGTTAAATTATCTATGAATTTGTGAAAATTACATTAAATTAGTATCTCCATCAACTTAGGGTTTTAATTAACGGTGTTAATGTGTAACGTTAATTGATTTTGAAATTCATATGTCAATTTTATTTTACGCAATTCGCAACTGTTCTTAATTTTGAAACAACTATTTTTTTCCATTTCTAAATTTCACAATTCCTATTTTCTTTTCTTCTAAATATGAAACCCATATTACTTCAAGTTGAAAAATTGACATGATGGACCGTGTGGTTGTTTGTATAACAATGACAAAGAAAGAACACAAATAATAACTTCTTCTTCAACCTCCATTTTTAATGGAGACAATGGTGATGGTAGAAGATGTAGTAATCAACTATTGTAGTATTTTGTTAGATGTTTTTAAAATCGATAATCTAAAACTACATTACTCAAGATAAGAGCTAGTGCTTGGGCTATCGATGATTTTAATTTTTTACCAAGAAACTGTTGAGTAAGCAATACTCTATGTTATTCTCATTCACAAGCATGCCTTTTATAGGCTAAGTACAAAGGATGATTGCCCAAGCTTAGCATACAAGCAACAGCCAAGCTAGGCCAAGAGCGCGCGCGTCTAGCTCTAGCAAGCCTGGCCCAGGCTCGGGCGCGTCTACAGGCTGCACTAAACAAAGCCTAAACTAAGCCTACACTAGAATTACTTCAATTACAAGTTATTAAGTCAAATTACACCTAACAGAAACGTTACAATCGAACACAAAAAATAAAAATTAAGATTAAACTGGTTTACATTTTAGATTAATTACCTCTTTGGAAGAATACAAAGTAGACATTTATGAAATCAAGCATAACATACACAAACAGTTAAATTCAGGGGACAAACCTATAACAACTACGACACATAAACAACACCATACAACATATATGACTTAACCACCACCTCACAGTAAACCTTGTCTTAATGCTTCTCCAGTACCAGGCATAATCACAACTAAATAGGAATTAATTGGATTAGAGATATTTAAAGAGTGGTTATAGGTAGGACTTTGAACTTTAATTAAGCTTAATATAACCATAGTTATGTTTAGCTAAAAAGTAAAAATTTGAATTCATTCTTTCATTTTCAATTCCAATACAAATCTAGTCTCACATCATCTACAAACACTATCGTTGGATCAAAGTGGTGTTACTTTACTCAGCTAACATAATTGAAAAACTATTCAACAATGAAAGAAGTAGAAATTGAGGTAATTCCATCAATGACAGGAATTTTTAATAATAATGCTTAATATATTTAAGATTTTTCCACAAAAATGAAAAACACAAATCAGAAACTAGGTAATTTCATCAAATTACATACCAACAATATACATTCCAAAACATTTAATCACACATTAATCTCAATAAATCCAACAATTGTGTTCAAAAGGAGAAGGAACATTTGAGTTTTTTGTCGTACATGAAATGGACACGATGAATCACGATCAAACACAAGAAAAAACGAAATATATGCTATAGGTATAAGATTAAACCCGTGTTCTATGGTTTAGATCGGAGCTTCTCAAAGTGGTGCAATTGAATTCGTCGGCAATGACGATTGATGAAGAACGAGCGTGAGACGATAAGGATGAGATCTGAATCGGAGAGATTGGGCATGCAACAACAGCGGTGGTTTTTTTGGAGAGACATTATCTTTATTTTATTTTATTTTATGGAGCCAAATAACCCATTAATTTTGGTAATGAAGCTGCCCACGAATGTCCTATTAATGAAGCTTGTGGAAGTATTGTAACATATTATCAAACTACTTTTTTGGGTGGTTTTTCCTTAAACAAAGGAACTATTATTGCTATTGAAATTCCTTCAGGTGAGAATTGGACCCATCTTTAGCTTGAATCTGGGTTTTAGCTGGTTACCATGGCATTCATGAATTTGTACTATCCCCTGGAGCCTTCGGAATATATTGTTGATCGAATTGTTTGAAATTGTCTACTTGTATGGTGTTTAATGTCACTCACATTTATTGAGAAGAAAATTGTTGCGCTTATAAGGAAATTGTTTTGAGTCTTTTGTTGGGTTAATCCCTCTATTATGTCTTGTAGTTAAGAATAGTCCATACATTTTTTTAATGGTGAAAAAAAATCCTACAATTTTTTCCGTTATAAAAATTGATCCTTGTCGTATGCTAACACAAACTTATTAAATACAAGGGTTAAAAGTTTTTAGTTCTTACATTTTGTTTTAGAATAGTCCCTATATTTTAAAAACTAGGTAAAAAAACCCTATAATTTATTTTGGTGGGCTCCATTTTTTGGTTAAAAACAAATTAAAACAAAAATTAAATAAGAAATATTTATTAATTGAAATAAGTATGTCTTTGTGCAAACTCACAACAAGATTCACCTTATGACCATCCTCAATCCAGTGTTTTCAAAACCGGACCGACCTACTGAACCGGTCGAACCGGAGACCGAAGGGTGCAGCAATCAGATCTGACTGTTGGACCGGGTAAGCAGTCAAGCCACTGAAGGTGTGAAAAACACAAAAAAAAAAGGGGGGGGGGGGGGGGGGGGGGGTTGAATTGTGTTTTTGGTTAGTTTTAAAACTTCTTCTAAGTTTTTCAACTTATCAGATTTTGCAGCGGGCCAAAACTTAAACACAATCAACTTCTGGTAAGGTAAACAAAAACAAAGTATGAATGAATGAAAACAGAGAGAAGAGAGAAGAGATGACACAAGAGATTTTATACTGGTTCCTCTCACAAACCGAGAGTAGTCCAGTCCCCTTGCACTTCCAAGGAATTTCACTATAATCACACAAGATTACAATTGCTCAAGCTCACAGCAAGAGACTTCCAATGCTCAAGTAACTCCTTACAAGAGACTTCCAATGCTCAAGCTCACAAGCAAGAGACTTCTAGTCACAAAACAAAATACAATGTTTTGAACAACTGATAAACAATATCAGAGTTCAGAGAACAAAGAAATACAACTTAAAATAACAAGACTGTTCTTAGAATCCTTGAAAAGAAAACTAAGGTTCAACTACTGACAGGCCAGAAGTTGAAGACTAATGTCTTGAATTTGAATATCAACTCAAGTTGTATCTAAGTTAAAATTGCTCTTTGAAATTTAGCAGAATAACAGCTCTTTGTTCGTTGTAAGTGTGTTGTCACGTCTTCAAATTCTTCCTCCTTTTATAGGCGTTGTTGGAGCGTCTTGAATTTGAGCGGACATTGATGAAAGCAGATAGGTAGTACTGTACCATTGTTTTCGTTTGAAATGTGCTTATTCAAATCAAGTAAAGATCAAATTCTGATCCTTGATTTCGAATATTCGCCCAAATCAGGAAAACAAAGATAGTACAATAGTACAAACGTCATTGTCATGAGGATAACGGTCTGAATGAAGTTCTTCTGCTCCTTCAGATCTTTTTCCATATAGATGATAGTCGTTAAGAGAATGGAATGTTCTTTGACGTCTTCTGTTGTTTCATCATCATCAGAATTTGCAGATAATAAATGATCTTCTGATGACTTCATCTTCTGGTTGACTTTGACTTGCAACTTCTGATGGCTTCAACTTCTGTGTTGGCTTCAGAACTTGCATTTTCCCAACTTCTGGGGATACTTGAAACGTAGTAACCAGAACTTCAATCTTCTAGTGAATAATAAATTTTTTGACTTGTATATCTGCACACTAGAGTAAATTATCAGTATTCCCTATTGTATATTAATATTATTGTTATCATCAAAACTACTTAGGTTATGTCAGAACCAACTTTGTTCCAACAATCTCCCCCTTTTTTATTGATGACAAACCAAGTATTAATTTACAATGGTTGTTATTTTAATCATATAAATTCATCCTTCAGGTTTATGAGGTTTGCAAGCTCCCCCTGAGTTCAGTAATGAATGATTAAAATAGTTTAAAATTTTAATGTTGAATTCAGAACTTCTGTATACACTTTGACTTCCAGAAGATAGGTTTGCAAGCTTTCTTCTGTGGTCAGATCTACCTAAGAGAAAAGTGCAATCTTCTCTTACGTGTATCATGTATAGAAAGTTCTGATTTCAATAGAAAAATTTTCTTAGAGAGAAAATATTGATAACTGATAAAAAAAAATAACTGAACTTAAATGAAATGAAAAATTTTAATTTGGCTTCAGTTAGTGTTCTTAAATTAATTTACTCTTACTCCCCTTTTTGTCATTAAACAAAAAGGAATAAAATAAAAGGATTAAGAATAAAAAGAACATGTGACTAAGGAATTAGTCAAGTCAAAAATATGCATTAAAATAGATGAGAAAAACTACAATTAGTGAATGCAAATGCTAAAAACGTCTTTGCTTAGAGAGTAATGATGAAATGCAAAAAACATGTAAAAGAGTTTTTATATGAATGAAAATTGTCTGAATGCATGTTTATGTTTTATGTTTATGCAGCAGTTTATATATAGATCTATTTTCTGAATAATAAGAAAATAAACTAACATAACATAACCACAATATCATAAAAAACAAAAATAATTATCCAAGACAATTAACAAAACAAATCCAAAAGAAATTGTCTAAACAGATCATAAGCAAAATAAAAACACAGAAATCCTAAGGTTGAGGGGGAAGATAAGGGTTCAGCAGCTTGACTTGAAGCTTCTTCAGAGCTTCTTCAGAAATAGACTGTATCATCTGTAACACAACTTCTGTACCCATCTTGTCAACCACAGATTCTGATTTAGAGTCCACCTTGATAATTTTATCCAATTCTTGCTCATAGAAGGTAGAAAACTGATCCACAGCCCTAGACATTACCAGATTCATCTTTTCTTCATGCAACCTCTTTGCTCTTCTGATCCTATTCTCTGCAGCCTTATACTCAGTAAACTTGTGCCTTGCAAGGGTCATGATATAGCTCCTTCTGTATTGAGAACTAAGATCATGCATCATTTGCGTGCACATATTTGCAATAGCAGAGCATTCACCATCCATTTGATCAGGTGCAAATCCAAGAGCATGTAGATCTTTATGAAATTCCTTAACCTTGTCATTAATGCCCATCAGCACACGCTGAACATCTTCTGGTGTGATGGCTTGAAGGGTGTTAGGAACAGATGAAGATGAGGGTTTATCTAGGACATTTGAGGGCTCAGGTGTTTTATCTTGTTCTGTTGGAGAGGGTGTAATGACTTCTTCAAAGGTTTTAAGATAGTCATTTTCAAAAGTTGTTAACTGAGGAGGTTGGGATTTCTGAGGTGAGGGTTTGTGAAGTTCCAACTCTAGTAGTTGTAAAGCTTTGGCAGAAGTGCCAGCTTCAACTAAGGTTTCAATTGGAGAAGCCTGATGATCTGATAAGGTCTTCTCAGAGTCTTTGGAACTTTGTGAAACAGGGTTAGCAGAAACATGAGCAGCAGGAGTAGTCTCTTGAGGAATAGCTCCAGAAGTTGCAACCACTGCATTAACTTCTGTTGCTATCTCTTCAACATTCTCCACAGAAGTAGGAGTAGAAACATCTGCTTCTGTAATAGTGGACAACACATGTTTAGTTAACTGTTTCAAGGGGTCAGAAGATGGTTCAATGCTAACAGCTTGTGTTTCAAGAGAAGCACTAGCTGAAACTTCTTCTATACAGTTAGGTTTTGGAGTTAAATCTGAAAAGATTTTTGAAAAAGAGTGTTGAATAGGAACTGTATAGGGGATGTTTTTAGCAAACTTGGCAAGCTTTGGACCATTAATGACAAAATCAGGAATATCTTTGAAATTGATCTTTCTGTAAATACCTTGATTTGCCAACTTCTGAGCTAACTCATCTTTGGGAATGGGAGCATCAAGAAAATCATTGGGATCAGCTTCAATCCCACTTTCCCAACTAGTTTCTTCCCAAGCCTTATAAGCTTCAACTTCAGCAATAGCTTCATCACGCTCAGTATCCTTATCTGATTCAAGAATCAGCAACTTTGGCTTTCTCTTCGTCTTCACATTAATTCTGCTCTTCTTAACAACTTCTGGAGCAGCAGGTCCAGAAGCACTAGCCTTCTTCGTAACTTCAACAGCAACCTCTGCTTGAGCAGCAGGTTCTGAGTGTCCAGGGTTCACTTCTTCAACAACTAAACTCTTACCAGCAACCTCTGAAGTTTTCTTCATACCAGAAGTATTTCCAGACTTCTTCTGGGGTGTAGAACTTCTTGTCCTCTTGGGTTGTGGTTCTCTAGATACTGATTCTGCTTTTCTTGCATTCTTCTTGTTCTTCACTTGCACAGGCAACAACTGCTGTGTTGCTAGCCTTTCTTCCACTTTAACATTGGCTCCTTCCTCCAGAAGTTTCTTATGCATACCAGCAATAACAGAAACTTCTTCTGTAGCCACAGGGGTGATGTAGAAATACTTATTACTCTCATCCTTCATTGGTCTATATTGAATCTGAGGAGTAATCACAGGTCCTTGAGACTTAAGGACTTTCTTTACACATAGACCACCAATCATAGAGGGATAAGCATCAATGTAGGATGCATAACCAGGAAAAGTAGTTTGGAGTGATTGAATTAAATAACTTCTGTGAAACATGAAGGAGAGCAATCTGCAGTAATGAGCATTTGTCCTATTCTTGGTCTGACTATCAGTGATAGCTCTACACATGTGCTCAAAAATTACTAGGCCACAATCCATATCAACCTTCTTTCCCAAATAATATAAAGCAAGTTTATATAAGTTGGAAACTTGGTCAGATGAACCAACCTTTGGTAAAATAGAGTCACAGATTATCTTGTAAAGCATCTTGTAGAATGGTACCATATCATTGTTATTCTTGGACGTAGACTTCTTCCCATAGATTTCCTCTTGAATATAAGGACTTACATCATCAGCGCCATATGGAATAATACCTTGCCGTGGTAACTGTACTGCTTGTCTTATATGCTTAGGTCTAATTCTGATTAGAACACCACCAACTTCTGAGCGAATCTCTTTGCCATGGTATTCTTCTTCAGGAATACTATTGCTGAGACAAACTTGTGCCTTCATCCAAAAATCTTTAACAATTTCTGAATAGACAGGTCCATTAAGAAAATCCAGGTACGTTGTCAACTTCTGATGAACAAATACTTCCTTCATTCCGTCACAGCCATTAACCCTAATAGCTTCGAAGTCGACTGGCCTTTCAATATGCAGAAATAGGTCAGAAATCGGAAATGGTACTCTATCTGGAGAGAGAACACCAGGTTTAGATCCTTTGATATCAGCAATTGGGGGTACATTTGTGTTCCTTTCTGCTTGAGTTTGAATGCGCTTGGTAGATGAGGAGGCCATGATTCTAAGTTTAGGGGTTAGGGTTTGCTAATTTGAGAGAAGAAAGAATTACTCTGAGTTTTAGAAGAGATGAAAGTGTGGGTAGTGATTGTGTAAAGTGTGTGAATGTGAACAGTTAGTGTTTAAAAAAGGAAAGAAAAACAAACCGCGCAAAAACGTACTAACTGAAAGGACAGGGGTAATAGAGTAACTTAACAATTCACAAAGGAATTAGAACACAATCATCACTAACCAACTTCTTTCTCTAATAGCATACAGACACGTGTATTAGAAGGTTAATTAAATACCTGACACGTTAGCGACAGCAGTTGAAGAGGTAACTCAACAGTTACTACCACGTCACGTTCAGAACCACTCACAATCTTCTGATAGAGATACAGAAGATGGATTTGTCAACTTCTGATACACAAGTTCTGACTCCCCCTATCTTCTGATATAAGATACCAGAAGATGGTTAGTCTAAACTTCTGATAGAAGGTCTGACTCCCCCTAACTTCTGTTAAACTTCCAGAACTTCTTAAAATAGTATTCTTCACCAGAGTTTCAGCTTATTCACAGATTTCCATCATATTAAGATTCTTTTTGATAAAATCAAATCTTTCTACAGCTAAGGGTTTTGTAAAGATATCAGTCCATTGATTTTCAGTATCAATAAACTTGAGATCAATTACTCCCTTTTGTACATAATCTCTTATAAAATGATGTTTAATCTCAATATGCTTAGCTCTTGAGTGTAGAATAGGATTTTTAGAGAGATGAATGGCACCAGTGTTATCACAATATAAAGGAATATTATGACTACTTATTTGATAATCTTCCAATTGATATTTCATCCAAAGTAGTTGTGTACAACACTTGGCAGCTGAAATGTACTCTGCTTCTGCAGTTGACATAGCTATGGTGGTTTGCCTTTTACTGGCCCAAGAAATTAAATTCTCACCAATGAATTGACAACTTCCACTACTGGATTTTCTTTCGAGTTTATCATCAGCATAGTCAGCATCACAGAATCCAATCAGTTTGTAATCATTAGATTTCTGATACAGTAATCCAATGTTACAAGTAGCCTTCAGATATCTAAAGATTCTCTTTACAGCAGTAAAATGAGATTCTCTAGGATCTGATTGAAATCTTGCACACAAACATACACTGAATAATATATCTGGTCTAGAAGTTGTTAGATAGAGAAGAGATCCAATCATACCTCTATATAACTTCTGGTCAACTTTACCTTCAGACTCACCTTTGCCAAGACTTGATGTAGGATGCATTGGAGTGTTCATGGGTTTGCAGTCTTCAAGATTATACTTCTTCAGAAGATCTTTGATATACTTTGACTGATGAATGAAGTTCCCTTTCTTTGTTTGATTGATCTGAATTCCCAGAAAGTACTTCAATTCTCCCATCATGCTAATCTCAAATTCATCTTGCATCATCTTAGAAAAGTTCTTGCAAAGTCCAGCATTAGTTGATCCAAAAATGATGTCATCAACATAGATTTGAATGATCAGAATGTCTTTCTTCATGGTTTTCTTGAATAATGTATTGTCAACTTGACATTTAACAAAACCATTGTCAACCAAGAAGTTGCTCAGTCTCTCATACCAAGCTCTGGGAGCTTGTTTGAGTCCATAGAGTGACTTCTTTAGTCTAAACACATGATCTGGATTAGAAATATCTTCAAATCCTGGAGGTTGTTTGACATATACTTCTTCAGAGATTACACCATTTAGAAATGCACTCTTAACATCCATCTGATAAAGTGTAATGTTGTTGTTGACAGCATAAGAAGTAAGCAATCTTATAGCTTCCAATCTTGCAACTGGAGCATAAGTCTCTGTATAATCAATGCCTTCTTGTTGACTGTATCCTTGTGCAACAAGTCTAGCTTTGTTTCTTGTAACTTCTCCTTGTTCATTCAGCTTGTTTCTGTATACCCACTTTGTTCCAATAATGTTCTTGCCTTTTGGTTTAGGTACCAGATCCCATACATCATTCCTTTGAAATTGATTCAGTTCTTCTTCCATAGCAACTATCCAAGCATCATCAGATAATGCTTCATCAATGGTTTTAGGTTCAATCAAGGAAACTAGACCAAATAAGGATTCTTCATCCCTAAAGCTTGATCTTGTTTTCCTAGGACTGTTCTTATTACCCATGATGAGCTCTTCAGGATGTGATGACTTGTACTTAAAGGTATTCTTGGGAATAGTTGTTTCTTCTAGTTCATGATCTTCTGTTGGTGCTGTTTGATGATCATCAGATTCTGGAACTTGATGGTCCTCTAGTGCTTCCAGAAGTTGAGGAGTGGGAATAGGTTCACAATCTTCATCTTCTGAGTCTTGAGAATCTGAAATTTCTATAGAGGGCTCTGATTTTTCATGATCAGGCACTTTATCATCAAACCTTACATGCATAGATTCTTCAACTGATTGAGTTTCAGAATTATACACTCTGTATGACTTGGAGCGCTCAGAATATCCAATAAAGATACCCTTACTAGCCTTAGAGTCAAATTTCTTTAGATAGACTTTAGTATTCATAATGTAACAAGTACAACCAAATTGGTGAAAATAAGAAATGTTAGGTTTCCTTCCTCTAAAAAGTTCATATGTTGTTTTATTCAGAATAGGTCTAATATAGATTCTGTTCTGAATATAACAAGCAGTGTTTATTGCTTCTGCCCAAAAAGATTTTGCCAAAGAGTGTTCATGCATCATGGTTCTAGCCATCTCTTGCAAAGATCTGTTCTTTCTTTCTACAACTTCATTTTGCTGTGGAGTCCTAGGAGAAGAGAACTCATGGAAAATTCCATGTTCTTCACAAAAGGATTCAAAGGGCTCATTCTCAAATTCTCCACCATGATCACTCCTTACCTTTAAGATCCTCAAATCATTTTCATTTTGAATCTAGCCACAGAAGACACTAAACTCTTCATATGTATCATTCTTAGATTTCAGAAATCTTACCCATGTCCATCTACTATAATCATCAACAATGACTAGTCCATACTTCTTTCCATTGAGTGAAGCAGTGCTAACTGGTCCAAACAGATCAATGTGCAGAAGTTCTAAAGATCTAGATGTAGAGACAATGTTCTTAGGTTTAAATGAGCTTTTGACAAATTTCCCTTTTTGACAAGAGTCACAAAGATAATCTGAGTGATAAGTCAATTTAGGAAGGCCTCTTACAAAATTGTCTTTGCTAAGCTTAGAAATTAATCTCCAGTTAGCATGACCTAATCTCTTATACCAAACCCATTTCTCATCACTTAGAGTCAACAAACAAAGCACATTCTGATCCTCAAGATCAGATAAATCAACTTTATAAACATTGTCCTTTCTACAACCTTTAAATAAGACAGACTTATCAGAGTTGTTAATTACAATACATGAATTCTTATTAAACACAACATCATAATTACTGTCACATAATTGACTTATGCTAAGTAAATTATGTTGTAGTCCATCAACCAACCAAACATCAGAAATAGAAAGTGAAGAATTACCTACTTTACCTATACCAATGATTTTGCCTTTCTGGTTCCCACCAAATCCTACAGTTCCTCCCTCTCTCAGAGTCAGGGTGAGGAACAAGTGCTTGTCTCCTGTCATGTGTCGTGAACATCCACTGTCCAGATACCATGAGCTTTGCCTTTTTCTTGGGGTGCATACCTGCAGTAAACATTATCTCAGACTTTGGTACCCATATTCTGATGGGTCCTCTAAAGTTAGTTCTTTTATCCTTCTTCTGTTTCTTGTAGTTTCCAGAGGGTCCATAGTGAGGTGCGCCTTTAAAAACAGGTTTAGGCTTAGCCTTTCCTTTGGACCTTGACCCAGAGTGTGTCAGCAAACCAGCTTTCAAGTTTGCACAGCCTGATCCCATGCCCCGAATACTCATAGGCTTGAAGATCTTCTGTACTCCTTTATAAGACTTGGATGCTGAAGCAATGGGAGCAGAGGTTTTCAAAGACTCCACGCTTACTTGAGCATCTGACACTTTTGGATTTTCTGTACTACTACTAGGAACAAAATTTGAATAAAGATCAGAAGATGTTCTGCTAATACACACAGACTGTTTTGAGTTTCCTTTGACAGTACTCCCCAAACCCTGTCCAGTGTATTTGCCAGCACCATAAATCATAGAGGCTAACTTATGCTTGTCAATATTGTGATGAACAAACTCTTGAAGAGCAATCTCATGCTTATCATAGGGTTTGTTACATGTTCTGCAACCATTTTCAAGAACTTGAATAGTCTTTAAGGACTTCTTATAGTCTTCTTGAATATGATTGACTTTGTCATTGAGCATATTAAACTTTTGCTTAAAAAGCTCTAGTTCATTTGATTTTTCCATGTATTTCATCACAGTATCTTTCAAAGCCTTAGAGAGTTGAGTGTCAGAGAGTTTAGAAATAATCTGTTCAATATCTTCTGAATCTGACTCAACATCACTTTCAACATCTGACTCTGCTGTGGCCATGAGTGCCAAGTTAGCTTCTGCGTCTTCAGCTTCATCATCAGATAGCTTGTCAAGATCTTCTCATGTAGCTAGAAGACTCTTCTTAGCCTTGTTCTTGAAAGTGCTCTTTCTTCCTTTTCCCTTGGTGCTCAAGTCAGGACAATCAGCAATGAAGTGTCCAGGCTTGTTGCAGTTAAAGCAATTCTTAGAATCATCCTTCTTATCTTTATTACCAGAACTTTTGTAACCAAAACCTTTGGATCCAGAACTTCTACCTGAATATCTTGGCTTTCTTCTTGCCCACTTCTGGAACCTCTTGGTCAAAAGTGCAAATACATCATCATCTGATCCTTCTTCTTGATCATCTGCAGAAGATTCTTCTGTCTCAGATTCAACAACCTTAGCCTTGAGAGCCTTAGAAGGTCCAGAAGTAGCTGGCAGAGCCAAGGACTTCATTCTCTCCTGAGGTTCATCAGAGGATAGCTCAATCTCATGACTCATGAGTGAACTAATCAAACCCTCTAGACTTAGGGTGTCCAAATCCTTTGCCTCCTGAATAGCAGTGACCTTAGGTCTCCACTTAGCAGGTAAGCTTCTAAGAATCTTCTTCACATGATCAGAAGTAGTATAACTTTTCTTCAGAACTTGAAGACCTGCAACCAGAACTTTGAATCTAGAAAACATAGATTCAATGTTCTCATCTTCCTTCATTCTAAAAAGTTCATACTGTTGGATCAAAAGTGTTGCTTTTGCCTCATGTACCTGTTTGTTTCCATCATAAGATGAGCATAAAGAATCATAAATACTCTTAGCAGTAGATTTATCTGTGATCTTAAGGTACTCTTCATGAGATATGCAGCTTATCAAGATATCATTGACTTTGTGGTGCTTCTTGTACGCTTTCTTGTCCTTGTCAGTGAAAGCTTGCCTTGTATCATAATCCAATCTTCCTCTTTCATCCAAACCTTGAAACGTAGTTCCTCTTTCAACTAAGTCCCAAAGGTCATCATCAATACCAACTAGATGACTGTAGATTCTATCTTTCCACCAGGAGAAGGTAGAACCATCACCATTGAACTTGGGAGCTTTTCTGTTGTTTTTCTCCTCAGCCTCATAGTTGTAATGAATCTCAGTTTTCTTGCTAGGTTCACCCATAGTGTTTTGTCACAACAAATGACTGTCTCACTGCAAAGTGATATAACAGAACCGGGCTCTAGATGTCAATTGAAGGTGTGAAAAACACAAAAAGAGGGGGGGGGGGGGGGGGGATTGAATTGTGTTTTTGGTTAGTTTTAAAACTTCTTCTAAGTTTTTCAACTTATCAGATTTCGCAGCGGGCCAAAACTTAAACATAATCAACTTCTGGTAAGGTGAACAAAAACAGAGTATGAATGAATGAAAACAGAGAGAAGAGATGACACAAGAGATTTTATACTGGTTCCTCTCACAAACCGAGAGTAGTCCAGTCCCCCTGCACTTCCAAGAGATTTCACTATAATCACACAAGATTACAATTGCTCAAGCTCACAGCAAGAGACTTCCAATGCTCAAGTAACTCCTTACAAGAGACTTCCAATGCTCAAGCTCACAAGCAAGAGACTTCCAATGCTCAACCTCACAAGCAAGAGACTTCTAGTCACAAAACAAAATACAATGTTTTTAACAACTGATAAACAATATTAGAGTTCAGAGAACAAAGAAATACAACTTAAAATAACAAGACTGTTCTTAGAATCCTTGAAAAGAAAACTAAGGTTCAACTACTGACAGGCCAGGAGTTGAAGACTAATGTCTTGAATTTGAATATCAACTCAAGTTGTATCTAAGTTAAAATTGCTCTTTGAAATTTAGCAGAATAACAGCTCTTTGTTCGTTGTAAGTGTGTTGTCACGTCTTCAAATTCTTCCTCCTTTTATAGGCGTTGTTGGAGCGTCTTGAATTTGAGCGGACATTGATGAAAGCAGCTAGGTAGTACTGTACCATTGTTTTCGTTTGAAATGTGCTTATTCAAATCAAGTAAAGATCAAATTCTGATCCTTGATTTCGAATATTCGCCCAAATCAGGAAAACAAAGATAGTACAATAGTACAAATGTCATTGTCATGAGGATAACGGTCTGAATGAAGTTCTTCTGCTCCTTCAGATCTTTTTCCATATAGATGATAGTCGTTAAGAAAATGGAATGTTCTTTGACGTCTTCTGCTGTTTCATCATCATCAGAATTTGCAGAGAATAAATGATCTTCTGATGACTTCATCTTCTGGTTGATTTTGACTTGCAACTTCTGATGGCTTCAACTTCTGTGTTGGCTTCAGAACTTGCATTTTCCCAACTTCTGGGGATACTTGAAACGTAGTAACCAGAACTTCAATCTTCTAGTGAATAATAAAATTTTTGACTTGTATATCTGCACACTAGAGTAAATTATCAATATTTCCTATTGTATATTAATACTATTGTTATCATCAAAACTACTTAGGTTATATCAGAACCAACTTTGTTCCAACAGCCACTCGGTACCGAATAAAACCAACGGTTTGACTGCTTTTTTTTTTTTCATCAGTGCTGAAACGACATTGTTTCATTTTTTTTATAATAAAAATTAAATTATACCAGAATGAAAATAGAAATAGGATTGAGAAACAGAGACTTCGAGATCAAGTTTGTGGTAGCTGACGTGGGCATATCAATGTTCAAGAAAAAAAAATGTAAAAGAAGAAAATGAGAACTAAATAGGGCTGACCACGGTTCAGGTTCGATCGGATTCGGTTCCAAAATCGACTATCTAAATGAAACCGAATAGGGTATTTTTTGGCCCATCTCCGACCTTTAGAGCTAACAGATAGGTCGGGTGGCGGGTTAAGCGGACAACGGGTTCGTCGAGTCGGTTGGCTCGGTTGTTCCAACCAATCTACATCTACATAGATGGTAAATAGAGAATATCCAATTGCAGAGGAGATGTGTTGAATAAGTAACTTATGATGCAGAAAATGAAAAACACAATAAATAACATGAGAACTCTTGAAAAATTAACAATAGCGACTTGAACTTTATCTCTCAGATATAACCCTAAATATTTCATTCTGATTCCACAAAAACTAATAAACAACTCAAAGAAGAAGAAGTTAAAAAGAAACACGAAGAAGAAGTGTGAGAACATGCTAGTACTTTGGTAGTGATGCTTATCTATTAATTAAAATCTTTACAGTTTACACATATTTAATATATAATATTGAAGTAGGGTAAGTAGTAGTCAATTGTAAACTAAGTCTATTAGTGACAAGTTACTATTTAGTAGACGCACTAGTGGAAAAATAAGAATATAATTAGAGATATTACACTTGTTTAATTGAAAATGGGTGTAAAAAAGTTATGTTGTAATATTAGACACCACGTTTAAAGGAAAATGGTGTAATATTGAAAGATTAGTCACCTAAAATTTATGATACACTTGTTATATAAAAAAGGTGAGAAAAACTAGATGTAAAAGAGATATGTTGTAATATTAGACACCATATTTAAAGAAATAGGTGTAATAGTTAAAGGGGATTCACCCAAAATTTATAATACACTTGTTATATAAAAAAGGTGAGACAAACTAGACTTATATTTAATAATAACTTGCTTCAAAAGAAATTTAATATAGTAGTTAGTTACACATTATTCCTTACAAATAGAAACAAACTTTTTTATATTTGGAATGTATCAAACAAACTTATCTTCATTAATGGAAAAAAAAAAAAGAAACAAACTCTTTCTCTCTACATACCCCATCTATCTCACTCAAATTATAAACCCCACTCTTCCACCACCATCTCTCTTCACCACACCCCACCGGTGTCGCCGACTCTTTCCGTTTGCGCTCATCCGTTCACACCCCCTCTTATCTCTTTGTTTTCTATTCTAATATAAAAGTAAACATATTTCTTAATCTTTATCATTATCTCTTCATCCTTGTATCTACAATAAGAAGGGTTCTTACTTCTTACCCTAGGGTTTCTCTTATGATGATTTTGTATTTTAGTTACTTCTTGTTTACCTTGTCTCCAAACTCTTGTACACATTCTTTAACATGATTATTGAGTCTTCTTTGAAAATTTTATATGGTTGGGATCTTTCAATTATGATAGTGGGAATTCAAAGAAATAATAGTGTAATATTTCTTTCATGAATTCATTTAGTAAGTATTCAAAGAAGATCATGATTGGAAACTCTACATATCCATTAAATCTTTAAAGCATGTGATGAATTGTAGGTAGGAAAGTTCAATTGTTTTTCACTAATTCTTTAGATTGTCGGATTATTTGTTTTGTTGCCATTGATGTAGGTCAATATATTAATAATTTTTTTGTTGGTAAAAAGTCAATTAATTCTTTACTATATAGTTTCCTAATTTATTTGTTTTTGAATGTATAGATATTAAATCGACAAAACTCTACAACTCATGGCTCAATTTGTTTGCAAATGGTTGAAGAATAAAAACAAGAGTGTCAAATGCAAGTGCTTGAAAAGTTAAAGCAACAAGATCATCAAGAAAAACGAAGAAAAGACAACAAGATGAATGGATTTGAAAACAAAATATAAATATAGCTTATGTTTAATGTATGATTTTTTTAGTACAAATTACTTAAGAATTTGATTTTTGTTTTGTTTCAAGAATGATTTGGCTAATGAATATTTAGAATTTATAAAATAAAATTGTATATTTTACATCAGCTATCTTGTAAAAACAGTGTAAAGTATTGGAATTCAATGTAAATGATACACATTACATTCATTATACATAAATTAGGTGTAAAATCATTAAAAAAATAGTGTAAACAACACACAATTTACATCTATTAAAATTAAAAATAGGTGTCAAATTCTTGTAATTAAGTGTAAATAATATGCATTTTACACATTTTTTAATTAAAAATCAGTATAATATAATCCTTTTCACACCTGTTTTATAACGGGTGTAAATTTCTTGCACATATCTCACCAGCTGAGTTCACACCGGATCAAAATTGGTGTAATATCTCCAAAAAATAGGTGTGAAATTCCCATTTTACACTAGTGACGTAAAGGGCTAACAAACTGCACATTTGATTTACCTTTCCATGCATAGAGATTATGATATGGATCCTTTCCAATTTATTCTCTCATGTTTTCTCTTCTTTTGTTGATCTAAGAGTTGATAAATTATAAAGAGCATAAAAATATTTAAGAAGAGAGAAATAAATTGAATGAATGGCTAAAATTACCATTGGAGAGAAAACATAAAGAAAAAAATTGAAGAGGATCCAATTTCAGATTATACAAACTGAACCAATTTAAAAGCACGAATATCTTTCGGTCAATTGTGGGTATCTATGAGTTACAATTTTTTGACCCGCACCCGACCATAAGAACCCAAGTTAAGTCACATACTTTCCAATTTTATACTTGATCATCGACCCGCCCATTTAACAAAAAAAAACACAGCGATTTATACGGGTTTCGGGCGGGCACTCATACGTGCTCACCCCTAGAACTAAATATGCACTTGCAGTATCGCGGAGAAAAAAAGAAGAAGAAAAAAAGTGCAGTACATAGTAAAGAAAAATTGAACTTTAGATAGAAGTGGTGGTTGCAAACATGTAGCAAATGTACTTGTATCCACAATTTAGGGTTTGTAACAATGGTGTAAGAACCGGACCAATTATATCTGACTTTGCCAATACATATCTTCATCTTATACTTTCATCAACTACAAATCACACGAAAACTAATCAAAACTAAAACTCAAATACATAATAATACACCTTACAACTAAAATTTCAATTAAAAAAAGAAAAAAATCTAGACTTCTTAAGTTGTTTCTTTTTTTTACAAAATCCTTTGTTTTAAAAAAAAAAAAAAACACATGATGTTGGAGAGGAAGTTGAAAGGAGGATTGAGTATTAGTGTTGTTGAACCGTGGACTATAATAAAGAAAGAAGAAGAGATGAAGAAATAGATCGTAAGAGAGAAAATTAATATAACTTTGTATATTAAACCAGTTGAACCATGAACTAGTAGCTTCATCGGTTCTGATGAAGTATTAAAGTAAGTATAAAAATTATCGTATCCACGGAGATTGTAGTGAATCAAACGATGATAATTGATATTATACGAGAGTAAATTAACAATTAAATAAAAGGGGAGATTTTTTTTTGGAATTAGGGTTTTAGAAAATAAAACGGTAAGAAAATAGAGTTTGATTCAAGAGGAGAAGGCGATTGGATCTTTTCGGTTCATCTAACTACTATTATCTTGGTATTCCATGCATGTTAACAAATTACAAACTTAGTTCCACGATTCGATTAAGAATAATAATTATGTCCAATATCTTGGTACATAATCATCTCAATTGATTATTAATCCCTAATGTCTTAGGATGACCTATAATCAATTGAGGTATTTGTCCTTTAATCTTTGAATTCTCAATTAACCAACCGATATGTTTAAAGTGAGAGTTAATTGAACAACTATCCCTAGGTCAATTGATTTCCCTCTAATGTCTTAGTAAACAAACAATTATAATCATCACACAACTGATCAATTTATGTAAAGCATTAAGAACAAGGAATAATTGACTGAAACTAACTTCATACGTAATTTAATTAACACATCATATGAAGTACATGGTTCAAAACAATAACAATTAGAATCCCCTGGGATCCAATCAACAAGTTTAGTTACTCATGATTAAAGCATAAGCATAAAGATTGAAGAAAGAATACATGATTAAGAAGATATAAGGTTATTGAATCTTCCTCTCGGTTGAATCTCCAGTCCTAGCACTCTTAAAAACACATTTCTTGGTATTTTTACACTGAATAACGGCCCCTAGGTCAGTTCTAGAAACCCTTATTCATATAAAAACACAAAATTAAGATGTGTTGTCACGAGGCTGCGCTCGGCGCGACTTATTCTGGCGCTATGCGCCATTTACAGAGGTCAAATGAATTTATTTTCTTCATGAAATTTGTAGCTCATGAACTTAGCTTTTATTTGTCGCAAGTCCCGCCTCCTTTCGAGTTACGAAACTCTAGATATGGTCAAAATATCAGACATACATCATGATATGAATTGTGCTGATTTTTCTGTTCTTTTTTCCTCTTCTCCTGTGATTCCACCAACCTTGTACCATTGTACTTTCTTCTTATTCTTGTGCGAAAAACATATTAAAAGCCTACTAATTTACCTTAAATTTGTGGTTAAAATATCATAATGACGTGAAATCATCAGGTTCGACTTCTGATAAGGTTTTTAAAACATTGTTTATAACTTTGTATAACATGATTTGGGCTTCTTTTAATGCATAACTTCAATAGCCCAATTTTTATTTAGTGGATCTATATAAATATAAGGATGCTAGTTGCCATATATTTTTTTCATATATAAAATCAAGTACCTTCTAAATCAAATCACAACAAATAAACAAAATTATCATATGATCTTGGTTCATGCGGTTCAACTACTGATTCACCAGTTTAATTAGTAACTTAGCGGCTTAAGTTTTGTTTGCGAGTTTGGAAGGGAGGGGAAGGAAAGGAAAGGCTAAGGAGGGGAAAGAAAGGAAGGGAAAAAGGAGGAAAAATCTTCCTCTTGTTTGGGAGTTAAAAACCAACAATGAAATGAGATGGAGAGCTTATGTGATAATTTTACTAGTTACCCTTTTTTCTCTTTTTTTTTTTCACTAAATATTCTTTTTTCTCTTAAAATTAATAAATTGTGTTATACTTTGGAATTTTGAATTATTGTGAGGATAAAATGGTCAATTTATATATTTAACCCTCCAAAACCCCCTAATTTGGGGAAACTCTAAATTTGGACAAAATAAACCCTCCAAAACCCCTCAAAACCTTCCCATATTTTTCTAAAACTTCCAAACAAGGGTTTACCCCTCCACAAGCCTTTTTTTCCTCCCCTTCCCTCCTAAACTCAACTCCCAAACAAAGTCTTAGAGTATTAATTGAGTTGAGGATCAATCAAATTTTGTATTAATCTTTTAAAAAATATTTTAAGAATTTAAATGTATGACTTTTATGATAATAATTCAATATTTAGTTTCTTAATATGAGTCTTTTGTGACACATTAATATTTGACTATTTTTATTTTATTTATTAAAGTTAAATAATCAAGTGTTGTGTGTGTGATGACTTTATTTAATTTGTTGTGTGTAGTGACTATCTTTAGAATTTGAATCTAAAGAATGAACTTGTCAAACTATGATATTTTAAAATTTCAAAATTTTTAGGTGTCACGATTTTTATAGAGAGCGATTCATCCGGTTCAATCATATAGTTTTAAATCGATTTTGTTATAGACACCGATTTATTAAATCGAGTTATTCGATTTTATTCAATTTAGTCATATGATTCGAACAATGACTCAGTGGTTCAATCAATGACCCAATAGTCTCACCGGTTTGATGACCACCCTCAATCATAAGATTCACCTTATCAACACCATTGCATTCTCCTCCGTCATCACCGCCACCTCTTCCAACAACAAGCCTCAATAATTCCTTCAACAAAGTCATCATTGGAGCACGGTCAAAAGCCAACGTATGCAACCTTGAAAACACAGCGAACCATTTTTCATCAATCGTGTAAGTGCTAGCATACATAATTGAGTTGTGTTTGGAGGATTTAGGAAGTTGATGGGTGTAACACCCGTATTTATTTATTTTCATTTAATTAGATAATTTTATTTGATTGGATGTTAATTAGCCTTGTTGGAGTAATATAGAGTAGTTTAGTAATTAATTTAGTATTTGGCTAAAAGAGGAAAGAGTAGAGGATAAGGAGAAGGGAGTTATGAGTGGAGGCATTTTTAAGGAAATATGTGGAGTTTAGCAAAATTAGCTTAAGTTAGTAAGAGGGGCATTTTAGTCGTTTGATTAATTAGGTTTGAATAAAACTTAGAGTAGAGAGAGCAAGAGCTCTCATAACACCATTTGCATAGAAGGAGGTAGAGAGAGATAAGTCCAAGCTTGAAGAGTGTAGAGCTTGAAGATTAAAGCTGCAATTAAGGTTAGAGAGTAGTTATCAATTCTTGTGAGATGAACAAAGAGGGGGGAGAAGTCTACTCTCCACACCCAAACCCTCTCATCTCTTTTGGTTGGGAATGAGAATCAAGGGAATGTGTTTATAGTTTAATGTGTTGTTGTTTGATGTTAACATGTTGCTATATGCTTCTATTTCGAATTCCCATGATCAAATTCGTGCTCTATGAATGATTTGTTGTTGTTGATGTTTGAAAATGAGTTTTTAGTGAAATGTAGGAAAATCCTTACTTTTAGCATGAGATGATGTTTGATGATGTTAAAATTTGTACTTCTAGGCTTATACATGATATATATGCTTAAAGTTGATAACTTTAGGGATTTGTATGTTGAAAAATGGGATTTTTGATGAATTTGAACTAAAACCCGAAAGCAAAGTTTTCCTTTCTGCAGCAACTCGCTAGGGCGAGTATAGTACTCGCTATGGCGAGTATTCATAGTTCTTGGCGTTGCCCAGAAACCATGAGCTCGCCATGGCGAGTGGTAGCGAGCTGGCTGGCGAGTTGAGCTCGCCATGGCGAGGATGAGGCGAGTTATTTTAGCTGCTCTCTGACTTGAGCTCGCCTTGAGCTCGCCATGTGCTCGTCTAGACGAGTTGTATCAGTATGAACAGTTATTTTTGAAGATTAAAAGAGGTTTATGTTTAGACTATAATTGAGCTATGATCTTATAACATGATATAAGGTTAGATTAATTGAATCTTGAGCTTAGATGAGGATGATATGTTCATATGTGTGTAATTGATTGAAATTGAAGATAATGACTTATGACTATGTGATGTATTAGGTAGTATTATGTTTTGCTTGAATGTATACCTTAGTGATGATATGATGATGAGATTTGATGCGAATTTGAGAAGGAATATTAGGAGGAGTGTCCTTTTATTCATATGTAGTTGTATAGGGTTATCATCATTATTTGGTATGTGTACATTCATGCATGCATGAGTCAACTCAATGCGATGGTCCACCATGACTTAAAACTGACTCGAACGATGGTCCTCTAAGACTTTAAACTGACTTGATGCGAGAATACTTAATGTATTCAAAACTCGATGCGGGTACCACATGCATTTAGATGTGTTTTGGTTGAGACATACTAATTGATGGCATTAGTTGCATTAGAAGTAAATGTGCATTCTACTTGCTAATTGATAAGTGTCAATGTCTTTCATTATGATTGTGGATAATTAGATAATGGGATCTTATTACTTTAATATCTTATTAATTGATGATGAATATGATATTGCCTTTACCATGAATGTTTTATTTATGACATAAGACGATTATGCGTCAATTATGATATGATTATTATTATACATGATATGAGTATATGCTATACTTATTATTATGAACTTGAATTATAACTAACTCTCTATTTTGTGTATTTGAATGGTTTGGGTCCAGATTCTTCACTTGAGGAATGATCTCGTGGCTTGAAAGTTAGCTTGTGTGACTAGCTTAGCTTGGTAAAGATGAGGAGTAGAAATTCTAGAAACCTTAGAGATCTAGGATTTGCTCTGATACTTGTAACCTTGCCAGAACTAGTATCTTAGTTCGTTTGTTTGGGACTTTGTATGACCTTGCTATTTATACTATTTTCTATAACTTGAGTATTTGGAATTCTTTTGAATTATGTGGATAGGCCTTGTGTTTGAAGGACCTAGTCTAAGTTGTAATATGATTTTATGACTTCTATGTTTGGATTATTAATTACCTTGAGTAATGATTATGAATATCGATGCTTCCGTTGCTATTAAAATGAATGTATGCATGTTCATTGTTTTGGAATTTATAACATGTAACGCCTTGATTGATGTATGATTGTTGTTTAAAGTTAATTATAGGATGTATATCGATTAGGTTGTTATAATGGGAGATCGATGACGAATTTATGGAGATTTATTTGAGTGATTAGTGGAGGTTTAAGAGAAATGAAGGGTTGGATTTCTTTCCTCTTTTTTTTTTTTTTAAGTTTTTTATTTTTTATTTTTAACAAAAAATGGGGCCCACAATTGCCATAATTATTTCGTATGTAAAATTAACAACAGAGACCAAATTTAGTACGTAACAAAATAAATTATGGAATTTTTACACAACTTTTAAAATGTAAGGATTATTCTTAAATATAAAACAAAATATAATGACTAAAAATATATTTAAACCTAAAAACAACGGGCTCACACATTGCCACGTCATCATTCTTTGTGTTGACTTGGGAATTAGTCCATTTCCTTCAAGTATCTTTTGAATTTTTATTTCTTTTTTATTTAATAAGCTTCTTTAGAGTGCTGTAAATGATCGGCGGCTTTATGAAATGTTAACGTAGTTGAGATGTTATAAACATTATATGATACTTTTGCACTCTATTTCTTTATAAAAAATATATTACGATTTTCCTCTCTCTATTATCAAAGGCTACATAAGAAATAAAAAATTATAATGAAAGGTTGGTAAACAAAAATGGTCTCTAAATTCAAACAAAATTATTCTGTTAGATCTATTCATTAGCTAGTGAGACAAATATGATTCATCGTTGTACTTTGGAGACATTTAATAATTATTCTAGTTTTTTTAAATAAATATTTCATGCAACAACATAATCATTAAAAACTATTTAATTGACGTAAACATAGCAACATATTTTTACTATATAAAGTGATCAAACCATTTTATATTTGTTAAATTGAAAGGTTAGAAAAATGGGTAAAACTATCAAGTTTGTTTATATTATGATCCTTTTGGTTTCCCTATCGCTCATTATAGCCGTTGATTGCAGTAGGTTCTCATTCTCGCAAGTATTATTTTTTTTGTTTTTTAGGGTCTTGGTAACTAGTGCACTAGTTAATTTTTTATACGCAATCTTTCACTAATTTTAGTGGTATTTTTTAATTGTTATTTTACATTACAGAAGCGTGTAAACGGGACAGTGATTGCAAGCCCCTGTGTTCTGGATGTAGTTCCCAACTCGCAGGAAATACCATACGCTGCATTAAAGGTGATTGCCAATGCCAAGATCATCCATGTAAGAAATAAATAAAAGTATTCTAATGTCACATACTAGAATATACTGCATATCATGACAATAGCGAAAATTATAAACATAGTATATCATGCCATGATTTTATTAGCTCTGAATCTAGTTGCATGAATTTAGGACACCATATATAACAAGAAGAAGAAAGGGTGAGACGACTTAAGCATCATCTTTAGATTGTTTTGATTTATTGTAATGCCTCGTCAATAATTATAAGATAGGATTTTCCTCCTCTTCTTTCTCAAGCCTCGATGAGTAGGCATACAATGACATCTCTCAAAAGAAGAGTTAAGAGTTCTTATATGATCATTCAAGTCATTGTACTTGTCAAACTCGTCATTTTTTTCCATATGTCCCAAGATACATATTTATAAACAAAGTGGGGAGGGCCCTACCCTTTCATGTAGGGTTGCAATTGTTCTATCAATTCTTTTATAAATAGTCACAAAGTATAACCATATCCTTTCATGAAGAGTTGAATGGTTCCATCCATCATGGATTTATTAAACTATAGACTACATTAATTAAGCACACTCACCATGATGTCCAATACTCATTGATCATAATATAGATATTTCAAAAATCCATCAAAATATATATTATATTCAACCGATTAATATTTAAATCCGATTGCTCTATTATGTCATTCCATTTTCGTTACTCATCACATATATACACACACACATCGAACTAATAAAGAGGAGTATAAGGGATAATCTACTTCATACAACAAAATCCAAACACCTACAAAGGAGAAGCATATTAAATATATTATGAAATTGATGTTATAATTGTTTGCTTAGAAACGGAGTAGAAATGTTTTATAAATATGACCTATATGTGCTTGATTTATAATCTAAGAAGATTAGAATTGAGTATTGATCCAGTGGTGATTGGTATAGGATTTGGTAGGTAGGACTAAAGATTGATTCTCTACAACTAAGATCTAGATTCGGAGTTGGCTGAAATCACTTGATATCAAAATTAACTCTCGAACCAATTTAAACGATCCAGTGTATCGAATACTGATGGTAAAAACAAAAACAAAAATAGAATTGAGTTATAGAGGTCCGGAGAGGAGTAAATGATTGAGTTTTACATTTTAGGGTGTTATACTATGATGCCTTGGTATAAATATTAAATACCATTTAATTAATCAACTTATAGTTTCAGAATTTGTATTCTCTCCAATATTTTTTTTTATGTTAATCAGGTTTTAATAATCATAATGATTAGTTTGTCAAAAAAAAAATAATCATAATGATTCATTCAAACAAAAAAAAAATTCTTCTTAAATATTTTTATAATTTTTTGTGATTTATCATCATAGAAGACGGAGACGTCTCTAAGAACCTTCTTCAGGTATCTACATTTAATGGAGCCACTAAATTAAGCACATTGCCCTTATAGGTAACTAATTCAATAGTTAAAGGATAAACAGGAAACCAAGAATTGTCTTCAAATGACTAATAAGTTTTCCTTAGAACAAATTGTTTGGGAGAATTTAAGATCGATTTTTCTACCGAAAATAATTATTAATCAGAATTTACTTATTTCGCGGCTGAACCCTGAATTATCGGGTCCCCTTCTTCAAAACTAGAGGTTAATATCAAAAAAAGGATAAATGGGAATGACAGAGAAAAATAAATAGAATATATAAGTATTTGATATCTAATGAGGATTGGAATTTTAGTTGTTAGTATAATAAATGAAAATCATTGATCTAATTAAAAGTTTGCTCTTGCAGACCCAAAAAACGGTTGCTTTTTAATTTTGTTCCAAATTTTTTATCCTTTTAAGAAATCAATGCACAATTAATGATATTTTATCATTTGTTTTCTTACTAAAATAATGAAAGTTTTGAGATGGAGGGAGTATAATTTCATTGCGAACAATATTGAGATGAGTCACTATATTCATGAGAGTAAAAGTTGGTGCTCTTGTTTTACTTTGTTTATGATGTACCTAGCTTGTGAAAGGCTATGATGATACTAATAATTTTTTTACGAGAATTATAGGATGACATGTTTGCTTGTATTTTGTTTTTTAAACATGCATCATACATAGGTTGTTTAACATGAGGGGGGAGTATTAAATAAATGGATGGCTTTCTTTTTTATATTAATCTTTTTAGTAAAAGATTTCCCATTTCCATAAGATTAAATCTCAAAGTATTTGATTAGAAATTAAAGAGAAAGAAAATATATATAGAGATTATGGAGGTAAATATATATATTCTCGCATTTATAGCTATTGCACTCTTTATTCTAATTCCTACCGCTTTTCTTTCCCGTAGCCATATAAATAATTGAATAGAGCTGTAAAAATGGACCGGGCTATCGGGCCGGCCCATTAGCCCTATATTTTTATACAGACCGGGCTTTTAAAAAAGAGAATTGGGCCTTATTGGGCTGGGCCTCTTGGGCCTATCTTTTTAAGGGGCCGTTATGGGCTGGCCAACGGGCTTTTGGGCCGGCCCCTTAAATAGTTAAAAAAATATTTTTAAAAAAATTCAAAAAATAGTTTTAGCTAAAAATAAGGAGTTTTAGTTACCATAACATCTTTAGATAAATAAGTAACAAAAGATGAGATTTGTTAGTTAGGAGATAATTATTAAACCAAATTTGTTATGATTATCTTTATTTGAAAAAAACTAATAACAATTTAATCAATCATTATAAATAGAAAAGTATAAGAAAGAAATTAATCAACTTATAATTGGTCACGAAATAAAAGAAACATAATATAATAACCTTCGAGCACTAGAAATTAATCATTATAAATAGAAAATACTTTGTAAAATAAAAATAAAAAACATATGAAAGTTTAACGGGTCGGCCCATCGGGCCATGTAGCCATTTGCTTATGGGTCGGACTTGACGGGTCGGGCGATGAAGCTTAACGGACCGGCCCACTTAAGCCCTTTTTATATGTCAAGGCCCCTCGGGCCGATGCGGGCCGGACCGGGCCGGCCCCTTTGATAGCTCTATTATTCATTGTGATTTCCATAGCAAACCGTTCATGGCCATTATGGGACATGGCCTTTTGAATTGAATCTTAAGTAGTCTAAGAAAGGCCTTTCAAAAAACTCGAGCTTAAAAAATGGATCAGGAGCGGGGGTCAAACTAAGTGTATCAATTATATAGCTGTAAAAATGGGCCGGGCTATCGGGTCGGCCCATTAGCCCTATATTTTTACACGGATCGGGCTTTTAAAAAAGAGAATTGGGTCTTAGGGCTGGGCTTATCTTTTTAAGGGGCCGTCATGGGCTGTCCCCACGGGCTTTTGGGCCGGCCCCTTAAATAGTTAAAAAAATATTTTAAAAAAATTCAAAAAATAGTTTTAGCTAAAAATAAGGAGTTTTAGTTACCATAACATATTTAGATAAATAAGTAACAAAAGATGAGATTTGTTAGTTAGGAGATAATTATTAAACCAAATTTGTTATGATTATCTTTATTTGAAAAAAACTAATAACAATTTAATCAATCATTATAAATAGAAAAGTATAAGAAAGAAATTAATCAACTTATGGCTCGTTTGGCCTAGCTTATTTTAGAGCTTATGCAAACGGCTTATGCAATATAAATTATGTTTTATGCTATTTTATAAGTTTAAACTAGTGAAAATTGGATTTTTAGAAGCTATTTTATCATAAACTACCTTTAAAAACTTATAATAATACATAAAAATTGCATAAGCTGTTTGCATAAGCTTATAAATAAGCTAGGCCAAACGGGCCATTATAATTGGTCACGAAATAAAAGAAACATAATATAATAACCTTCGAGCACTAGAAATTAATCATTATAAATAGAAAATACTTTGCAAAATAAAAATAAAAAACATATGAAAGTTTAACGGGCCGGTCCATTGGGCCATGTAGCCCTTTGCTTATCGGGTCGGGCGGTGAAGCTTAACGGGCCGGCCCACTTAAGCCCTTTTATATGTCAGGGCCCCTCGGGCCGGATCGGGCCGGTCCCTTTGACAGCTCTATATATATTGTACAATTATATGTACCCACCTTACATGGTCGGTGTTTAGAATATATTAATGTTGTGTTTGTTCCTATCCAGTGCAATTTTTATACCATTTTAAGTGATTTGGAGTTTATCTCACCCCATGAATTCTACATGGTTCTCTTTTATGATTTATTGCAGGCGGCTTTCCGTAAGAGTATCGAGGTGTTTGTTCACGAGAATAAAGTGGAGAATTATTTTCTCTCCTATGTTATTGTTTTCTTTAAAGTTTGTTGGATTATTTTGTAAATCATGTTATAAGACTCTGATATTGTTACATCATAGTCGAGTTCAATAATATGGTCTTGGCTTATGTTGAGAAAATATTATCTTTATTATATACAAAGCGAGATTCCCACGGAGCATTCTCGTGCATTCTCAAGAAAAATTGCTTATGTGGCATTTAATTAGAGTTATTAGAAGTTTTTGCTTAGGTGTCATTCAATTAGAGTTTTTCTATTTTATTTTATATTTTTTTAATAATCTTCTCTAACCCATTATTTTTTAAGAAAACAAATTTTTGGATATATACTATTCAATTAATCGGATATATCTCTCTAACCCATTATTATAAAATAAAATTGTTGGATATATACAACTAAACTAGAGCTTTTTTTCTTTTTTATCTTTTTTTATCGAGTTTGTATTTTTTTTTTTATCACTCCATTAGAGATTCTCTAATATTTATTCTTTTTTATCGAGTTTGTATTTTTTTTTTATCACTCCATTAGAGATTCTCTAATATTTTTTTTTATTGTAGAAACTTTAATATTATGCGATTATATTTTTTTGTAAAAATATAATACTTTTTTAGAGTCTCTGATATAATATTTTTTTGTAGAAACTCTTTCTTTTTTTGGGGATTGATACTTTTTAATTTTAGAAACTCTAATATTATATGTATCTTAATATTTTTATTATTATATTTTAATAATATTGCGTTGGTGAAATTCAATTAAAGCTTTTACTAATATTATATTTTTTTTGTAGAAATCAAAATATTATATTTTAATTACTAACATATATTATATTTTTAATGAGGACAAACTTATTTAATTCATGATTAAATATTATATATTTTCTATATAAAAACTATGTAAATACTTCGGCTAAAATTTGATTTGACATGTATCTATTATCCAATCATTCAATTACATGTAATATTTTTATGTTGATTTTTTAAAAAATAATAAAGAATTAACAACTATTTTTTGTTCATGGAATAGCTATAGAGTCCCGGAATGGACACGGAAGACGGATAGAATAAGAGAGGGAGAGTTTTGATGGTGTAGAATGAATAACGGGGAGCATTATAACCCTCACTATTAAAAATATACATTGACGAATTAAAATTTGAATGTGGAAGTTATCCATAATTTTCAAATTTTATCATTGGGATAACTTATTCAAACTTTTATCTAGCACGATGAAACATGATCCCCATGATGAAAACTGTATGTAGATGATAGTGAGAACTAAGCACGAGAATTTTATTGATATCCATTAAAAAAATATAGAATTAACAACTTTTTTATGGATAGAATCCCTATAGAGTTTTGAGAGAGAGAGAGAGAGAGGGAGGGGGGGATTTCTCGGTGGTATAAAATGAAAAATCGGAAGCACAATAGAGAGAGAGAGAGAGATAAAAAGAATATTTCAATGATATATAATGGGAAACAGAAAACACTTCTCACTAAACTATTAAAAATATATATTGACTAATTAGAATTTGAATTCCAACTACGGAAGGTTTTCCATATTATGTGTACATCGCACTTTTACTATATTACATCCAATTGAAAAAAAACTATGGGAATTGAAACCCAAAATAAATTAATCTAATTTTAATTTTTTATAATCAATGGGTTTTTTTTTATAATTTCAATTTTAAGCTTTTCATAAACATTCGTTCAAATCTTTTTCTGGATTCTAATTTATCAATGTGAGTGAAGATTCATACATAGATTTTTTCATTTGACGCTCACACATGAAAATTGATTATTTGTGGTACAATGACAAAAAATAGTTTGAGTATAGAAACACGGTCAAAGTATGTTAATATTCATTTGAAAAATACTATAAAATTTACGATTATTTTTTGTTGATGGAATCCTTATAGAGACGTGAGAGAGAGAGGGAGAAAGAATCTAATAGTGTTGTTGAACGGGGAATGAGAGTGTATTTCTCATCCTACTATGTCCCTGTAACATTCTTAAACATATATCGCATTTTCATACTCAAGTAAATTAAATAAAATCAATTTCATAAATAATTGAAAGAAAAATATAGGCAACATTCAAAATAATATAAAATGAAAAATGACATAGACAACCTTCAAAAAAAATAAAGAACATAAGCAAATCAATATTATTTAAAATGAATATGATCCTGTGGGAGAAACGTATAAATAGTGAGAGAGAGAGAGAGAGAGAGAGAGAGAGAGATAGAATCTCTCACGGGTATAGAATGAGAAACGCGTAACACTTTTGATTCCACTATTAAAAATGCACCTAAATTAATTAAATTTTCATTTCATAATGAAGTTTATAATTATTTTATATTTAAAGGGTCACTGTATAGTCATGGAGATGAAGATGAAAGAAAATATCTATCACTTAATAGTGTATAACGGGAAGCGAAATAATATTCTTCATCTCGCTTTATCCTATAACATTATTAAATATATATCATGCAAAATCTATATCAATTTTATCTTACTATTTTTAACTAAATTGTTCGAATAATATATATTAAAATAAACACATAAATAATATTTAAAAAGAGAATAATCCCGTGCACGGCACGGGCTAACATACTAGTACAAGTTATTTCATTATGAGAATAATTGCAAGGCTCTACAAAGTTAAAATATTTTATTTTCAATTATTGCATTGTATTGTTATTTATGGCAATGATGTGATATTCCATATTGCATGGATATTTATTTATTCCACATACTACTTTATTACCAATTTTAAAGTGAAAGATTACAGTTGATGATCAAAAGCTTTATGTTTACTCCATGCTTCAAATTTATAAACTCTTTGTTACGATGATTACAAATATGTGTGGTTAAATTCTTTAGGTGAGTTTGAGTAGATGAACTCTTCTAAAACTATTTGATCCATGTAAATTGATTATTATATATTCATTGTAATTCAGCTTATTATTATTCAATTATCATTTTGATTCATATGTTATATTCATAGGTACATGTATTTATGAAATTATTTTCAAGAATTAACTGCATATGAGAGTAGCTTTTAAGACCCAATTTGTGATAATTATTCAACCAACACTAATGAATTAATTTCAGGTTATAACGAAGTTAAGGGAAAAGTTGTTTTTCTTAATTTCATCAAATTAACTACACTAAATTAATACTTTCATAAACTCCATACTCGTCTACATAGTAGCAGGTGCCTTTAATTGAATAGGGTAATGATAAAGACTTGAGATAGCTCATTACGACTTTTGGATTAATTCGTCATGATAATAAATTGAGTTGCAAGAGATTATAGTACCAATTTATCAATAGGAATAGGGGAGAGATTTGAAATAACCTCGCCAATCTGCTTCTCAACTTTATCTTTGTACATATTTAAATTGCCTTTTCAACCAATTCTCAAAAATTTCCCCAATTTACTTTTAGTCAATTTCCTAAATTCACATTAGTTACTTTGTCACACAATCCCTGTGGAGACGAATCTTTTAAATATTATTAATTGACGACAAAGTTGGTACACTTGCCAAATTAACCATTTGGCTCCTCCCTCATAATGATGCTCTGTGGTCCAGTAACTCGTGGAGGAGGAGGAGTTGGTATTTGTTGTTGGGTTTGGTTTTGCGAATCTACAATTGTTTCAGTTGAGGTGAAGGTTTTGTTGGTGTTTTATGATGGTTGTGTGGTGGCTCTATGAGCTGAACTTTCACGCACCACTAAGGAGAGAATATTGGGTTCTGCATTGTTGCAAAGGGATTGCATCGTGGAAGTGTGCTATGCTATGGTACTTTTGCTACGTTTGGTTTTGGATCTAACCATTGGACTTATTGGATCGTAGGGAAATATTGGTGGTTCGAAATAAAAATGGATAAAGATGGTGAATTCAAGAAGGTATACTCTAAACGGAAAGAACTATATGGTTCCTCAGGTAAGATTAGGTGTAGCTGACGGCGGTGGTGAAGCTCAGGTACACTGGAGAAGGGGTACTCGAAAAAATATTTGCACTCCAACGCTCAAGTATGTAATAGCTCACGATGAATGTGTACCTTGAGGATAAGTGCAATAATGCATATATAGAAAGTAGTGAGAATAACTGTTTAGATGGTCCCACAGTGTGAGTGGAATGGAGAGCAAATGTCTCATGATAAAGGTCATTTATTCGTTGTAGACATTGTACCATAGGAGAGTGACGTGCATGAGTCATTTATCCACGATGGATATTCATGATAAGAGAACGATATAACATAGCAATTTTCCTTAGCTTTGGACGAGGGTGTGCTGTGTTGGGCCTAGGACGTCGTAAATGGGTTGCCATCATTGTGGGCTTTGGTATAGTAAGGAATTATACATAGGGTAATAAGTAAGAAGATTTCTTTCCCCACCCCCCAGCTTTCTTTTTCACCCCCTGGGTTTCCATTTTTAACCCTTGAAAAAAAGTTCAGTACACGCGTACTGAACTTTTTAACGATGTAAAACACCTATTTTTCAATATCGAAAAAGTTCAGTACGCGTGTACCGAAGTTTTTGGAGGTAAAATCAAGGGTAAAGTTGGATTTCTAGGGGGTGAAAAAGAATGACGGGGGGTAGGATGAGAAACCATCAATAAGTAATAAGGATTAAAGTTGTAATTTTTTTTATATTGTTGTAATTATTTTCTATTTCTAACATATATAACATTTCATGATCACCTGTATGAATCTAAGAGTTGTTTTATACATGGAGCATTAGAGAGAATGAATTCTTTTAAAAATTATATTGGTGGTGTCTTATACGTGTAGTTGGTTGGTGGTGTTTTTGGTGATTTATATGCTTAACTTCAAGAGTTATATTTAATATATGAGAATGAGAAAAATTATAGTATATTATTGATTAATATTTTAAAGAAAAAAAGAATATTCACAAATAGTCTATGATAATTTTACATTGTCAACCAATCACAACCTTGTTTTCCGCCATGTTATCCCTCTTAACCGCACTTTCTTGATATGACATGAGAATTTGAAGCATTTTTATTAGTTGTCGGTGTAATTTTTTTTTTTTTGAATGGCTAAGATAACGATAAAAGATAGTACAAATAAGAGAAACAACAACAAAATAAAAAATAAAAATGTATACTAAAATTACACTCTCCAAACTCCGTTAGTGTGAACTTAATTTACACTAACAGTATATCATACATACATATATATATATATATATATATATATATATATATATATATATATATATAAGGGTAATTTCTAAATTTTTCGGATGGGTCGCGTGGCCCGGCCAAGCCAACCGTGACTCCGCCTCTGAGTGTATGTCATTTAAACTCTATTTTAAATTTAATATTTTTAATTTAAACTTCATAATATATTAATAGTTAATATACATATACATTTTCTTCAAATTCGTAAAATACACTTAAACGGTGCCTAGCCCTGCTCTGCCGACCACTAGTTGAAATAAGCTCTACAATAAATTAAGACATTTTCAATGAAAGAAAATACTGCTAAAGAGGGTCATAAATATAAACTTTTGGGTGAATTCTATATCATCTCAAATAAATTATCTAAAATATTATCAAAATGTTATCACTTAGTACCGGATATTATAAAATTACAATGTTTCTGTGAGTTTAACTCATTTGATAGGATATTGCATTATATTTGTTGTGGATCGAAATTTGAATCTTGGTAATTTCACTTAGCCACTAAATTACATGATAAAAGAAAAGAAATTACAACATGTTGATTAAGTTTAAGTACAACAATAATTTTACAATGTCTGAGTATATAGATATTCAGTTCGAAACTTAAACCTAATAAAACTATAAACAACAACAACAACAACAACAAAAACTCCATTAGCTTCATCAAATCTATTTTTTTAAAACTAAAACAAACAGGCCCTACATGTTTATGTCACTATCTGATAATCTTCTTTAGTTTTTTGCTCCAAGTTAGACAAGTAATTTTAAACCACTAGTTAACATTTGAATAAACATAGTTTAATACTACAAAAAAAGTACAGTAGTGAAGAAAATAAATGGCGTGAATATTATTTTTGATAAAGTAGTTTTGTATGATTATGGATTTTGTCACTATGTAAGCTAGGATTAACTCAGTTACAAATTACAGAAGGAGTGTTCTTTCTCATATGAATTTCACGCTAACTTTTTTGGCCTCATTAGCTTTACATCTCTTAATTTCCGTTCCCATCATAAACCATATTTAATATATCAATGCTGACAAAGCAAAACAACTGTTAATAAACACATACATGACTAATATTAATGAAGCTGCATAAATTTTTAATTTACCAAATTACCCATTCAAATAACTAATAAATTCGAAAATATTAAAATAAAATTATTTTGACTCTTTATTTTCTGTATATAATACTATAATCAAGGTGCATTTAGATGTAACATGTTTGATTTAAAACTTTATCATGAAACTAATTAAACAAAATGGATGGTAAATTTAAAATAAAATCTTCAATTTGTAGTTCTCAAAACCATAAGTAGTTATCTTTATTTTTCATAACTCTAATGTGTACTTACTCCTTGGCAAATCAAATATAACTTTAAATATACTACCTCTCTTCTTTTTATAAGAAATGATTTAAATTTATTAAATAATTGATGTATCTAATTTATAATATAGACCAAATACATCAATCACTTCATTAATTTAAAAAATAACTTATCTCTTGTAAAATTGATAATGTCAGTTACATTATTAATTCATAACATAAGTTACATTATTAGATGATATTTTTTGTAATCAAAAGGATAAATAAGAGTATAGGGACAATTTGGTAATAATCAAATTAATTGTGAGTTTAGCAAAATAAAATAATAAAAAAATTAAAAGCACAACACTCTACCCCTCTTTAAATATGATATGAGAGTGTTATGGTGGTAGTGAAGCTATTAGTATTGGTTAGTAAATTTCTCCTTTATCTCTTGTTTACTTCATTTACTTTTGAATAAATCTTAGTGCATGGACATGTCAATAACTGAAACCATTTCCACTCCTCTCTTTTTTTTTATGCAGGAGAAATAATCTTACGTGTTTTCACCTATGGATCCAACTAGTGGTGTGACATTGGATGTTACCAATGGTTCTACTTTTGTAGATGATGAGCAAGCAAAATTATTGGCTGCATCAATTCCAAATGCTGATCTTAAGAAGGCAAGGAGGTACATAAATTTGGTTGGATATATTTTCAAGTTGTTACTAGTTTTAAATTGTAATTATAGCAATTCCATCACAATTAGTGATATTATTATATGTAATTGTTATTTTAAAGGTTGTTGATGAAATATTCTCGATTATTTGCGGTCACAAAGAAGTTTAAAATTTGATTTTAGTTACATCTCAATTCGAACCCTAGAAAAATTCTCAATTATTGATATTAATGTTTTATATATTTGTTTCAAATGTTGATGGAAAATTCTCAATTATTTGTAGTCACAAAGAAATTTAAAAAACACATGGGTTGGCCTAGTGGTGTTGGCTTGAGCTCTTGGAGTTTGCTCCTTTCAAGATCTCATGTGTGATTTTCCTCAGTGTAAATTTCGGTGGCTAGTTCATACAGAGTATAAAAAACTCAGACTTTAAAACGGGATCCTCCACAAGTGAACGGTGGAATTGATCCCTCGAATTATTCGGTTTTTATGGCACATACCAAGTTTTTTTTTTAAAAAAATGTTTTTCAAACACACGGACAATTATTGATATTGTGAAGAATTATTATCATTGTCAAATGTTAAAGATGTGATCTCAATTTCAGCCGAAGACAAAAAAAAAAAATTAAAAAATAATGTTGTGAACCTTTTTAAAAAATCTTGCATATCAAACTTACAATTGATTCATAATCTTATATTCTTTGTAGTGTAATGCTGAAACGTCTTGAGTCTAGGAGATACAGACTAAAGAAAAAGATGTATGTGACCAATTTGGAATCTAAAGTCAAAGAAATTCAGGTGACCATTGTTTATGTTTGTGTGACTTAATTAAAATCAATAATATATATATTAATTGAGATTATTTTCTTACATATATGTATGTATATACAGGTTCAAATAGCTTATTGTCTTCAACCACAAATTGAATCAGAACTAGATCAAAAGGCCTCTTTGATATTGGAACAAGATATGTTAACTCATCGAATTAAAATTCTTGAGAACGAGCTACTTCATAAATCTGGTAAGTAATTAAGGTCATTCTTTCTCTATTTCATTATCTATAGTATTGCAAGTGAAATTTAACTAAGATTTAAAATTACACTAAAGTGTATATAAATTTAATTCATATATAGATGTGACATTGTGTTGTGCATGCAATATAACTTTAGAGTAGACACATATACTTTATTAATGTGTATCTCTTTTATCAGCTTTAACTAGGGAGCTCAAAGAAGAAGTAAATATGTGGAAGGGACTCTATAACATGCAACAAGAGCAACAAGGTGAGAACATGTTATCATTTTGGTGAAAAAAATTATTTATAGGAATTTTTTGTTATTATTGAACTCACTGAGAAATAATTGATGGTTAATTTCATTATGAGAAATTATTCCATGATCTAAAATTATGGTGGGATTGAGTGCAAAAGAGATATTAATTAATATTACTCGTTCATCGATAAACATTAAACATTAACAAAGTAAAAATTAATCGATATATAGTTGTTAAATTTTCTCTTGAATCATTCATACGTATATGTATGTATGTTGGATATTGTGAAGTAGTCTTGCTAGTATGCATTTCTCTTCAGTCTTCAATCAAATATTATTGTTGCAAATAAGACAATAAAAATAGAGAAGTGATTTAGAAGGTATAGTAGTAACTTATTTTTTTGTTTTTTTGATTGAATGTATTTATCACAGATGTGATTAAAGTGTATATATATATATATATTGAATTTCAATTCTTTACGTTACATCTCTCTAAATTTGTTTAGATTCATGTAAAAATTAACTAAGAAATAGAATATATTGCATACATGTAAGTGCATTTATTTGTATTGTAAGGACAAAAATACTTTAAACCTTTACATAAATATAGAAAATTATGACTTCAGAAAGTCCATTTGCATTGAAGTTCGTTTCTTATTTTTAGTGGGTCCTACTATGACATATAAAACAGCAGTGCTACATGACACGACAGTTAATTTCGTTGAATTTACACGAGCGCTCAATTTTAGTGCTAAAGGCTTTCCACTTCACATGTTCATTGCTATTTTTTTAAATTTAAATAAAATTAACAATAATTAAAATACAATAAAAGCATTAATATGTCAATTTTTTACTAGTTTCGTTTCTAAATATAAGATTTCTTTATTAAAATTATGGAGATTAAGAAAATTAATCGTGATATTTAATTTATAGATATGAAAATTATCAATTAATATTTGAAACCTATAAAATACTATAAAAAAAAGGTTGAATTGAACTAATAAGCATTATTGAAAAAATTAAAAATCGTTAATGCAATATATCGTACTAATAAAAAGTTAAATAAGTATTAAAAAATATGTATGCGGTTTGAATCGGTTTTGAAAAATCAATCCAAGATTTGATCCGATCCAACGGTTTTTACAAAAAGACATCCAAAATTATTCGGATTTTTGCAGTTTTCGATTTTTTTTGGATCGGTTTGCGATTTTTATTTGGATTGATTTGGATTTGAGCATCCCTATTTAAAATGACATGTATCTTTAGTGAATAATTTTTCTCTTATCGGAGTTACCAAACACACTCTAAATAAAATCCTATACATTATATTTTTTGAATGATGTTTAACTGCATATTTTTTTTACTCAAAACAAAGAAGAATTACTACCTTTATTATGCACTACCATAATGTATCAGCATGAATAGGCAGAAAATGAACGGTTAACAATCATTCGTCGGATTCAACGAATATATGTGTCGTAACAGTAAGCATTTTCCCATATAAAATTCAAGACTCTATTATATATCATATTTATTCTCTATTGATTTAACTTTTTAAGAACTCAAATAATTAGTTAACAAGTTATAGTTTCTTCCTCTCTTGTATAGAATTAGTTAACAATTCTTATTTTTTAACAACTTTCTCAAAATTTTCCAAAATACAACTTGTCAAATTAGAAACAGTCCCTTTTTTATTCTTGGTCGTGTACCAAGGGAAACAAATATGTGGAAATAAGAAACATATAAATATATATAGCATAAAAATAACCATGCTAAGTCACATAAACACATCATGTAGCATATAGTTGTAGTAGAGTGCATCAAAGGCTTCATTAGCATCAAGCAGTGACATATAAAAGGCAATAAAAAAAGTCAACAAAATTTCAACCAACAACTTTCAAACTTGGTTGGAATTTTAAGGAAGAATAAGAAGAATATTTTTTTCTCTTTTTTTTTTTTTTTTTTGTTTTTTTAACTCTTTTTTGTATTATAACTTTTTTTTGTGATATATTTATATATACATATATTTGCCATTAATAAAAAAAAGGAAGAAAAATTCATCCCACCATAAATGCAAAATAATACCATTATTTTTAATCATTGATCACATCTCTCACTTTGTATCCTAAATGGTTAATATATTTATTTTTGTTATCGAAATTAATATTAAATCCAATTTTAAATCGAGCTATAATAAATCAAAATTTACATACTAATTATTAATGATATCATATCAACATGTTTAGTAACCCTTGTTATTTTATTATTCTATTATATATATTTTTTAAGTGTTTTCTACAATTAACATGTACATCTCTTTACTTGGTTTATTTTCTATAGCTATAGGATTAAATGAAGGTGAAATGTTGACAGCAACTGTGTCCGAGGAGCATGAAACCAACGTGAATGATTTGGCCAACAACATAGGAATGATGGTGATGATTCCGACACCTACCTTTAATAATCATCAGTGATCTTGAAAGTGCATGATTTGTGAGGATTTTGGTGCAATATTGTTGAATCAAATTGTATTTTATTTTATTATTGTTATTTATGAACAATGCATGCTTCTTAAACCTTTTCAACTATTTTATGGGATTTTGTTAATTTGATGTATGAATGAATGTTTGATTGTGCAATTTAAAATTACATTATATATGTATGGTATTGGTGGGCATATTATTATTCTAATTTTAGTTAAGATATTCAAATATTTGTTTTTGATTTGATGTGATATAATATTTTCACCAGGTTTGGTATTCTTTTACTATTAATTTCTATTGAATTAGATTAGAGATTTTGTTGTACCAAAAAAAAATAAAAAATTAGAGATTTTGAATTTTTTGACACAAAAGTTAGAGATTTTGAATTAGAAAACTAAAAGAAGTGCTGTATTTAATTATACAATTACCTTTAGAAAACTTATTCAACCAAATTCCTTCACACACTACACTTAACTAAATTAGAAAAGAACCTGACACACTCATCATCTTCATTCTTTAAGGTGCATGAGTGAATCTTAGTAAATTTAGGGAATTTTAATTTAAGTAACATCTTTTATGATTCTTGATTAGAATCTAACTAAGTATTAATATTAGTTTTTGCCTTTCCAAAAAAAAAAAAACTAAGTAAATTATTGACATAGGACTTTGGATAGAAGGTTTCTCTAAAGCGCTTGGTGACACGACAGCATATATGGGTGAACTATGGGGTATATATGAAGGATTGTGTCTTGCTCATCGAAGAGGAGTGACGAGACTCGAATTGCGTACAGATTCACAGGCCATAGCCCAAAGCTTAAAGAATAGTACAAATGGTAGTATTATGGGAGGAGCACTCATGAAGAAAATCAAGAGCTTAATGGATGGAGCATGGGAGATTCGAATTATCCATGTGTTTAGAGAAGCAAATAGATGTGCGGATATTTTAGCAAATATAGGGTGTGACGGTATTAGTGGTATTGAATTTTTTGCGAGCCCTCCTTCTAGGGTGAGGCAGATTGTTGAAGATGATGCTAGGGGTGTTTGTTTCCCCCGATTAATTTCCGTGTAATTTTTCTCTTTTGGGCTTATGCCCCGTTGTTTACCAAAAAAAAAAAAAAAAAAAACTAAGTAAATTATTGATTGTAGTAACATCTCTTATTTTTATTATAAGTAACATCTCTTTTGATTGAATTAGCTTGATTATGTGTTAGATTGTTGCATTTGTAGCTGATCAGATTGTTAAATCTTCATTTCTAGCTATGCGTGAATCTTTGAACATCAATTATTTACGGGTAGTTCTATTTCTGACTCACTAAGAGAGCTATTCATGAGCTAAGGGAATTTACTGACTTTTAATCACATATTTCACTAATCGTACCTTTTTCTTTATAAGCTAAATTTTTATTATAAGGAAGTACAATAGATACTCAATTTCTTACAATACAAAGCAAGTTATTATATGCTTTGAAAACATAAAAGAGGATCAAATCAACACACCAATCATAAAAGGAGAGGTAGGTCTTACAGCCGGACCGACCCCTAAACCAAGCCCAAGAGAAAGATTTAACATTATCTACTAATTGTGGAGCATTCGAAAGGGCCCCGTTAAAACCAATTTGATTTCTAAGTTTCCAAGTGCACCAAGTAGTGACCAACCAAATTAAGTGTTGAACTCAACTACCATTTTTTGATTTAACCATAGAGTCAAACGAATGAAAATGGTCTCAACCTTCCAAGTTTGAAGTAGTGTCCTCTCCTAGCCATTTAAATATTGCTTCCCATACTCTTTTAGTGAAAGAACAATGGAAATATAGCTTCCCAGACTAATCATACCTTTGATATATTTCGTGAATTCATATTTTAAGACTTGTGTTTCCATATCTGTTTTGTTTCACTCTCAAATAGGCCACGCTATGTTCTGAGGTATTGTCTGTGTGCGTCTGTGAGCCCTTACAGTTTTACTATTATTTATAAAATATGCTTTAATGGATTGAAGAGCGTGGATATTATATATAAACGACTGCCAGTTTCGATTCTCAAGCAATGTAGAATTTTTAAGTGTACTAAAACATTTTCTCCAAGCGAGTCTAAGGGGATAAGGGCATGTGGTATCTGCTCTGTCTTCTAGCATCAATGTTTCCTTCCACATCTCAAATATGACATACCATTTTATGATATATTATCTGATTTGGACCGTGTGTGAACCTTCACTAGCCGATGAACCCCTATTTAAAGTGAAGCTTCTCCCATAATCATTATTTTGCTAGTTTTAAAAATAAAACTTTAATATATGCATCAATTTATTATAGTAACTAAATTTGAGATAAACAATAAATCATATATCATTTAAATATGTTCTATGATATTATGAAACGAAACACCTTAGCACTTCTAAGTTTAAGTTGCGTTGTGAATCCTAGTCATTTATGAAATTAGAAAATGGCCCAACTTATTTTTAAGCTTATGCAAACAGCTTATGCAATTTTTATGTATTATTATAAATTTTTTAAGTTAGTTTATAATAAAATAGCTTCTAAAAATTCAATTTTTACTAGTTTAAACTTATAAAATAGCATAAAATCTAATTTATATTGTATAAGCCGTTTGCATAAGCTCTAAAATAAGTTAGACCAAACAGTCTCATATAATAAAATCAATCATAAACAATCTCAAACGTCAATTTTAAATCAAACGGCCAGAAATAGTAACCGTGAGACGCCGTGGGTGCATTCAGACCACCATAGACATGTCCAAAAATAAGATTTGACATTCCCAAGCACAAACGTTCCACCCTCCATAATTAAATCCGTTAGTGAATCTTAGTGGGAAGCACAAACAAATGACCTCGAATAAAAAAAACTTGATCAACGGTCAACTCTCTCTATACGGTGGAGAGAAATAATAACAAAATAATAATTATTTATTTATTAATTTCAATTTATAAACACAACAAACCAATGATTCTCCACATACTTCGCATTTCTCATTTTGAAACGCTTCTTTTCTTTTTCATTTTCTTTTTTCTTTTTTCATAAACCAAACCATAACCGTCATAACAACCATCATGGCTGAAAATTCCGATCATAAAGACGAAGAACAACCACCGCCACCACCGTCGGAAAATGAAACTGATCTTCAAACAGAGGAAGAGAAGAAAAAAGAAACCGTAGAAACCGCGGCGTCTCCTCCGCATAGCATTGACAATGTTTCAGATGACATTGATCAATTTCTTATTGCGAATGAGAATGAAGAAGGATCTATTGAGATTCCTTGTTATGTGGAAAAGTTTTTGGATCTGGTGACGGAGAATTTAGCGAAATGTGAATCAGGTAAAGCGAAATGGGAAGAGATTCTTGAGAAAGATTCGTGGTTGCATGAATCTGCGAATCGGATTTCTAAGCTTAAGAAAATTCTGACTCATCATGATGAAAATGAAAGCGCTGAAGAACGAAGAAATTCGATAGCGAATCGTGTTGGTGTAATTCAACAGAAAGCAATGTCGTTTTTGGAAGAAGATTTTCGGTTGTTGATAGAAGATTCTAGAATTCCAACGGATTTGAATCCAAACAATAATGAAGGGGAATCTAATGATCAGAATCAACAAGAATTCGAAACGAATTTCCCGGGTTATACCGACGAGGTGATTGCTTGTATGAGCAAGATTGCCGGAGAGATGTTAGCCGGCGGATATGAATCGGAGATTTGCCAGGTGTATATTGTCGCTAGACGGACGGCTTTTCAGGAGATTCAGCAACAGCTGGGGTTGGAAAGAATCAGCATTGATGATATGGTTCAGAAGGTTCAATGGGAGATTCTAGCAAGAGACATGATTCCGGCGTGGACAAACACGTTTCGTCAGTGTGCCGCTGTGTATTTCCCTGGGGAGAAGAAATTAGCTGAGGCGGTGTTCTCAAGTCATCCATCTGTTGCGGAGGGTTTGTTTAGTAGCCTCTCCCGCGGAGTTGTGATTCCTCTTCTCAACTTCGCGGAAGGGGCTGCTATGACAAAGCGCGCTGGAGAGAAGCTATTCAAATTGCTTGACATGTACGAAACTCTTAGAGATGTTATACCAAAGTTGGATGGACTCTTTCCAGAAGAGTCCTCCGAAGAATTAAAGACAGAAATAAACGTCGCCAAGTCACGCCTTGGCGAGGCAGTTATCTCTATCTTTTGTGACTTGGAAAATCAAATCAAATCAGAAACTGCAAAGAATCCAGTCCCTGGTGGCGCGGTTCATCCTCTCACACGCTACATAATGAACTACCTCAACATAGCTGGTGATTACAAAGAAACACTTGAACAAGTTTTCAAGGAACATTCAAAGATCGAAACAACAGGTAGATCTGATCATGATCACAGCGAAAACATTATTAAGGAAGCGTCGTCACCATTTGCAGCACAAGTAATGAGAGTCATGGAATTACTCGACACAAGCCTCGATGGGAAAGCAAAATTGTACCGCGACGTGGCATTAAGCAACTTTTTCATGATGAACAATGGTAGATACATTTTACAAAAAATTAAAGGGTCAACTGAATTGAGCCAATTGATGGGTGAAACATGGTGTAGAAGAAAATCTTCTGAATTAAGAAACTACCACAAAACCTACCAAAGAGAAACATGGAATAGAGTTCTAACATGTCTGAGTCATGAAGGGTTGAATGTAAATGGAAAGGTGCAAAAACCAGTACTGAAAGAGAGGTTCAAGAGCTTCAATACAATGTTTGATGAGATTCATAAGACACAAAGCTCATGGGTTGTGAAGGATGAACAGCTTCAATCAGAGCTTCGGGTTTCCATATCAGCCGTGGTGATTCCGGCGTATAGGGCATTTGTTGGGAGGTTTTCACAGAATTTAGATGCTGGAAGACAGACAGAGAAGTATATAAAGTATCAACCTGAGGATATAGAGACTTATATTGATGAGTTGTTTGAAGGAAAACCTCATCAATCTATTGGTAGAAGGAAAACATAACTTTTAGTTCCTTCAAGTTTCAATTCTCACCAATGGTTGTATATGATCCATACATTAGTACATACCATATAATCACAGTTTTTTGTTTGTTTTTATATATATATTTTACAGTGAAACAAAAGAAAGAAAAAAAAAACAGGGGAGGAATGGCCATGCAATATGAATGTGTACACATACATGTACATGTGCATGTGAAGCTTTATGGCTCTGTTATTGTTAGAAGAAATTGGTCTCATGAAAATTTCTTACTGTTATTGAACAAGTGTTTCTTTTGTTTGTAAACAGGATATTTGAACTTTGAATCATGGTTTGTTGTTTGTTTTTTCTTGCATTTGAGCTTGTGTAATATTTACTCTTTTTCATCAATGTAATGTAATTTTTTTCACTTGAGGTATTACTTTTGTAAGTTTGTTTATTTAAAGGGAGTTTCTATGGCACAATGATAAATTAAAATGAATGTTGAGATGATGAAATCAAACAATACAGCCTTACTGAAACAACTAAATCACAAAAGAAAATTTTAATTTATGTCACAACAACTTATTAATATGATTATTTAAAATTATTATATATTTTATTTGTAATATGACTTATTAATTATATTTTTATATGTTTTAGGAAGTTAGTATATATTTTAATAGGAAGTTAGTATTGAAATGTAGTTATAGGAAGTTATTTGTATATTCTATTTAAATGTTGTACAATGTGAATGAAAGGAGGAAGAAATGATTCATAAATAATTCTAGTCTTTTTCCTCTTTCTATAGAGACATGTTTCTTCTCGAAATGGAACAACTATAATTTTCAGTCTTCCTCTCTTTCTTAGAAGACATATTTCTTCTCGAATTAGAATATTTATTACTATAAATTTATCACTTTCTATCACTTATTTAGATTAAAGAAGAAAAAAAAAATTATCTTTCAAGCAAACCACCGTATACATTATTTTTTTTGCTATTTATTTTTGCAAAAGAGCGGAGCAGCAAAAGTGCTGCTGCACCAAAACTATATTAAAGAGATAACGAAATTACAAAAGAAGGGATCAAACCAAACCCTCTCAAAAACAAGAGAACCTATAGGTTGGCAAATCATATTTGTTCTTATAGAAGCTATTACAAATGGGCAAATGAATTTCATTCTAAAAAATAAAATCGTCAAGATGTAAACCAATGTCAACTAAAGTAACTGCAAACTCATTACTCTTAAGTTTCCTAAAAATGTGAGTGACCGTGAAATTCATTAAGCCTTCTAATGTTCACAAAGCCATGACCAAAAGGAACTAAAAATGGAAGAAAAAAGAATGAGATTGTGAAATTGAGAGTATTTTTCATTCCATTTTTCTTTCCTTTTTGTCATGGTTTTGAGAATCGGCGACACAACTCTCCTTCGAGGTTCTCCGACGAACCTTAACCGTCGAACTAGACACTCTTTACCTTTTCAAATTGGATCAAACAACTCAACCACGTTGCAATAAGCATAACTGCATAAGCACAAGAGGAAAAAGAAACTTGTCAATCCCGTTTATTCAATCTGCGATTCCAGCGATCTAAACTAGAAGAGTAAATTGTTGCTCTGAAACGTATGTAACGATTTTGAGCTTGATGCCATGAGGTAATGCGGTAATTGAGGAACGGTTGTCTGGGAGGAAGCGAGTGAAGCGAGCGTTTCTGAGTTGGATATATAGGTTTGTCTTAGTCATAAAAAACTGCAAAATTTGCATGACATATCAGCGTCTATTAGTCGAATTTAACGGTAGGGACTAATTTTGCAAACAGAAAATTTTAGAGGACTATTATTTGAAGAAAATCTTTAGGAGGACTAAAATTAAAATTAAAAATATTTAAGGTGACTAAAAACATATTTAATCTTTATTTTAATATTACCGTTTTTCTAACAAATTATGTTTTATTTTTCGTACGATCATTCATGTATACTGTTCATTTCGTTTTTGTCAAAAAAAATAACAAATGTTAACAATTAAATTGGTTCATGTAATCAAACAATACATAAATATGCATACCTTTTTAATATAATGAAAATATAGAAATTATTTTTATAAAAAAAATATAATTAAAATGAATCGGACAGAGTATTTTCCATCTATTATAGATGTAATAAAAATATAGATATTGTATAAAATAAAAATATAGATATATACCGTCAAAAAAATATTTTATAGATATAATTAAAATTTCTAAAATATTGACACTAAAAATATTTTTCTGAGTCATACTCTCAACCTTATCAACTAATTTAGATTATATTAAAAGATAATAAATACCTACATAAATAAGCAAACAAAATTTGCTTATTTAGTAAAAAAAAAATTAATAACCAAACAAAATTTAATTGATAAAGTTCAAATTTAATTATTAATTAAAGTTATATCCTCTGGAATTTAGTCTAAGCTAATAAATTTTAAGGTTTATTACAAATATACAAGAAAAGCTAATAAATTTTGTTACTTCAATTTTTTTTTATCATACTCTTAGTCTAAAGTCTTAACTACTTTCTCTGATCATTTTTATAAGACATAATTCACCTTTTTAGATTCATTGAATAATTAATGTATATATTCTATATTATAAACTATATAATTAATTATTCAATGAATCTAAAAAGGTAAAGTGTCTCTTTTAAAAATGATCAGAGAAACATACTTATTATCTCATTTCATTTTATCTCTTGACTGTTAATAAAAAAAAACAAAGATTAATATTGCTTTATTTTTAAACAATTATCATTACTTTGAAAACTATAAATAAAAATGGTCCATAATTTTTTCTAAAATGTGACACCTAAAATAATTTTGTGAATCATGCTCTCAACCTTATCAACTATTATCTTTTACGTACGTAAATTAAAATATAATAAATGCATAAATAAGAAAACAAAAGGTAGTTGATTATATTCAAAATTTAATTATTAAATATTAATAACAATTATATTTTGTTTTGTGTAAAATAATGTTAAAAGTGGTGTATATGAATCAATAGAAGTTGACACATTTGAATAATTGGCTTACACTTTGAGGGTCCGTTTGAATTAGATTATACAAACAGCTTATGCATATAAATTAGATTTTATGTTATTTTATAAGTTTAAACTATTGATAATTGTATTTTTATAAGTTAATTCATCATAAAATACATTGACAAACTTATAATAATACATAAAAATTGCATAAGTTGTTCGCATAATCTCAAAAATAAGCTAATTCAAACGGGTCCTGAGTTTGGTTAAAATTTATAGAATTCCATAATTGGTAGATTAGTTTTTAAATAAATTTCATTTTAATTCTTTAATAAAATTGACAATTCTTTTTGACTTTGTATTGGGTGTAAATGCCTACCATAATATAAATGTATCGGATATTAATTACAAAAATAAAGCGGAAAAGTACTAATATTTGAAATCTAATATTGATAGATCCATCATGATAATATTGCTGTTTACTATTCCGGTCTTAAATATAAGCAAATAATTTTTTTAGATTCATTGAATGATTATAAGTATTTGGTTTAAAATGTAGTCTAAATACATAAATTATTTAATGAACCTTGAAAGAAATTTTTTGCTTATATTTGAGAACAAAAGGAGAATTTACCTTCCTTTGTCAGCTAATACATAAAAATTAATCTAAATCAGTGACACGTGGAACCTTGATATGAATATTTGCTCTAAAGTCATGCCTATAAATTCATAAGAATAATCTCACATTCTCATGTCATCTCTCAAAATATTATCACCAAAGTATACACAAAGCATTTCTCCTTTTCTCTCAGCCATGTGCAACACTAATCGTGATCCAAACAAGGGAAAAAAGAAAGTGAATGAAGAACCGATTGTCAATTTCAAGATTTTGGAGATTCAAAATAATGTAAACAAGAGAAAGGCGATCGTTCTAGTAGAATCTGATGTTGAAACAAAAAATTCAAAGAGTCCCAACAATGCTGGTGAAGAAGAATCGACAGATTCATCCAAAGAATTTTCTCCATTTCTTCTTTTTGGGTTCATTATTGATCCTAATAAGAAAATTAAATATGCTTACTCATGTAATTTTTGTAGCCGGAAATTTATTAATCCACAAGCATTAGGTGGACATCAAAATTGTCACAAATTGGAGAGAAGACTGAAAAAAAGGGATGAAGATATGAACAATGATTGGGTATATCACTCAAATGGTACTCAAGGGGTGGTAAGTCAAAACACCATCGCTCCGTATCATGGGGGGTATGGATATCAATATAATAGTTATGCAAATATGATCAAGTTTGCAGCAGCATCAAATTTTGATGCAATGAATTTGCTTGGTGAATCACAACATATTCCACGGATAGATGAAGTCATCAATGAGGCTGACCAAGGCACTGTGAGTCCACAAATTATTGTTCCTGGGATTGAGCATGGTTTAGTTTTAAATGGGGGCGCTAATGGTGATTATATTAATCATGAAAACAAAGAGAATCGGAAGGAGCAAGAATCCAAGATTGATTTGAGCCTTAAGATTTGATCTATGTTTTAATATAATCTATAAACTAGTATGGACACCCGTGCCAAGCACGGGCTAGAAATTTTTTTTTTTTTATAGATTTAAAAATATATATATATAATTCTATTTTGAAACTAATTAATAGTTTAGAAGTGAAAAATTGCCCGCGTTATATATGAGTTAGCTTTCATTCATAAAAATATATTGATTTTGGAAAAAATTTGTTAGAATTAATGATTTTAGATTTCAATATGCAAATATATTTCTTTTATTCTTGTTTTGGTAGAAAATTAAATTAATCTATCAAGAGGGTTTTATTCTAATGGAAGAGGATAATCTTTTATGGGATGAAGAACTCATTCAAGAGCATTTAACCTTAAGCCTTGTATCTTGACTATTAGGTAAAAAAATTTCTAAATATATTTGATCTAACGGAAAGAGCTAAATCAAGCCGATGTAAAAAGTAAAACATAATTGAAACTAAAATCTTAAACCTCGCATCTTTATTATTTTTTGTAAAAAAGTTCAATTAAAATATTCAAAGAGATATCCCGTCAAACGGAAGTGGCGTAATTTTTTAAAGTGTGAAGAAATAAATTAAACTCACATAAAACATTAAGAAATTGAGACGATATCCTTATACCTCGAATCTTAGTTATTTTTATAAAATGTTCAATTAAAATATTAAAAGAAGTTTGATCTAACAAATGAGGGTTAGTCTCTTACGATAGAAAGAACTAAAATCAGACCCGTGTATAAAAATAAAGCAATTGAGACCATAATCTTAGGTCTTCTTAATTGTTTTTGTAAAGAGTTCAATTAAAATTTTAAGAGGGATTACATTTAGCTAACAGAAGAAAGTAATTTCTTACAGTGTGAAGAACTAAATTAAGCCTCTGTAAAAAGTAAAGCTCGTAATCTTTTACATCTCAGTTGTTCTTGTAAAATGTTAAATTAAATTTTCAAGAGAGATATGAACCAACGGAAGAGTGTAATCTCTTACAGCGTCAAAAACTAAATAATGTCCGTGTTAAAAGTAAAGTAATTGAGATCATAACCTTAGGTCCCACATCTTAATTATTTTTTTAAAACTTCAATTAAAATATCAAGAAAAATTTATTCTAACGGAAAATTGTAATCTCTTAAGGTGTGAAGAAATAAATAAAGACCGTGTAAAAAGTAAAGCAATTGAGACTGTATTTTTAGGTTTTGCGTCTTAAATTTTTATTTTTTAAAAGTTCAAGTGAAATTTCAAGAGGGATTTGATGTAATAGAAGGGAGTAATTTTTTAAGGTGTGAAGAACTAAATCAAATATGTGTAAGACGTAAAACAATTGAGACCTTAACCCTGAGTCTCACATTTTAATTATTTCTGTAAATTTTTTTATTAAGATATCAAAATGAATTCCATATAACATAAGAGAATAATCTCTTACAGGTGTGAAGAACTTATTCAAGCTCGTGTAAAAAGTAAATCAATTGACATTATAATATAAGGTCTCGCCTTTTTTATAATACTTGTCAAAAGTTCAATTAAAATTTCAAGAGAGATTTGCTCTACAGAAAAGGATAATTTATTACGGTGTGAAGAACTAATCAATCTCGTGTAATAAGTAAAACAACTGGACCATAACCTTAGGCCTCATAACTTATTTATTTATATAAAATGTTCAAGTAAATTATTCAAAGAGATATGATCCAATGGAAGAGGGTAATCGCTCTTACGACTTGAAGAACTAAATGAAGTCCGAGTAAAAAGTAAAGCAATTGATATCATAACCTAAGGTCTCAATTATTAATTATTTTTGTAGAAACTTCAATTAAAATATCCAGAGAAATTTGTTCTAACGGAAGATGATAATCTCTTACATTCTGAAGAACTAAATCAAACATGTGTAAAAAGTAAAACAATTGAGACCATAACTCTATGTCTCACATTTTAATTATTTTTGTAATTTTTTTATTAAGATATCAAAATGAATTTCATATAACAATTCGACCATAACCTTATGCCTTATAACTTATTTATATATATAAAATGTTCAAGTAAATTATTCAAAGAAATATGATCCAATGAAAGAGGGTAATCGCTCTCACGACTTGAAGAACTAAATGAAGCCGAGTAAAAAGTAAAACAATTGATATCATAACCTAAGGTCTCAATTACTAATTATTTTGGTAAAATTTCAATTAAAATATCCAGAGAAATTTGTTCTAACAAAAGATGATAATCTCTTACGGCGTAAAGAAATAAATATAGCCGTCAAAAGTAAAACATTCGAGACAATATTCTTAGGCATTTCTTGATCAAATAGTTCAATTAAAATATCTTGTAAAAAGTTCAATTAAAATTTTAAGATGAATTTGATCAAATAGAAGAGAGTAATTTCTTGCGGTGTTAAAACAAAATCAAGCCCGTGTAAAAAAGAAAAACAATTGAAACTATAACCTTAGGCATTACATCTTAATTTTTTTTACAAATTTTTCAATTAAAATATCAAAAAGGATTTAATCTAATAGAAAGGGTAATCTATTACGGTGTGAAGAATTAAATCAAACGTACGTAAAAAGTAAAGACAATTGAGACTATAATCTTATGTCTCGCGTCTTAATTATACGCGTAAAATATTCGGTTAAAATTTTAAGAGATATTTGATCTAATATGAGAGAGTAATTTCTTATAGTATAAAGAATTAAATCAAACCCGTGTAATATACTAAGCAACATGAACATAACTTTAGGTCTCACATCTTAATTATTTTTATAAAATGTTCCATTAAAATATTCAAAGATATATGAACTAACGGAAGAAATTTATTTCTAATTGCTTAAAGAATTAATAAAACTCGTGTAAAAATTAAAATGATGTTTGATTAAAAGAGGAAAATGTATGTTTTAATATTAGGGGAAGAGGGATGAAATTCAAATTTCTTTCGAGGGAGAGGAGAGTAATTTTCTCTAATATATTTTGTATAAGAGGGGAGGAAAATATATATATTTTAACATAAGAGGTGAGAGTAATGTAATTTAAGCACCTCTCAAGAGAGGGTAATGTAATTTACTATAATATATATTATATTTTAATTAATTTTTGTTTGTTTTTTATTTTGTAAGGTTCGTTATTATTTTTTTGGACAATACATTGAATAATCAAGGTTTTCAGAACCGGACCGGTCATCGAACCGGTGAGCTTACTGGTTCAAGGTTCAACTGGTCGGAACGGGTCGGAACGGGGTCGTGCCGTTTTTAATTAAATATATATTTTATTTAATATATAAATAAAAATAAATAAATAAATAATGACTCAATACTCCCTAGTTTCACACATTAAAAATATAAAATATAATAAAGTCAATATAAAATTTGTTAAAAAAAAATAAAGTTGATATTAAAAGGTATACAATAAATTCACACTATTAAAATTTCACAACATATTAATGTCATAAATCATTGATCTCACGTTTTTTTTTCAAACACTCAACCTTAATGCTTTTATTTTTTTTTTATTTTTAAATTATACAATCCTTGAAACATACTAAGTCTATTTGGTGGAAATATTGGGTCAGTAAAAAAGAAGCCCAAGCCCATTTATTAGTTAACCCTAAATTTGCTAAGTGTGTTAAGTGAAAAAAAGAAAGGAGCAGAAAGGAAAAGAAGCAGCGGCTGTACCATTCATCAACATCTTCATTCACTTGTTTGATTGAAAAAAATGAAGCCATCTTTTAATTTTGTTTCTTTCTTTTTCTAACACTCAACATAATTTGTTATGGTGAATTGAATTGAATATTCATGTTAAAGTTATGTTAATCTTCTTTCTTTCTTCTAATTCTAGTCTTTTTCTAAATCTAAATGGCTTGAAGGAGTCTGAATCTAAAAACGAAATCTAAATCAAAATCGATTTTGTTTTGATTTGTTTGGAAAATCCTGTTTACTGTCAAAAACCAGAAAACTGTTCAAAAACCGGTCTAACCTCTTGAACCGTCGGTTTAGCCAATTTTCCCGGTTTTTTACCGGTTTACCGGTTTGATTCCCGGTTTGTTGGCACAGCGGTTTTTAGGCTTGGCCGGACCGGACATTGATTCGGTTCACGGTCGAACCGGCCGATCCGGTTCGGTTTTAATTATCTTGCGAATAATTGGTAAAAAAAAAATCAAGGCAATTCAATTTTTTTGTTTGACAATAAATTTTTTTTTTTGTACTTATCCTATAGAATTCATCCCAATCTTAATATCTATATTATTTTTTTGTTTCACAATAGATTCAATAATCGGTAAAGAAAATAAAAAGCAAGGCAAAATAAGAAAGACAAAAAAAATCATAAAATTAATATTTTGTTGTCAGTGATAATTGAACTGTGTCCCTTTAGGTAGTAAAGAGAAGACACGTAGGCGCCACATAGACGCCACATTATTAAAATAATGCCACATATGAATTTGTTTCTTGAGAAGTAACGTGAGAACGCCAAGTATACTTTTTACTTTGAGGAAGGCAAATAATAATAGTATAGATTCGGAAGGATTATAACTCTTATAAAAAAATGCAATACTTGAACACTCTCGATCATTTCAGCAGCAGATTTTTGAAACAACATAGAAACGTTGCGATCAAATATCACAAACGTAGTTGAGTTAGTGTTGTCAACTACGCGAACCTTTATCATATACCTAAACATGCAAAGTTGTATTAATTGTGAATGATATTATATATAAATATATAAATAATATAAATGTATAAATTTAATTTAAACCTAAATATTGTTACCTTGGAGTGACATGCATCACATGTTTATTACATTTCGAACAATAATACATGCGCTCATCAGGTATTACTTTCTTATTGCAGCATGAGCATGCTGTATACTATCAATTATTTGCTTCTACGACAAATTTGATAGTGGCCAAAACAGCAAAACAGGAGTCCTAGACGCAAAGAGAAAATTGTAAATTAAAATTTTTATTTGCAAAAAATTTTGAAGTACATATGATCATAAATATCCTAACCTTGGTACATTCTTTGATACCTTCGATGGTATTCTTCGACGTAAGCTTTAAGAAATCATCTTCATCGCTTACCTTTAACACATCTTGTATCAAAGATATTTCAGAAGATGGGGTGTGGTTCTTTTCAGACATCCTATGTCATACAGAATGATAGCAAAATATAAATTATCATATTATTAATTATTAACTCGAAGTAAAATAAATATTTAATATTTAGAGAATTTACGTTTTCTTCAAGTCGGTAGTTGCAGAAAAATTAGGATTGAAAAGCAACTTTGTCGCATAAATTGTATTCTGTATTGTAGCAAATTCTAAAAAGAAAGGTATGAACATATCATGCTTTATTAGAATGTCATTCTCTTTAACTAAAATAAAATTGAACAGATTTTGGCACAAACATATAAAAAAATAAATAAAATTGGAATTAAAGGAAAGAGATAGATATGCGATTGTCCTGTATTTGGAATGAACTTGAAAACACATGTGTAGATATAATATAGATCCATGTGCCAATAGCACAAATTAATACCTTTCCAAATTAATATAAAATCGACAGATAATGTGATTGTCGTGTATTTAAAATCGACATAACTAAAAATAATAAAAGTTTAAATAATAAATATACCTTTTCAAATTTTCACCTTAGCCAATAGCACAACTACAATGAGATTTTTGGTCTCTCCAGCAGCAACTAAAGAAATAATTTCTTCGGCATATTGACCAAATAAAGTAACTTTGTATTTGAAACTGTAATAATATAAGAAAATAAAATATATTAAGAATTTTTATAATATTTTATGTGAATATCTATATCTATTATCATAAAACAATAAACATAGACACTATATACTAACCCATCATAATCCAACTTAATCGCAAGCATTTTAGTTTTTACTCCATTGCGTTCATACTCTCTTTCAACACCAACTCCAGACAATACCCCTACAATATCTGTAATACTATAAACACTTTAGTAAGGATGTATTTAATAAAAATATTCTATTAATACCAAAATAATAAATAACGTACCGACTAAGTACTTAGTGTTGTATCCGGGAGTAAATATGTCCACTGGATTCGACAATGGATAAACATTCTCAGGAACCTTCTTAGCGTCACAAACTTTGACCTTTGTGTTGAATTGAAAATTGATTTTATATTCGTGATGTGTTGTTCTATAGGATCCGAAGTTTGCGGCAACATCAAAGTTACTGAAATAATACACCTTACCCTCTTTCAAGTCTTTCTCAAAACTTGTATATTAATGTCTTTCGGATGGTAGCATGAATTTTGTTACCTTGAAAGGAACAAAAATAAGAACGTATATAAAAAAGAGACACACAAAAACTAAATATTAAATATAAAATACATATCGATGCATTCATTAGAACCATGTCAAGAGAGAAAGGTTGTGTGTCACCACGGTTAACATGGTTCATATCTCGAACAAACCAAATACGAATGATTCACGCAGCTATAGTCCATAACTCTTTCTCGGAATTGATTTCAGAAATATTACCATATTTTTGTGCCATGATGATTTCTTAATAGGAAGAAACAAATTTGTATATTTTCTATATGGAAGAAACAAATTTGTGTGAGATAAACATACAAATAAAAATAGTAAACTCAACATCTATATATATAGAGAGAGGAAAATAAACCAAAAAAATTTAAAATATGTAACAAATTAGTTATGCTAATCCTTAAGCAATACACAATTGTCTTTTTTTTTGTAATGCTAATCTTTATTTTTTGGAATTAAAAGAAATTTAAATTTATAAATTGTTTGTTTTTTGTGAGTGATGTGAATATTTATTTGTTATGATAATCCTAGTCCTCAGTATGATACACAATTTATTTTTAACGATGCTATGCTAATCCTCCTATAGAGCTGATCCTAACTCAATATGATACACGATTTTTTTTAATGATGCTATATTTTTTTTTCTAATTTGAAGTTAAGATAAATTAAATTTCATAAATTGTTTGTTTTATTTTAATATTGATGTTAATCCTCTTGTTTTTTTTTTTCTTGAGTTACTTGTTTTGTATGATAAAAAAAAGTAATTAAAAAAAGTAAATTAAAATTAAAATATTTTGTTGTTAGTGAGAATCGAACCGTGTTCCTTTAGGTCGCACATAAAGGACATGTAGACGCCACGTTGGATTAAAATATTTAAAAAAGTGTCACTTGTACGTTTGCTCCTTGAGAATCAACGTGAGAACGCCAAGTGTACTTTTTTGCTTTGAGGAAGACAAATAATAATAGTATGGATAAGGTCTTGATATATTAAGCACTATGAATATAATAATATGTGTAGGCTATATATATATATATATATCTTTTATATGGAATAAAATAAATCTTTCCAAGCCACTAGGTTTGGTCTAGTGGTGAGGGGTTTTGGTAGAATGTTATAGGTTTTGGATTCGATCCCCATCTCATTGTAAACAAAAAAAAATAAAAAAATCTTTCCATCCTTTTTTAATTAGTCTAAATCATCTTGCTTTGATGTAGATAGTATTATCTATGGTGTATGAAAATTATCTATGGAATAAAAATTGTAGGATTTTTTATTAAATGTAAGAACTATTCTATAGAAAGAAAAAAATATATAAGGAATAAAAATATATTTAACCCTTAAAAAAACACTTGATTAAGATTCTCATTTTTACTTATAAAAAAAAACTTATTAGTGTATATCGCGCAAAATATTTTACAAAGTTATTAAGACACCTCTTCACCCTATTGACAATCACTTTAGAAATCATCTTATATAAAACAATATTACAAAGAGAAATAGGCCGTAAAAATTTTATCATTGTATTGTTACATTTACGAATATGACATGTTTAATCTCACTGCGGCTAGGGAGAAAATACCCTCTTTTCAATCATGTAGTCGTTGCAGCGAAAATGGGTGCGTTTGTTTTAGCTTTAAAAAAAATAGATTTTTCTTTGTATTTTTTAAAATAGATTTTATAAAATTATTTTTCAAAATATTATAAGTTTTTTTATATTCATTTTTTCTAAATTCAAACACTAATTTTGACATTATATAACATAAATGTACATTATTGAAGATCAAAACATAGTCAAAATCTCAATTTTTACAAAAATTTGTATTTCAAAAATGATTTTTATGAAAATATATTTGAAATAGCTTAAAAAAAATGATTTTTTTGAAATTTTGATATATAAAAAAAATTTCAATAAAATGATGAAATACTAAAATGACATTTTAAGAATAACTATTCAAACCAAATTTTCATTTAAAACTTTTATAAAAAAATTCTTTATAAAAATTTTTTATACAAAATTATATTACACTATAAAAATCTATTTTGAAAAAATGTATAACAAACGCACCCAATGTCACCACCACATATTACTCTCAAAACCTCTGATAAAAGGCCGGACTGAAGCTATCAGGGTTTAATGACTTGTCAAGATACATTTGGAACAATGTATATTTTATAATATTATTTAAATCTTTATTTTAAAAACTGTTAAATCTTATTGCAATAGAAACAAAGTTTGAGGTATTAAAGAGAACATACTTTAATCTTATTTGTCAAAATTATTTCGTTATATATAATATGCTAAAAAGTATATATGTAGGTGTGATAAACTAAATGCTCCCTTGTAACAAAAAATAAAAACTAAAAATACTCCTGGTATTCTTTAATATAATTTTTTTTATGATAAAAGAATTGATTTTTAGATTCATTAAAAAATTATGTATTTAGGCAATATATTAATTAGATATATTAATTTTTGAATGAATTTAAAAAATAAAAAGTATACAAGTATGGGTAAAATGGATACTCTCTTTAGTTTTTGATATAAAAAATGTTACTTTTTAGACTCATTGAAAAATTAATCTACCTAGTCAGAATATTGACTATATACCGTAATTTTTCAATGATTTTTTTAATTTTTTTTCTTATATTATGGACCCATTTGAATTAACTTATTGATTATGTAAATAAATAAGATTTTATGTATTATTATAAGCTTTTCAAAATAGTTTAAGAGAAAATAACTTACACTACTAGAAAAATCGTAAATACCGATGGACAAAATTTGTCTCTAAAATGCAAATATTCCATCACTAAGCTGGCTAGAGACAGATTTGATCCCGTCGGTAATTTCCTCGTCTCTAAACTATTAGAGACGGACAAAATCTATCTCTAAAATAAAAATATATGTCTCTAACTGCTTTTTCTTTCTCTAATTTCATCTTTATTAGAGAAAAAATATATTCTGTCTTTAAATTTTGTCGGTATTTCAACTTTTTCTAGTAGTGTTACAAAGTTACAGTCTGTGTTAGTGAAAATTTATGAATTAACATAAAAATTTATTTATTTGCATAAGTTATTTTCTTAAGTTTAAAAATAAGTCAATTCAAACATACGGTTAAAGAGAGAGAATAATAATCAATAATTCAAAATATTTTACATCTAAATAGTGAAAAAACATGAATCTCTTTCTAAATTAAAATTTTGGCAAAAGTTGCTATAAAAAAATTAGGCAAAAGTCCTGACCAAAAAATAATAACACAAAAATCAAATGTTTTTAGTTTATTTAGCACAAATTTTAAACAAAATAATTTGACTTTTTTTTTGCTAACTATATGTAAGAATAGTCGGAGGGAGTAATTTACGTAACAAAAGTTACAGAACTAAATAAATTTTAAACTTAACTTTAGACAAATTACATTTGAGTCCACTAAATTATTCGAGTTACATAAATTTATTATAATTTGTGCAAATTTCAACCAATAAAATGAGTGTCCTAGAAAATGTACGATAAGATTCTAATAAACATAATTCAGTTGATAGAAATATTGTAATATATAAGAAATAAAATCATTTTTTTATTCATCACTGATAAAGAGTTGCGTGGTGCGGTTCAACATATTGTGGTTGCTGGAGGTCCTTTCTTTGGGGACGTTTAATGGAGGATAGCCTCCTTACCTATTAAGGTTGAGGGGTTGGGATTGTACTCAGCAGTAGAGGCAACGTCGTATGCTTTTTTGTGGCTTCCAAAGTTCTGTCTTAGATGTTGCACGATCATATATTGAGAGATAGTATAGTATGTGGTATTGACTCTGATTTTGATAAAGCTTTGGATGGTCTCAGTGACATGATTTCAACCTTTGACCTTAGCAGACCGTCCCCTCTAAAGCCCAACATATTTTGGCGAGTGTCGTGTATAGTAAAATTGTTAAGGACATATGGAAGTTAACTTTCAATTGACCACTAGACAGAAAACAATTTTTGGATATTTGCGGTTGCCCATGCTTAAGATTTTCTTCTAGCTATCTCTATCGGTGGTTTAGGCCGTTATATGTCCCCGATAGAGTATCACACTATCCTCAAATATTGCATGATGATTCTCTTATTTCTTGTTGATGAAGTGTGCATTGTTTGTCGAAAGACGTGCCTGGATAAATTTGGAGAGCATGCACTTCATTGTCAAGAGCTTCCAAGCTTCAAATACAGACATAATCTTGTTTGGGATGTCCTTTTTGATGTTTTTAAGCGCGCATGAATATCTGCGAAGAAAAAGGCTTATGTGAACTTCTTAGCTGGCCCACTAGATGAGAGATCTACTTCGAGGTCGACCGATGTTCTGGTGTATGGGTGGATAAGAGGCAGACATGCATGTGTGGACTTGATTGGAATGTCACCATTTGTGGGATTGAGTCGATTGACGATGGGGGTTTTACGGTAAAACGAACACCCTTAAAGTTGCTTCAAGTATAATGGTCAAACATAAGAGAACGTGTTCTGACAACCAAGTCTTATTTATACCTTTTATTTTTAATACTTTTGGTTGTCTAGCTTCGGAAACTGTAGATATTTTAAAAGGCGTGCAAAGAGGGGTGTATAATAACATGATGTCTTTTAAATCTTTAGATGTAATATTTAAAAAAAATTAATTTTGTCATAAAAAATAATTAATGCCACAGCATGTTACCTATTTACAACATAATTGAGAAAAAAATATTTGTCTTATTTAATTCATCATAGTCTCTTAATAAAAAGAACCAATCGTTAGTTGGTTCAGTGGTGATTGGTGCTGAACTTGGTAGGGAGGACCACGGTTCGATCCCCCGCAACTGTAATCGGGAGGGGGCTGGAACCATTTGATGCCAGAACTGACCCCCGAACCAGATTCACCTGGTGGTGAAAACCGAAAAAAAAAAAAAAAATCAAAGAATTCAAGAAACTTTTGTCAAACAAATAATAAAAAAATTAAAATAATAAAACTCAAGATTCTGGAGAAAAAGCTGAAGAAGTGAAAGGCTAGCAAAGAACAATGCTGCTGACATAACATCAAGCCAAAATTACCCTAAAACCCTTTCACTAAACGACGTCGTTAACAAAAAACTAATAGTTACTTATCGCAAACCTTACAAGGGTAATTTCGGAATATGGAAAAACGAAAAACAGTTTCAATTTAATTGTGTTTTTGTGTTGTTGTTGTTGTCTTCAATGAATATAAAAGCCATTCACAAACGCAAACGCAAACGCAAAAGCTGAAACTAAAACCCAACAAAACTCAACTCAACTGCTTCTTCTTCTCAGTTCTCTCTAAACCCAAAATTCGCAACGATTCGCCATTGTTTCCGTTCCTTGCTTTTCTTCATCAACATTCTTCATTGCTCCACTTTTATTTATGTATGTATATACTTCTTCAATTCTTGATTTTTTTTTTCAATTATTCATTATGATTATAATTATTCGTTTTCAATTTTTTCATAGCTTTTGTTTTACTTAGCTCTGAGGATTTTTGTTTACTGTAATATGAATTTTATTTTAGTTCAATTTTTTGTTTTTGTTTAATTAATTGTTGAATGAACTGAATGAGATTGTTGTTTATTATTTATTTATTTGATGGATTTATTTATGTTTGTTCAGTTTGTTTATTTTTTAATGAATTAAAGGATAATGAGACTGTTTGGTTGATGAATTTTGGTACAGTTAAGTTGAATTAATTCAATTTATCTAATTAATCCCTAATAAATATGAGCCTCTATTGTTGAATTGAATCTCTATTGTTGTTTTAGTGTTTGATTGTGAATATTTGAGTTTATGAAGTTTATCAAGAAATTTATTGTGAGAATTTTTTTGACTGGTTAATGTAATTTTGTTTTGTGACTGAGATAATTATATCTGTTAATTGTAATTTTGATGTGAATTTTATTGAGAAATTTATTGTGAGAAACTGGAAGATTTGATTTACATATTGAAAAATTTGATGTTTATGAAGTTTATTGAGAGGTGGCTGTGTTTAGGGTTTGCTCAATGGTTTGGTTGGAGAATTATGATACAGTTCTGCTGAACTTATGGCAGAGTCTATGTCATTATCGATCATGAAACTTGTACTTCATGCTATCTGTATGAGTGTGTCATATTTATGATGGTATCTGTATTGTTTTTTCATGGTTGATTTATGATCTTTGTACTTGATGCCTTTCAATGTGAGTTGATGGTCTATAATTTTTTTCGTCTGAGATGATTATATTGTATAATTGGTATCATGATGTGAATTTTTTGAAGCTCAATGGAAATTTTATGTAGTTGGTTGATCTGATGCATATGAGAACTGGCGGCATTTACCTGTGTTTCTTTTACTTAAACATTTTACATCTGTGTTTCACTTTTACGTGTTTTGGTTTGATATTGGCAAACTAGTGTGTCTCTGTCACATATGTATCCATGCTTGTTGTTTGATGTCAAAAGTATTGTCATACGTGTACATGCCGGTGACATATTCATTCATGTTAGTGGTTTGATGTCATTAGTTTTTTTGCCAGAGATAATTATACTGCATAATTGTTGGTGGTTTAATTATTTGTGTGTATTACTTATGTTAGTGGTTTGATTATGAACCTTGTAAATGTGAATTCATGGTCTATAATCTTTTTCACCAGAGATAATCATATTGCATAATTGTCATCATGATGTGAATTTTTAGAAGCTAAATGGAAACTTTATGTGCTAATGTGAAGGATTTGTTTTTTGTCTGAAGCTGATTGATCTGATGCATCTGAGAACTTGTGTTTCTTTTGCTTATGTTGTTTACATCTGTATTTCTGCTTTATGTGTTTTGGTTGTGGCTTGTTGTTTGATGTCATTAGTATTGTCAAGCAAGTGTTCTGTCACGTGCTAAATTATGCTTGCCGTTTGATGTCATAACTCATAAGTATTGCCATATGTGCGCATGTCTATCACATATTCATTCATATTACTGGTTTGATGTCATTAATATTAGAAAGCATGCGCTTGTTTGCCACATATTCATACATGTGTTTTGGTCATCTGTCCTCTGCGTGCATTTCTCTTTGTACTTTTTCAGGTATCTGATTGCATATAAATGAAAATATCGTCTTTTATTGGATTAGGGCATAAATAAACATTACATTTATGTACAAAAGTTTCACTTCACATTGCAAATTTATGATTGAAACCAAAACTAATCTGCCAATTAATTAGATATTGAATTTCTCAATCTTTTTAAGGATTGTTTTCTTATTCTCATAGCTTTGGTTTCCTAGTCTTACTTTTATTTTATTTTTCATAGTAAGTATATCTTGTTAGCCATTTTTTTCTTCTCGTGCTTTTTGTTGTTTATTGCAAACCAAAAATCTTCTATTCAATCTATTTTTAGATTTGTAATACTGATTTGTATCTTGCTGATGCCCTAACTGTGTTTATGTCTATCCATCATTTAAAGCATTAATTAATCAGTTAATTGTTTTAAGCATGTCTACAGAAAACTTGTAGAAGCCCTAAATGGATGAACAGTCGTATAGTTAGAGGTAGAGAGAAATTTTAAAACATTATAGGGAAAAAGAAGGATTTTTACTTAACTGGTTTCTCTTTAACATTATTAACGAGAGGAGATTATGATTTTGTTTGATTCATGAATCTAACCCACCTAATGCAAAAGGACTTCTGTTGTATGCCCTTATATTCATTGTTTGGTTTGCCTAAATCCATGTCAATTGTGCCTGTGATTGTTTGATACTCGTTTGTATTCTTGGTTATGTAGTGCATTTGTCTATGAACTGTAGGGTCAAATAAATTATTTGCTCTTTTATGTACGTAACTATTTATAAATAATTTCCTAGTTGGTCAAATTTGTCTTATTAACATACTTCTTTAGGGAGCGATGAGTACCTTTCAAAACAATGATTAGCAGGAAATCTTCTATCGAAGGGTTCCGCAACCTGGATTTTTTTTTGTGTAACAGCTATGCGTGTCCTTATTTCAATCAAAATATATCTTTTCTTTCATCTATTTTTATATGATTTTTTTTCACGATGCTTTGCTTGATTCCGTTCTAATGTTTTTTGTTTCCCTTGTTTTCTTTTTAAAAAGGTTTTGATTAAAGTTGGAATTCTATTTTATTAGCTGCGCCAACTTAAACTGGAAGGATGGGTAGCACATTCAATCCACAGATTTTAGTGGAAAAACTAGCCAAGCTGAATAGCTCGCAGACAAGCATAGAGAGTATCCTTGAAGATCATTTTGTGGGCTATAATGTATATTTTCCTTGTTTTTATTCAATATTGCATTGTTCAAGTAGTTGTTTTTTATCTGTTTACTATTTATTTAGTTTGTTCATCCATGGTTTTACTGTTTAATATCACCTATTATCCTGATTTTGTGTTACATTATTTTTAAGTTAGAGCATTAGCATTGCAATGTTGTTAGGGGTTTAATCTTTCACCTAGTTTTCTTAACACTCGCCTTCCCCCTTGGTTTATTGCAACAATGAATACCACCCTTCTCAACTGTAGAACTGGTTATGAAGTTCTACACATTTGTTAGTGAACAATGCAATATAACTGTTATTTCCTTCTTTACCAAATGACGGCTAACAATAATCTTGTACCATATTAATCTGCATATGTGCTTAGACTCTCTCTCTCTCTCACACACACACACACACACACATTCTCTCCATATTTATTGCTATAAATATTTTTCTGCTTCTTTGAATATTTTCCTTAATTTGGTCAAGCTTTGTCACATTGGTGCATATTTCATATGAACAAAGCCAAACTAGTTGTTGAAACATGGGCAAAACAGTTCCATTGCTCTCCTCGTGAGAAGAAATTGGCATTTCTGTTTCTTGCAAATGATATTTTGCAAAACAGCAGGCGAAAGGGTTCTGAATTTGTAGGTGAATTTTGGAAGGTTCTTCCAGATGCTCTTCGAGATGTCATTCAAAATGGAGACGACTATGCAAGGAATCAAGCGATGCGACTGGTACTTCGATTATTCATGTTTCTTAATTTGTGAATGATGCATATTTTCTGACTTAATCTCTTCTTTATTTTCCCCATATATTAACTAAAGCTCTACTAGTTTCTTTTAGACCTTCCAATATACAAAATATGATAAAACAACTTAGGTTATTTTCTTGTCAAAAAAAAAAAACTTTGGTTAATTTCTTCCGTTATCTTCCTCTGTGTTGACTCTACTGTGGAATGCAATATGTCTGTTAATTAATTGACATCCTATATTTTTTGTTATAGATTAACTGTACTTAAGCATTCTGTTATTGCCTAAAAACTAACAAACTGTGTTAGTTGGGCTGTAATTAAACTGCTCAGCTTACTATAAGCATGTGTTATGTTATAGATTGTAACCAACCAATTTATTTCTATTACAACACAGTTGTACGATTATTCTCTCTATAGCTTCGTGATCTTATCAATATAGATTTCTTGATCCCTAAGATGGAATAAGAGCTTATCCTAGATTCATCGAACAACCACTTACCATATTTTGCACACTCCAAAGTCTAATAGTGTTGGGCTTGACAAGGTATTGGAAAAATTGAAGTCCAAAACTGACTAGATAGTAGATATAAGGTCAGAAAAGAGTTTATAAAGAATGGGCACCTCCACCTTATAATCATTTGCAAGAGTTTATAAAAAATGTGATTTAAGGAATTAAAATAAAACACAATAAATAGAAAATCAAATAGTATCTAGTCTAATAATGATTAAATATTTCAACCCCCCCCTCTCAAGTTGATGCATAGATAGATATCAATCATGCCCAACTTGTTAACCAAATACGCAAAATTTGTTCTTCCCAAGCTCTTGGTCAAAATGTCTGCTGTTTTCTGATTTCAAGGCAGAAAAGATAGACAGAGTTAGATTTTATTTAATTTTTCTTGAATCCAACTTGGACCTGGTTAGATTTTATTCAATTATACCAGACCATTGGTGCTTGCTTCAAACCACAAAGGGACTTATAGGTTATACATCTGCAACCTTAGTGTGACAGGTTGAGGGGTAGTAGGTGTAGTCCCACATCACCTAGAGAAACACTGTGGGCTTTGACAAAATGTTTGTGGTAAAATAAATTATGTGAAATATTAAATATTGGCATCAATGAAGTTTCGTTGAACGTATCATCTGTTTCTCCTTTATGCAGGTTGGTATATGGGAAGAAAGAAAAGTTTTTGGTTCTCGTGGTCAAATTCTCAAGGAAGAAATTGTTGGGAAGAATGCAGACAACAATAACCGTGATGTGAAACCAACGAATGTGAAACCTATGAATGTAAAACTGGTAATGTTTCTGTAATATATTTCTTTGTATCCATATATATGCTCTGCATACTGTGATTGTATCTCACTTATTTAACCTTTTGCAGAGGCCATCTGCTGGGAATGCATTGGATAAGATAGTTTCTGGCTATCATAATATTTATGGAGGACAGACAGATGAAGATGCTGTATTAAGCAAATGCAAGAATGTCATTAGCTCTCTTGAGAAAGCAGATAATGATAGTAATTCAGGTATGTTAAATTTAATTATGGTAATTGTTTCCCTAATTGCAGTAATTATGATTCATCCATGAGGCATGAGTGGTCTGCATGGAGCTAGCATAGCTCATTGCTAATTTTGTTTCATTGTTTGCTTTCTTTTACTATTGTATATGTTCTACCCGAATGTCAAAAGGTTAATCTGTGTTGACTGAAATAGTCAATTCATGTCAGACGTAACATGCATTGTAAATAAAATAACTTTCACACAAGAATAAATTTTTAAACTTGTCTATGTAGTTGTGACTCTGTCATGAGATGGCTCATGCTGTATAATCTCTCCCTGGTTCCTAAAGCCAGCACTACCACACGCTCTCTTAATTTTTCAGGAAATGGATAAGTAATGAGGCAAATATTCTTTTTGTAAAATAGTACAATGAAAAGGGTCAATTTTTTTTTTTTTTTTGAATTCTTGGATTTGTTATGCACAGGGCATAATGAAAGCCCTTTGCTGAAATCTATAGCTGTCAATGGACTTTTTGAGAGAGAAGGTGGGTGAAACACATCAGAAGATAACCATTTAAATTGCAGTCTTACGAGATATTGCTCCCCATATAGTTTCTTAATAGGAGTCTAACTCTGCCAAGATTAACTTAAATTACCAAAAATAACAATATATAGAAATAATACTTTCAAAAGTTGATAAAACAAGCAAGCCTTATTATCCTACTAAGTAGGAGCAGCTACACAAATACATGAATCAAATTTACAGCATTGTTTTCTATCAAAAACCATTGAAGTTACATGGACCAAGTCATTTTGTTGTTAGTGATTGACAGCATTAGCTCAAGTTAATGTCTGATTTTAATTTGCTTTTAAATCAACAATTCATTTTTTGTTCTACGTGCTTATGTTGTCAAGTAAATAACATTTTTATAATCAGTTCCAGTTAATGTGACTCAATCATCTATGTGTAGGGAACCTCCATGGATCTGCAGTAGTTAAGGAGCTCCAGGGGCATAATGCAATACTAAAGGATTGCATTGAGCAGTTAACTGCAATAGAATCATCAAGAGCTGGCCTTGTGTCTCACCTGAGAGAGGCACTTCAGGATCAGGTTCTTTTTAGACACACTAAATTTACTGAACTGCTGAACTACCTAAAACAACATGTTATTCTAAATGTTTTTGTTCACAGGAATTCAAGCTGGATCAAGTCCGTAGCCAGATTCAGGTATGCAACCTACGCTAATTCGTTGATTTGTTATAGCTGTTATCATTCTGTATATTGTTATAAATAGACAAGCACTAAAAACTGCTCCATTGTTTATCTTAGTCAACAGTGGCTAATTTTGTTTTAAAAAAAAAACATTTGTACTGCTTTTCTCACGAAGTAGATAGAGTGCATCATAAATGAATTTTAAAAAAATTCCTCTTGAGTAGAGGGTACCTTAGAATAAATATTTACTCTTCTTTTTTAATTAATCTATTGAACTATGGCTCCTTACCACTAATGGATAATTTAGAAAGTAGATGACATCAGAAATAGTTGTGTTGTTTACAGATGCATTGGGTTAATTTGGAAAAGTTTGCTCTTTACGTTAACATTGAGGAGCATTTGGAACTGCTTTCTGCTTTTCCATTCTATCATTTTCTTAATGCCTTAAAAGCAATCCTAACTTTCTTTTTTCTTTTCTAATATGATAAACATCTTAATGTTATAGTGGTCTTTTATAATTTCTGAAATATTCTTTATATTAGGTAAGAACATTGTTGCCTAATGTGGCATGAGCATCTTTCATATATTTGAGTACTTGACTACTTGTGTTTTAAATATTTCAGGCTGCGCGTGTTCAATGGGAACATGCGAACAATACTTCCCAACAATTACTGAATGGCAGCAATATTCAGTCATTTGTTGAACAGAGCTCAAAGGAAAGTCAAACCTCCATGACACCTGGAAGTTTTATCTCTGGTGGGGAGCAATCAGCCCCATTAATGTATGCACCACAAGGGCTGTATTATCAAAATTCTGGACATAGCGAAGAAGATCCGCGCAAATCTGCAGCCGCCGCAGTGGCAGCAAAGCTTGCTGCATCCACATCGTCCATCCAGATGCTGTCTTGTGTGCTATCCTCTTTCGCAGCATCTGAAGGTGTCATAAGCAATCCGATGACAGAGTCTTCTGCTGAGTATCACTCTGAAAAGAGGACTAAGCTTGAAAATGGCCAGTCATCTTACGTGCCGTCTCAGAATCCTCAACAACCTCTTCCCTCCTTTTCATTTTCGGAAACTACCCAACAGAATGCATCTACATCCAATGAGGAGTATACTCCAAAGGATCAGCCACCACCTCCACCCTCATCATCACCACCCCCATTACCCCCACTGCCGCCAACACCTCAACAATATCAGGTGCCGCCGTTCATGCAGACTGTTGGATCTGTTAACAATATGGCATACAACTATGGCGTGATGCAACAACAGCCATCAATGGCAACCTATCCTGCAAGTGGGGTTCCCATGAACAATGTTTCTCCTTTTACACCTCCTATGAATGCTTATCAGGGTTTTCAGGGTTCTGATGGAAATTACTATAACCAGTCCTCAGTGCCTATGGTCCCCATCTCTCGCCAGTAAGGCCCACTCCGAGAGCATCTCTTTGAGGTAAGGAAAGATGACTTAGAACAACAACCTTTGTGCCTCTACCCATAACATTGCTATTGGAATCTGATTCTCACCATATAATCAGATGTACACATAGTAAATGTTTTATACCTGTAGTTGACCAGGGGTGTCAATTTTCTGGAATTAAAATAACTTAATTCTGTGTTACCTTTGAGGATAATGGTTTTACCGAATAGGGTTATTTATCTTTTCATGACTGTAAAACTTAGCAGATATTTTTGCCTTGGGGCATTTTAGATATGTTGTTTTATAGTGTTGTAGGCATGTCTTCACTGGCTGCTGAATCTGTTACTGATGTAATTTTTCATCAGTGCTACTGGCTCGCTTGCATATCTTTAAAAGATTTGCATTTTCCCCTACAGGTGCCTGGTGGACAGTTGTGTACAGACCAGGGTCATGTTAGTTTGGAACAGTTTATTTTTATTTATATTATACATGACAATTGACAATTTGTTGAGATATTTCATTTAGTTTTTGGTTACAAAATTTTCTTCAAGGTGTGTGGATTATATTAATTTGAGATTGTACTAATTGATAACCAATTAGTTTTGGGATTTTAGGCCTGGTTCATCAAATATATGGTTTAGGATTTAATGGAGGTGCACTATCGGTGTAAAACTGTTTTACACAGACATCTAGTGGCAACTCATCATATTGCCACAAGCTAATTTTTAAACTTTTTTTTTAAAAAAATAACTGTCAAATACTTAATTTTCACTGGCTGTGTAAAAACTAGTTTACACCAATAATGCGTATTCTATTTTTTCAAACTTTTATGTTTTAGTTCTGTTTTTATGTAAAAACCATTAAGAAACTACACTTGTTGTAGATATAAGACTAGAGACTATGGATGAGTGGTTGCACAAATGACATGATAGGAAAAAATATTAGATAGGAAGGGTAGTTTTCATTGCAGAGAAGTTTGTAGAATGTTGTCTCCGATAAGACAACAAGTTTAGTCTCCGATATTAGATAGGATATATTTAACGACTCTAAAACCTTCCAATTCGGGGAATTCTAACTTGGAAAAAATAAGCCCTCTAAAATCCCTCAACATTCCCCTATTTTTTTAAAACTTTCAAATAAGGATTTACCCATCCACAAGTCTTTTCTTTCCCTCCCCTCCCCTTCTAAATCCAACTTCGAAACAAAGCCTTAGTAATCAAGACATGGTAGGGGCAGGATTCAAGCTTACAATTTTCATATCATGAACTTGCCGAGTTAACCAACTACTTTAACCCACCATTTCACCATCTCTTTCTTTTCTTCCAATATTCCAACCTAACTCCCCATCCCGACTTTGTATAGATCAAACAATTATGAGATGCATAGGAAAAAAAATGCGAACTATAGGTTAAAAAACTATTGAACGTGACATTGTCTAATAGTTGGAGTTAAGGAGAGATGAAGGGGATATATCAGTTTGTGGTTACATTATAAAGTGGTTGGGTCAAAGGCACTGTAAAAAATCAGATCGTGGCTTTTCAAAGTTTCACTTTTCCTAAATCTATAGCGCATTAACAATCGTTTTAAAAATATTTTTTACTTATTTAAAATGTTAAAGTAAAAGTAATGACTTTGTAAATTAAGTGTACAAAACTGATGTAAATAATGTAACACAAAACAATTTTATTTCTCCAAGGCAAACTGCCTAGGAAATATTAATCAAACACACCTCAAATTCACGGTATAAAGTTAATGACTGTAAACACATTTCATCATGACCAAAGTAAACAATTTAAGGTTGGAAAAAAGAAACATAATTATGGTACACCATCAACACCACAATAAGTGCGTAGAGAAAATTGATCCATGAGACCTTTTTCAGAGAAACGATAGTCGAGAAAGTCAGCAAAATCAAAAGGCTTAAAGAGCAAAGGGTGTTCCTCATCCACCAGCTCGTCTGGAGCTTTAAAATTGCATCCACCTTTTGGGACCGCGAACAACCCTACGGAATATCTTGCCTCATTTCCACTCATCATCACTCGGTGAAACGGCGAATGCAACCTCCCATTTGACCATGCCTGCAAAGTTCACAAATTTTCAATAATGACATAAAAATTAACACACTGCGCATTTCGTTGGTCAATATATTGTAAGCACCAAATTAACCTCATCATAATCAACAAAATTTAAATGTGGTGAGAAAGGAACTTACTTTAAGAGAATCACCAATCATAGCTACAAAACTGTTTGGAGAAGGCTTATAGCTTATCCATTTCCCATCTTTTGTCATCACTTCTAAACCCCCCACTTGATTTTGGTACAATATGGTGGTAATGTTTTGGTCTGTGTGCTTCACAAGGCCTACTTTTGTGTCACTGGTTTCTGGGCCTTTGTATTTCATAACACGGAGAACATAATCAGTTGAGTTCATGTGCTCCTCCATGTACTTTTCAACCCCCAAACTCTCCAAAATCATCTTCCTAATCAACTGATCCAACTGTATTATAACCTCAGTGAAAGAATGTATAGTTTTGCTGTAAAAATGAAATAAATAAGAAAATGGCTGGCTAATTAAAAAAATGTGAATTGCAAAAGAAAGAAAAGAAGAGATCAAGTTAGTATAAGAAAGATTTAAATGTTTTTAATCCTTGTTAATATTTTCTTTAGATAATATATAATTTTTTTTAGTCCTAACAAATATACAACTTTAGCTTTTCATCTTTTGTTGTTTTGTTTTAGTACCAATCAAATTTGTTATTATCAGAATTGATATTTGTATGATGTAAAATATTTGATTTTCGGTATGAATCCTCTAGTTTTTGGAGAAAGAAACTATGATAATCTAAAATTCAACCATAAAATAAATAAAATTTTGTTAAGAATTGTTCTTTTAAAAGTTGAATTTGGGTTCTTCCGAATAATTTGTCATAAGGGTAGCAGTCTAATTACATATTGTTAGATAAGGATTAAAAATGAATCTTACAAGAACTATTTCAATATGAACAAAAATATTATTGTGAGTTGTGACTAAAACAAAACATCAAAAATCAAAAGTAATAATAAAAAGTGAAATATGTGCAATAACTAAGATACAGAAACTAAAAGCAAATAAATATGGTATATTGGCATAACTAAAAAAAATATATTTAGAACTATATGAAATTATAAAATGTCTACTTACCTAAAATTAAGGTTTCCTTGAGGCCACCAAATGTTGGTTATACTTTTTACTCTCTCAAAATCATTTGCATAGTCAATGCCCAAGCTTTCAAAAAGTGGTACCATAGGTGATTGCCCAAAATATTCTTGATGTTTCAGCTTACACACATTTACTAGCTTTTTCTCTAGAGGAAGATCAAAGACCTCTTCTATTGAACCAAATATGGCTTTGCGAAGTTCTAAAGGAATTTTATCAAAAGTTGCTTCAAAACAACCATATTCTACTAATGCCTCATAGATTTGGGACTTCACTAATTCCCTATTGGCTAAGTTAATGTTAGTGAAGTCAATAACCGGAAGCTTTTGTGAGGTTTCTGATCCCATCTCTTCACTTTCCCTTAATATTAGTGTAATTAGTTTGAAATTTGGTTGTGTTGTTGATTAATTATGGTGATTCTTCTATATATACTGTAATTGATTATAAAAGTATATATATATATATATATATATATATATATATATATATATATATATATTTTTTAAATAGATAAAATGATAATAGGTATTAGAAACTCATACACAAAAGTGGAGAAATCGAAGTTCGAATCCTAACTATAATGTGTGACATTTATTTTGATCAAATAAATTAATGGCTAAAATTTTATCTAATTAAATAAATATATCGAAATTCGAACGCTAATATCTACGCGCAATATTTCTAAAATGTGATCTTTGGGATTTTATTTATGATCCTCATGAAGCCATGTGCGTGTATGTTATAGTATATCATATTGGTTGTTACTAGGTAGTAATATTAAAGTAGAATTATTGGTTATGCAGATCTACGTTAATAGTGGGTCAACTATCCCAATTTATTTGAGTCAGTTGACTTCAGCATGCATATCAATGCACAACTTTGACGATTAATATTTTTAATTGTATAATAGTAAAAATTATAAAAATTTAATATTTGGAAAATACTCACCGAGATGAATCCAACGACATCTTATATGCTAATATTTATTTTTATTTATTGAGAGAAAAATATGGTCAAAACAAGATATATGAATAATATAAACATTCTAAATGACTCAAATAAATTGGGACGGAGGGAGTATTTGCTTTAACTAGTTGAAAATCCGGAAAACTATAATACTTCCTTCGGTTTTAAATATAAATAAAGGGGAATGTTAACATGTGCCCTTAAGGGCACAAGTTAAGAACACAAATATGAAAAAAAATTATTACAACTTATGTATTATTCAATTGTCTAAACATTAAATTCTCTATATCATTAAATGCACATTTCTATTTTTAGTTAGCTTATCATGTGCCCTTAGGGCACATGTTAACATAACCCATAAATAAAAGTCAAAATGTAACATTTTGACTTTTGCTTATATTTAAAATCGGAAGGAGTATCAATTTGTAGGAAGAATACGATCTTAACAACAATCATTGTAACTCCCGTTGACTGCTAGACGATCCAAGGTTGTCTAATAGTTGGAAGTTGGAGTTAGGGAGAGATGAAGGAAACGATAGATCAGTTTGTAGTTATGTTTTACAATGGTTGGATCAAAATCAAAGCAGAAAATCATTTACAGATTATGGCTTTTTACAGTGGTTTGATTTTAAAGTCTCATTTTCCCTAAATCGTTAACGTGTTAACAATTGTTTTAAAAATACTTTATGGTTATTTAAAACGTTAAAACTGAAATACTGACTTTGCAAATTAAGTGCAGAAAGCCAATGTAATAATGTACTAACACACAAAGTATTTTATTTCTCCAAGGCAAAGTGCCTAGGAAATATCAATTGTACACACCACAAAGTCATGTTACAAAGTCGATTGATGACTACAAACACATATCATTACGCCTAGGGTTAAATAAAAGCAACATAATTACGGTACACCATTAACACCACAATAAGTGCGCAGAGAAAATTGATCCACGCGGCCTTTTTCAGAGCAACGATAGTCGAGTAAGTCAGCAAAATCAAAAGGCTTAAAGAGCAAAGTTAATGTTAGTGAAGTCAATAACCGGAAGCTTTTGTGAAGTTTCTGATCCCATATCAATTTCTCTTAATTTTAGACTAAGTTTGAAATTGAATTCGGTTATGTTGTTGATTAATTTGGTGATTCTTATATATAAATGAATATGAAGGTATTTTTAAACTTATGCACATAAATGAAAAAGTCGGAGTTCATTTATATCAAATAAATTACTCACTTCGGTTCTATATATAAAAGAAAAATTATATTATAGGTTCGTTATAAAATGAATATATCTAGACTATATTATAGTGTAGATAGATTCATTTTATAATGAATTTAAAAAGTAAAATGTACTTCTCTTATATATAAAATCAGATATAATAATGGCTAAAATTTCATCTGAATAAGTGTATATATCATAATTCGAACTCTAATATTTATTTTTAAAATATGATCTCTCTGGGATTATATTGACGATAATTGAAATATCCTATCATGATGTCATGTGTGTGTATGTTATACTGTATAAAATAAATTGGTTGATATACTAGGTAGTAATATTAAAAGAAGAGGGATACATTGACTCCAAGAGTAACCCTTTTAAGTTACTCCACATCTTCATCCTTTATCTTGTTTTAATCTAATGGACCAATATTAATTATCATTAGTAATCATGTGACCTCATCTTATATAATTATTCTCACAATATTTATTTATGCTTTCCATTTATTACTCTATATAATTTACTCTTTCCTAAATCATATAAACTAGTATTCGTACCCGTGCCAAGCACGGACATAACGCATATTTCGAATTATTTAAGTATTAATTTTATATTTTGGTTTAAAAGTAGCTTTAATTCTCGTATTTTATAAAATGTGCAATTTTGGTCCAATAATTTTTTTGTCCAATTTTTACCACATATTATAAACAATTTAGACATTTAATCCTCCTCTTTATTTAACCTTTAATTTTGATATTTTGACATATTTATTAAAGAGTTTAAAGGACATACATTATCAGTGTAAACTAATTTTGCTCCGACAACAATTAAGAATGCTTTCACTTTCTCATGTCATATAAAGAAAGTAAGGTTAAGTGAAGTTACGTGACGGAAAATATAGTTGTAATTTGTTGACAGTGTAAAATTATTTTACGCTGTCTGTGCATATACTTTTTTCTCTTTTTTAAATGAGACGACACATAATATGTGTTGATGGCCACTTCATATTTAAAATTTAATTTATTATTTTTAAAATAATTAACATGATTTTTTCAAAAAAAAAAACTAAAAATGTTATTATTACCAACAAAAATTAGATCTTTTAAGAAACATATCATATTCTAAGGTCTCGTCACAATTATTATCATTAAGGTTAAATATATTTTTGGTCCTTTTAAATACTCATTTTTTTAGGTTTATTCCTTATAAAATCTTTCTTTAAATTTTGGTCTTTTAAATAACTATATCAGTTTCTAATTTTAGTCGGCGTTTTTTTTTAATATAAAAGATCACGTTTCATTTTCGAAATGAAATTTTTAATAACATCTCATTAGTTTAATAATTAACCATTTTAATATCTTATCTTCATAAATTTATCTATAACTTTAAATTAAAAAATTAATCATTTAAACTGAAGATTAAATAATCAAGTTATTGAGTTTAAAATATAAGTTTGTATTTTTAAAAGAATTAAAAGTATAGAGAACAATTTAAAAGGACTGAAAATGAATATTTTAGAGTTTTTTTATTGCAAAATAAATATTTTATGGGTTAGTTTTTACCCATAAAATTGTAATTATATTTTTTTGTTGAATAAAATATAAATATTTTAAAATAAGATGTGCACTTTTTTGTTTTTGATAGAAATGTGATGTATAGTTATATACTATGTTACATGGATATATGATATAAAGTCCGTATTAGTTTTTAAAATTAAATGTTCATCCCCGTATATAATTAAGATATATATTAAATATTTATTTATTTATTTGTAAAATATTCATCCCCGTGTATTATTTATGTTAAAAATTCATTTCTCTAGCTACTTATAAAATGTTCATCCCCGTGTATAAGATTTTATTTTTTGAAAATGGTATAAGATTGTATGTTAATATTTACCTCTACTAAAATATTAATTCACAATAATTAAAATACTACATTCGTCGAAAAATATTTAAGTATTTTGATAGAGTCAAGTCATTTATAACATACTCCTCCGATGCTTTTTATAAGAAACAATCAATATTTTAGGTTCATTGAAAACTAATATATATTTTGATAACTTTTTAGTTTTTCAAGATCAGTTGCAATTATACCTTGTCTCGACACCATCTACAGCCGGCCTTAATATTTAGTTTTGAGCTTTCATTTTCTTCTACTGGTAATGGATGATTTTACGTCAATTTTGGCCTAAAGTCACCCCTCTGCTCTTTTTTTTTTCCTTCTTGTTTTTAATCTAAATAAGTTATTATCACATATATTAGATCTTTCTTTTGTGTTTTTTTTTTGTTGTGATTTCGTCGTCTCAGTGGGACATTGTTTGATATCCTGTCTTGTTTGCGGTGTTTGTTTGTTGTCCCGTCTTGTTGCGGTGTTTGTTTGTTGTCCCGTCTTGTTGCAGTGTTTGTTTGTTGTCTCGTCTTGTTGTGGTGTTCGTTTGATTGAATCGGCAGATCAACTTCGGTCAACTACTGATTCACACATTGATTAAGTTCGTCAAAGATGCAGATTCAGAGGCAAAGATATTCTGGTTACTTTGATTTTATCATATTATTTGTAGGCATGAGTATGCCGTTTTATGCTATTAACTTGGATGCTGCGATTCATCATTTTTGTTTTTAGCGGTATTGAATTTGTACAGCTTTATTATTTAACCACTAAACCACTTGAATTCATATGAAATATGTTGGTAACACCACATAATAACTATGACTTTCAATGCATCAACTGCATTTTATTTTTCATCGCACTTTCAATCTTTTTTTTAATCCAATTATTGTTGTTTGATGTACCTAAACCACATTTTTTAAATATTTTGGTTGTGACGAACGATATTGTATTTCATTTTTTTCTCTTCCTATTTTTGTAATTTTTTTATGGCATTGCAATTTTTTTATCATATCCTCGAGTTTTCTTTTTATACTATAAATTCAATTTGTTTCATTGCTTATAAAATTTAAACTTTTTAAAACTCTTTATAAAATAACTAATTAATGTTATATTAGCTCCCAAAAATACAATTGTTGATGCAATAAATGATTATGATTTGGATTTAATTCCTGAAGAAGAAAAAAACGTATTTGAGTTATGATTCTCCGTATCATGTCAAATCGAATATTGACACACCAGATGATATTCATACTCCTGAATTCTTAAACACCACAATTGCATATGAAGTTTCGAAATATAAGGTAAGATTAAAAGTTGGAGTACCAATAATGTTGCTCGGAACATTGAACAATATTTGGGATTATGCAATGGTACACGGTTGATTGTTACAAAACTGAAAACATATGTCGTTGAAGGTAAAGTAATATATGACAACAATATATTGGTGAAAATTTTTTTATTCATAGACTATCATTGAATTCTTCAGATAAAAGAATCTCGTTCAAGTTTCAACGTAGCCAGTTTCTAGTGGTTGTTTCAAGTGGTTGAAAATATTAATAACCGACGAAAAAGAAAAATATACGGATAAAAACTGGAAATGTTGTTTATAAAGAAGTTTTTCGTATTATCCATATGTCACATATTTGTAAATTGTTATGTCACATATATGACCTGTGCGAATGCACGGGCATGGTGTCTAGTGGTAAAAGTATCCTTAAAAATTTTCAAAAGGGGTTCCTAAATATAAAATAGGGTCTTGTCAAACGGTGCCCCCGGGAAAATCTTTAAGAATTTCATTTAAGGAAATAATTTATTCAAAATGTTGAACATTTCAATTCTCGATACGTTGACTTCACACATTTTCATATTTTTTTTTATAAAATATTACCATTTAAAAGCTTAAAGAATGCCACAGGAACACTATTTAGCATTTGTCTATAAAATAATATAGATATAGACATCAAATTATTTATTTTATTAATTATAACTTTTTATTTAATAGTTTGTGGAAGTATTACACTTGTCATTGAAATATTAAATTTTAATGTTTTTTCTTTACATAAATGAATTAATTGTCGAATGTATGCAAAAAAGAATGCATGAGAGATCACCATTTTAGAGAAAAGAGAAAGGTAAAGACACCAAATTTTAGTGCTTGATATAAAGACTTTGTATGATGGACCAATATTTTTTTATCAATGGTGTAACATCCCCAATTTCCGAATTTGCCTAATTAATTTAATTAGAAATTATTCGTCTAAATTAAAATGAATTAAAGGTGACTACATGATTAAATTCATGGGAAATTAGGAATTTTATGTGTAGGATTTAGTAATTCTAATTAAAACTAAAGCTACATGATTACTACCTTAATCATGCTTATGAAAATTTAATTAGAATTCAAATTCCTCCCTCATGTGACTCAATTCCCTTTGGCTCTACACCTCATTTCTAAACTATGAGTCATAGTTCCACTTGAAACCTTGCCCATGACTCATAACTCTCCTAGCTTGCATGCAAAATGAAATCTTTTCTTCACACCTCACTTCAGCCAAGAGCAAGCTGAGCAAGAGCTCTTCTCTCTCCCTCTCCCACGTGAAGCATCAACAACCACACCCTTCCAAAGTTTTCAATTCTCCTTAACACTCAACTTTGGCAATTACCTTCACATGAAACACTAGCCTACAACAACATAAGTTCAGAGATTCCTAACCTGATATACAAACATAGAGTCAGTCCTGGATACTTGATTCCTTCACAATTCCAAGGCCTTACAAGATGAACAACAACAACACACACTTCACTTCACCACATTTCCACCCAATAACATTGCATGCAAGCTTAAGCCAGGCCAAGCTAGATATTGTTTCAAACCCAGAAATCCAACTATAAATAGCCCTCCATTCCAACTCACTGATCATCAACTCATCTTCAAATTCGTAGTTCAAAATTAAGGGGCTTTCCAAAGTCAAGAGTCTCAAATTCTGGTTCTCTGGTCGTGGGTATTGTTAGGAGTTGCTGTAGCTGCCGTAGAGAGCCCAGGAAGCAAGGAAAAGCTTCAATCCAGGTGGGTTCTTAGGCTAGTTTGGTTAGAATTCCCTTAATTTATGAATTTGCATGTTAACTTAAGGAATTAGGAATTAATTGTGTGAGGAGAATTAGCTCCCAAATTCTCTTCTATTCTGTTATATATTGACTATATTATATATCTGCACTTTCTCAGAGTTTGATTGTAGGTGATCCCTTGAAAAGTGTTGAAATTCGCAAAACAGGGGCTTTACTGCATTAACTCGCCATAGCGAGTTGCTAGCGAGCACTCATGGCGAGCTCCAGGTTCTGGGCTGAAGAACTTCGCCATGGCGAGCCCCAGCTCGCCTAGCGAGTTGTTTAGGCCAGTACCTGCAAGTTCGCCATGGCGAGCTTGCTAACTCGCCGTAGCGAGCTGACCCAGAATTGCCTCACATCTTCTATTTTTTTTTTTAAATGAATGATCACTCGTTTTATATCATAACCTGAGGAAGATATATTGCTATTATATAATGTATTTAATATTGTACGGAAAGTCAGACACAATTCTAAAAATTAGGGATGACTTAGAATTTAAGTTGTATGCTCCCCGGGAAGGAATTATATTGGTAGTATGTTACTCACTTTAGAATCAGTCGATCATGTGCGGTTTAGTATGCTGCTTATGGGCTTCCAATGGAATAACTCATTAGGAAAATCATTGTGAGCTTAATGTCGTGGTCGAATCGGTCAGCGGATATGGCGGGCCTTCGAGACATGCTCACCTCGAAGTGTCTTAGCGGAATAAAATCAACAAGATACTTTTGTGTGTTACACTTTTATTAATTATGATTATGATATTTATTATGATAGATTATCAATTATGGACTGATTAGGCACCCCGGCTTTATAGCCTAGGAGGGTAGTAGAATTCACTGGGACGAAGTGACTGTCTCACCCCACTCCCTATTTGAAACAGGAAAACAAGTTGATTAGGTAAGCCTTGGTGTTGGAGTCGCTGCTGCTATTTGGAGGATTGCATTTGATTCTTGCTTCCTTATTTATCTTATCGTGTTATCGTTTGTTTCCGCTGTTATTTCATGTACTCTTGATGTATTTGACACCTGTGTGTGTTATTAAACTTCTGCTGTAATAATAATGAATTCAGTACCTTTAATAATATTCCATGATTATTCTAGATTTATATATGGGGTGTTATAATTGGTATCAGAGCAGGTCGATTCAGATCTTGCGTGAGTTCATTAGTATTACCATTCTAATCCCAGTAGTTGTCTAGTTTCCCTACATACGTTCTAGGTGTCATGTCACTTTAGGCCTAGCTAACTTGATTTGATATTGGCAGCTATAGCGAAATGTCTGGACCGAGACGAGGACCTGGAAGGCCACCAAGAAGGCATGATAGTGATGAGGAACCAGAAGTGTTCGGAGATCCTAACGCCAACATGTTGGCAGAGATAATGCATCAGCATCAGCAGTTTCAAGCCCAGCAAGCGCAACAGCATCAGGAGTTTATGGCCATGTTTCAGCAGTACAAGAATGCTCCTCCTCCTCAGAACTTGGGGTCGAGCGCTGCCTTCCGCTGTTATTTCATGTACTCTTGATGTATTTGACACATGTGTGTGTTATTAAACTTTTGTTGTAATAATAATGAATTCAGTACCTTTAATAATATTCCATGATTATTCTAGATTTATCTATGGGGTGTTATAAATGGATACTTATTTCCTTTCATATGAATTTATATAAAAGACAATAATATATGTAAATTAACACATATTCTCATAAAGAATAATATTTGAAAACACAAATTTATATTAAATTGAAACTCCAATAAAAAAACATTAAGCAAAAACTAAAAAGATGCATAATCATGTTCAACAACTATTTCTCTATTTTAATAATTTTATTTGCCCATTTAGACAAATTTAAATTGGATCTTACTCATGTCTCGTTTAATGAAAATATTATTTTCTTAATATAAATAACGAAGACACACTCTAAGTCAACAATCTTTCCCCCTTTCACAACTTTTGGAATTTTTTTTTCTTCTCTACAACTTATTATCAAAAACTTAGATTTACAATATGAATTCTTTTTATTTTTTCTTTCGAGTTTGAAGTCTGAAATTTATAAATACAATTAACATAAAATATTAGTATATAATAAAATTACAAACATCGATAGAACCAACATCTAATAAGGATTTCTTGTAAACCATATCTCTTGAAGTTGGTCTTCGAAGTTGCAGATCAATGTTCTTCGCACTAAAACTCTAATTCGATCTTCCTACATAACAAAGAATAAATCATCATAATCTAAACTTTTTTTTAAAAAAAAGAAGTTTTTATTTTTTGCAATATTAAATCTCCCAAACATGCACAACTCTTAAAATCAATATCAATAATTGTTTCTTAGTGATATGTCCATAATAAAATCGTGCATAAGAGACATTGCTTTCACACAAAAATGAGAGAAACAACACAATACAAATTTTGAAATATGGATGAAAATGAAATGATTTTATGGATTTTGTTGTGGTAAAATAATTTATATTTATAGTGAGTTATAGAAACACAAAGATAGTTTGTATCGTAAACAGGGTCAAATGCTTGATCAAGACTTTCAATCAAATATTAATAAATCACAACGTTAAAATTGAAAAAGAATACAAAAAGTTCACATAAATTGTAAAATACAACGTATAAATAAAGAAGCAAAATATACACAACAAATTTTATGCATACCTTTTCTTCAAATCAAAGACACTTATGAACTTGGAATTAAACAACAACTTAGTTGAATTAAAAGAATTTTGAATTGTTGTAGTTCTTAGAAAAGAAACACATTTGTAAGAGTTTATAAGTTTATATTTGCAATGAAAAATAAAAAAATAAAATAGATAACTTGATTTTTATTGTAATACACAACATAAATATCTTGCCACATATTGGTTTTAGCCATTAACACAACGACTATTATGTTTTCAGTTTTACTAACAGCAACAAATGTATTCAACTCAGCAACATATAGACCAAAAAGGGTAACATTAAACTTGAGTCTGTGTAAATAATATGATTCAAAAATTTAATAAAGCATTGTAATATTTTGTCATTGCTTGAGTAAGATATAAAAACATATGTGATACTAACTCATCATAGTTCAACTAAATTGCAACCATTTTGTTCTTCAAACCATTGCGTTCATACTCCTTTTGAGCTCTAATGTCGGTTAACATTCTCATAATGTCTACAAAATATGATTATACACACGATTATTGATACCACATGTCTACAATGTTATAACGACAAAAACAACAAAAATACCTAACATACTAATACTTCTTACCATAAAGATAATTGGTATCATAGTCATGAACAAATGCTGGAACAAAATTTTAAATCTAATATATATTAAATGAAACTTTTTTTCAAGTTGCAAAGTTTAACCTTCATGTGGAATTGAAATGTTAATTTATACTCGTGCCTAGTAGTACGGTATGATCCACCGTTTGAAACAACTCCAAAATTCGTAATCAAGTAAACAACACATTCCTTAAGATCTTTCTCAAACTTATAAATCAGAGTGCAACGCGCTGTACCCTGTATTTTGTTTCCCTAAACAAAAAGACAATAGAATAATATTATAGAACGAAAAATATATTAAAACTCGGTGTAAATGAAATTTAAACATACAGAAGAGTTCTTACAGTTGAATCCATTAGTATCATATCCAAAGAAAATGGTGCATTGTTGCCGGACATATCGCGCACCAACCACATTCGAATTACACGAACTACAATATTCAAACTCTCATTAGTCTGGTTGATTTCGAATATCAGGTTAATTTTATTCGCCATTGTTTAGTAACTTAACAAATGAATTTGTGAGTTGGTTGTGGAAAATAGCAAATGAGTTTGTGAGAAAATTTTGGAGAAAAATAAGACATATTTACAGTTAGGTTTAGAAATATAAAAATTAAGAGCAAATTTATGAGATAATATCAGTTGCAATGTTGAATATGTAACATTCAAATAATAATAAAAAATATTTATTATAATAATTAAAAATTATACGTAACGGAAATATATTTATGATAATTAAAATATATATAAAAACGGTTAATTATAATAATTAAAAATATATTTATGATAATTAAAATATATATAAAAACGGTTAATTATAAAAATTAAAAATTATACGTAACAGAAATATATTTATGATAATTAAAAAATATATAGAAACGGTTAATGTATTAATTATATTTTGTATTAATATAAATGTTTTTAATTTTCATTATTATTAAAAATTGTAACGTCTTCAATTATTAATTAAAATTGAATATATTAAATGATAATATAATTTTTTTTGTATTTTCGTATTTAATTAAAAATGTAACTTTATAAAATATTAAATAAAATATTAAATAAAATTAAAATTAATGTCCTAGTATATTTTCATTAAAAGTGACACGTGTCACTTTTTCGTCAATAAGGTTTACTTTGTTTATAATATAGATATAAGAATCCAAAATTAATTACTATAAAAAAAATGAAAAAACAGAAAGAGAAAAAAAAGACTCTGCAATAATGGTTTCTTTTTTTGTAAATATATTTTCTACCAAAAAAAAAAGCAAAAATAATATCAAATCAGATAATATCTCTCTATAACCCAGTTTTTTTTTTTTTTTGAATGGCAAATATATAAATATATATAAATAAAAAAGAATTAGTACATCCAAAATAATTCACAAGTAGGAGTAAAAAAAGTACCGAACCCTAAAATAAAGAGAAAATACAAAGAAGTCATATATAGACATCTCCTATCTCTATAACCCATTTTGATTACATAATACTAGGGATGGCAAAGCGGGCCAACCCGCCCCGTCACGCCCCGCCCCGTCATTAACCTGTCTAAAAAGGGGCGGAGCGGGGCGGGCTAACTAGTGATGGTGGGTTGAAAAACTCAAACCGCCCCGTTTCATGGCGGATGGCGGGTTGGCGGGAGTGCCCCGTCAATAAAGTTTTAATTTTTTCATAAATTCCCAAAAATATCTTAAAGAATTATAAAAAAAAGTAAAATAAAAAACCACTCCAGGAAATCAAAATATAAACTAACAAGACGATAAGAAAAACAAAATTATCATTCAAATTTTAAAACATCCATGATTATAAAACCAAACAATCCGTACTTATAATAAAACTTGTAGAAGTGCTTAGTTTAAATTCAAAACAAACAAAACTTGGATTCCATTTAAATCCACAAAAATGCTAAGGTTTAGTAGTCTATCAACACAAACAAAACTTGGATTCAATGTTTAAATCCACACCAACAAAAATAAGCAATAAAAAATAATTAATCTTCAATCCAAATTAACAACGTCATTGATTGATGCTTGCTTCGATGTTGACGGTGAAGCTTCCTTTCCATCATCTTCATCATCAATATATATATATATATATATATATATATATATATATATATATATTAACCCTATTAGGTTAATTGAGTTGAATTTCTATTTTATAATATGGGTAAAAAAAAGAGAACTCATTAATAATGTGCTAAGATTTTTTTTAAAATAAAAATTGGTTAGATCCGACGGGTCAACCCGCCCCGCCCCGTCGTTGTCCCGTGTTTTTGCTGGTTAGGCGGGACGAGCCCCGCTCTTTTTGCGGATTGAAAATCTCAACCCACCCTGTCAAAAATAGCCGGTTAAACAGGCCGACCCGACGGGCTTGACCTGTTTTGCCATCCCTACATAATACATCTCCTATCTCTTCCTCATTTTTTTAAATCGATCATTTTTCTCTTCTAAATTATTTTGATCCTACATAGACCAATGGCAATGGTTAACAGAATATGATTCATTGATAAGAAGAAATCGTGAATTTTTGTTTTATTTGTTTTTATAACTAAGAAGAAATTGTGAATGAAATATGCTGCTGTATATTAGGGAATTTTTTTTATTTTTTTTTTGACTAAATTAGGGGGAAAAAAATTAATGATTGGTTTTTGTCAGAAAAATAATTGAGTTTTGGTCTTTAATGTTGGATAAAAGGAAAGGAAAGGGAAACATAGAATAATTAAAGGAATCCATAAATATTGTGAGAATAGTTATATAAGATGAGGTCACATGATTACTAATGATAATTAATATTGGTTCACTAGATTAAAACAAAATCAAGGGTGAGGATATGAAGTAACTCAAAAGAATTACTCTTGGAGTCAATATATCTCTCCTCATATTTAAATAGAATTATTGGTTATGCTCAACGTAAACCGTGGGTCAACTATATATATTATATGGCGGCTTTTAGCCTCGAATAGTTGAAAATTGGATAATTATTTTAATTTTTGGAAATACTATAATTGTTGGCATATTGGCTAAGTGTATAGAATTTATAAATTAGTTTTATTTTTTTTATTATCACCGTCAATTTAATTTGGTTTGACGGTCAGTTCTATTATAAATTCGCTTTTGTTACTATTTTTTATAGATTAAATTAATTAACAAAAATATATTTAAGAGTTAAATTAACTATTTAAAAATATATTTTAGATCAAAATAATTAATAGATGTTGAAATATCTCACCACATGTAGCTTAGATCACAAGTTTCATATTGTAACTACCTTTCCCTCCATGTAACAAACTTTGAGTAGTTATATTGTATAGTTAGTGCACATTAGCTTAACATAGAGCTTCACTACAACTTGTATATAAGGATTCATAACTGACTTTGTAACTAACTTTTCATTATTCATTCAATGAAGTTCATTTCCTTCACTTTCTTCTTTTACTCTAACATGGTATCAACCGCCTTTAAGATCCTCTTCCGCCGCCGTAACTGAATTTTCCGGCGACACTATGCCTCCTCGTGTTGCTCCGATGGAGCCTTCTCTTGATCAATCTTCTCCTTACTACGTTCATCCCGGTGATGGTCCATCTTCTGTCACCGTTACTCCCACTCTTACCGGTGCAAACTATCATGCTTGGTCGCGCTCCATGAAACGCGCTCTTGGCGCCAAAATGAAGCTTGAGTTCATCAATGGCGTCATTCCTGTTCCTGAAGACGATTTCGATCCTTCATTCCGAGCTTGGAATCGTTGTAACCAACTCGTATCTTCTTGGATTCTCAATTCCGTCACTGAATCAATTGCTCAATCCGTTGTTTTCCTTGAAAACGCCATTGACATTTGGAATGAGCTTCGTGAACGTTTCTCCCAAGGTGATCTCATTCGCATCTCTGAATTACAGCAGGAAATCTATGCATTGAGGCAAGATTCACGTTCTGTTACAGATTTCTACTCCGATCTCAAGATGTTATGGGAGGAATTAGAATTGTATCTCCCTATTCCAACTTGCACTTGCCGGCAGCGTTGTTCTTGTGCTGCGATGCGCACTGCCAGGCTCAACCACGTGCTTCTTCACACTATTCGTTTTCTTACCGGTCTCAATGAGAATTTTGCTACTATACGCTCTCAGATCCTTCTAATGGATCCTCTTCCACCTATCAATAAGGTGTTTTCCATGGTTTTACAACATGAACGTCAAAGTAACCTTGCTCCTAATGATGATTCGAAAGCCTTGATCAATGTTGCACGCCTGGCCAAGAATTCATCCTCTACAGGGAAAATTGATCGTTCTTGCTCCTTTTGTGGTAAGAGTAATCATAGAGTTGAAAATTGCTTCAAGAAGAATGGTCTTCCTCCTCACTTGAAGAAGCCTCAAGCTCATAGTGTTGCCTCTGAGGGAGGAAATGAATCTTCAAATGCAACACCTATGCCTACCTTCTCTCAAGAACAACTGAATATGCTAGTTTCTCTTCTTCATAATTCAAACCTCACTCAAGGTGCTGAAATTGCAAGCTCAAATCAGGTTGGTTCTTCCATGGTTCTTGATCATTCATCAGGAATCAACAAAGGTATAAGCTGTTTTTCTAATAATACATATAGTCTTGGCAAATGGATATTAGATTCAGGAGCTAGTCATCATATATGTATGTCCTTACAATGGTTTCAATCATATATTGAAATCACTTTTATGAACATTAAACTTCCAAATGGAAATTTTGCAATTGCAAAGTTCTCTGGCACTGTCAGATTTTCATCAAACTTGATCCTAAAAGATGTACTATATGTGCCTGATTTTTCTGTCAATTTAATTGTTGTATCTAAACTATGTCATTCACTTAATTGTTTGATAAAATTCATTGGCTCAAAATGTTATATTCAGGATCAGAAGACCCTGAAGATGATTGGTTTTGCTGATGAGCAGGAAGGATGGTATCTTTTGAACCTCTCAAATAACTTGGCACATGTGGCTTCCATTGAAGGTTCAAGCTTACCTACTATACCTATGTCTGCCCTTTGGCATTTTCGACTTGGCCAGCTATCCCATAATAGATTAGTTAGCTTACAATCCCAATTCCCTTTTGTTACAGTAGATCATAATGGAGTTTGTGACATTTGTCACCTTGCTAGGCAGAAAAAGCTCCTTAAAATAATAGTTTTAGCAAAGCTAGCTCACTTGGATATTTGGGGTCCATTTTCAATAAAATCCTTTCATAATCATTCTTACTTTCTAACTGCAGTAGATGATTATAGCAGATTTACATGGATTGTTTTAATGAAATCTAAAGCTGAAACTAGACAACATGTAATGAATTTAATCAAAATGATAAAGACTCAGTTTAATCATAATGTAAAGATTGTTAGGTCTGATAATGGCCCAGAGTTTTTAATGCATGATTTTTATTCATCTAATGGAATTTTACATCAAACTAGCTGTGTTGAGTCACCACAGCAAAATGGCAAAGTTGAAAGAAAACACCAGCACATTTTAAATATTGCCAGAGCTTAACTTTTTCAATCAAATCTTCCTAAACAATTCTGGTCATATGCTGTGCTTCATGCTACTTACATAATGAACAAAATCAACACTCCTGTACTTGGTGGAAAATCACCACATGAAATGCTATATAAAACATTACCTGATTTGAAAGATTTAAAAGTTTTTGGCTCACTTGCATATGCTTCAACATTACTTGTGCACAGAACAAAATTTTCCCCTAGAGCTAGAAAATGTGTTTACTTAGGGCATAAGCAAGGTGTTAAAGGTGCAATTCTTTATGATTTGCAGACAAAGGAAATCATCATTTCTAGGAATGTAACTTATCATGATCATATCCTTCCTTACATAACTCAAAACACCAAGTCTCATTGGCAGTATTTTTGCACTTCCCCAACTTCTACTATCCATCAATCACCTGAAACCCTTACCAATGACACTGTTAGCACTCACTCTGAGCCTATGAATCTCACACCTGACACTCATGTGACACAACCTGAACCTTCTACACAACTTGAGCCAGACACTCCCATAACACAACCTGAAACTTCTTCACAAATTGAGCCTACTATGTCTGTTTCTGACACATTGTCACTTGTCCCTGATACTCAACCTAATCCTTCACCTACACAACATGCTACGCCTGAAAGGATAAAACATAAGCCATCTTATTTGCAGGATTACTTGTGCAATGCTTCAGGTTCATCATCACAGTTTTCATCATCAGGTACTCTTTATCCCATATCTTCCTATCATTCTTTGGCTCAATTGTCTAATTCACATAGTGTCTTCACATTGTCTCTCACACAACACACAGAACCTAAATCTTATATTGAAGCTTGTAAGTTAGAACATTGGGTGCAGGCTATGAAAACTAAACTAGAGGCTCTAGCTAAAACAGGTACTTGGAAATTGGTAGACTTGCCCCCTAATGTGAAACCTGTAGGTTGTAAGTGGGTCTATAAGGTTAAACACAAAGCTGATGGTAGCATTGAAAGGTACAAAGCTAGATTAGTTGCCAAGGGTTACACACAAATTGAAGGCCTTGATTTCTTTGATACTTTTTCTCCTGTAGCCAAGCTCACTACAGTGAGAATGTTGTTTGCACTTGCTTCTGTGAAAGGGTGGTACTTACACCAATTGGATGTTAACAATGTTTTCCTTCATGGAGATTTATAGGAAGATGTATATATGAGTGTGCCAGATGGAGTTACAACTCATAAACCAAATCAAGTTTGTAAGTTACTCAAGAGCTTGTATGGCCTCAAGCAAGCAAGCAGAAAATGGTATGAAAAACTTACATCCTTGTTGGTTAGGGAGGGATATAAACAATCCAATTCTGATTATTCTCTCTTCACTCTCAGTCATCACAATAATTTCACTGTGTTACTTATCTATGTTGATGATATTGTATTGACTGGCACTAGTCTAGATGAAATTCAGAGAATCAAAACTATACTTGACAACAACTTCAAAATCAAAGACCTTGGCAATGTAAAATACTTTCTTGGCCTAGAAATTGCACAGTCCAAAGAAGGTATATGCATATCACAGAGGAAGTATTGCCTTGACCTGCTGACAGATTCAGGCTTGCTTGGCTCCAAGCCTGCCTCCACTCCTTTGGATCCCTCTATCAAATTGCACAATGATGAAGGCAAACCATTTGAAGATATTAGTCTGTACAGGAGATTAGTTGGGAAACTACTATACCTTACAAATACTAGGCCTGATATAGCCTATGCTACTCAACAGCTAAGCCAATTCCTGCACAAGCCAACTATGACACATTACAAGGCAGCTTGTATGTGTCATCAGATATCTCAAACATAATCCTGGCAGAGGACTCATGTATTACAGGAATTCAGAACTTCAATTATTGGGATACTCTGATGCTGATTGGGCAGGATGCCTTGACACAAGGAGATCAACTACAGGCCACTGTTTCTTTTTGGGATCCTCTCTTATTTCGTGGAAGGCTAAGAAGCAATTGACTATCTCCAAGTCATCTTCAGAGGCTGAATACAGGGCTCTATCTAGTGCAACTTGTGAATTAATATGGTTACAGTATTTGCTGAAGGATTTGCAAGTTGAATGTTCCAAATTGCCAATCATTTTCTGTGATAATCAAAGTGCATTGCACATAGCCTCCAACCCCGTGTTTCATGAGCGTACTAAACACCTTGAGATAGATTGCCATTTGGTTAGGGAAAAGGTGCAGTCAGGCTTATTAAGACTCTTATTTATCTCTACACAAGATCAGGTAGCTGACTTCCTCACCAAGTCGTTACCTGCTCCCAAGTTTCAAGGTTTTCTGTCCAAGCTTGGTATGCTTGATATCTATCAAGCCTCAGCTTGAGGGAGGATGTTGAAATATCTCACCACATGTAGCTTAGATCACAAGTTTCATATTGTAACTACCTTTCCCTCCATGTAACAAACTTTGAGTAGTTATATTGTATAGTTAGTGCACATTAGCTTAACATAGAGCTTCACTACAACTTGTATATAAGGATTCATAACTGACTTTGTAACTAACTTTTCATTATTCATTCAATGAAGTTCATTTCCTTCCCTTTCTTCTTTTACTCTAACAATAGAAAAGATATGTATGAAGTTAATTGCAATTTTAATACATTCAAAAAATTATGATGATAACATGATACACTACCAAGAGGGTGTGTTTGAGGTGGAGGAACACAAAAGTGGTATGACTATGAAGACTTATGGTGACAATTAGACTTGGTAACTTGTAGGACTATTTGAGGTAATTGGATACAAGAAGAGTCCAGTGTTGCAGCTTATGGAACTTATCTTAAATTCCAAGATTAAATTAAGAGGCAAGCGATTCTTCGAGAGTACAGAGCGGTACACTCTGTGGTTCGAAGAGAGTGTGGTGTAAGCAAGATGGAGAGAGCAGCACGGTGGTTGATGGGAAGTTGACATCACCATTGTTTGAAAGGCAAGGTGGAAAATTGTTGCGGATTGCCTGGCAAACTCGAAAAAATTGGAAACATGATGTTTGTTGTAGGCGGCGCATGGCGTGTGGGCTAGGCGGCGCAGACCCATGATGGTTGTCTTGGATTAGTCTGTTTACTGCCACGGTGTGGACTCCCCTACGCACGACGCGACCACGAGCTGTATATATACATGATATGTTTTTCTACAGCCGCTACGAAGAGAAAGGGTTTTGAGAGGGTTTTGAAGCAATTAATATCAAGTCTAGAATTAAGAGGGTCTTCTCTTAGGTTATTTCTAGTATTTGTAACTCATCTCTTTCACCTTGTAATTGTTATTATTGAAATCTTTTGGTCACGGGAAGAAATTTGGAAAATGTGTAGAAATTAGGAATTGTCTAATTTCTAGGAACTTTTGTAAAATCTTATTGTAATAATCAAGAAGTAACAATTTGAAAGTGGAAAGGAGAACTCTCTTTTCCAAAGTAGATTTATTAACATCGAACTAAATAAACAACTTGATTTGTGTCCTTTATTGCTTTCTTTAATTTGTTTATCTTTTGGTTGTGTCAATTTGGTTATTGCTCTTCCATTGTTTTGTTGGTTGCTTATTTGTTTTCCTTCACACTAATTAAGTTTTATATATATATATAGTTAGGATCAAATGACACCAATGTGTCAAACTTAGTACCATGACACCTTTGATAATTCTTTATCGGATAATCGTATTACAAAATCTACCGTTGGATTCAAAGCTATTATTATATAGATCATGTCTATAAAATTTAACATCAATCGGAAATCATTTGATATGTCAATGAGATGTATAAAAATTAACGTCTTACAAAATTTCGTCAAAACCGTTAATTTTGACCATTCTCTTTAACCCATCAAATGATTTCCGATTGATGTTAAATTTTATAGACATGATCTATACAATAATAGCTTTGAATCTAACGGTGGATTTTGTAATACGATAATTCGATAAAGAATTATCGAAGGTGTCATGATACTAAGTTTGACACATTGGTGTCATTTGATCCTAACTCATATATATATATATATATATATAGAAAGAGAGATAGAGTCAGGATCCGTTGACACCAAATAGTTTGACACCAAATGTTACACCTCTCAATAATGTTTTAACCGATATAAATTTTATAAAATCCACCGTTTGATTGAAAGTTTATATCATATAGATCATTTGTGTGAATTGTCAGACAAATTCAAAATCATTTTATATGTTATTGAGACGCATAAAGATTAACGACATTTAAAAAAACGCCCAAACCGTTAATTTTGATGTATCTCAATAACATATCAAATGATTTTAGATTTGTCTGACAATTCACACAAATGATCTATATGATATAAACTTTCAATCCAACGGTGGATTTTATAAAATTTATATCGGTTAAAACGTTATTAAGAGGTGTAACATTTGGTGTCAAACTATTTGGTGTCAACGGATCCTGACTCATACATATATATATATATATGGTAAAATATGTTTTTAGTCCCTACATTTTGCCTTATAATTAAGAATAGTCCCTACATTTTTTTATAGTTTAAAAAAACCCTATAATTTTTTCCATAATCAAAATTGGTACTCGTCGTTAATTTTTTTTAACAGAACGCTGATGATGCGCAATTAGTCATAACATGATGACACGTGTCTTTTAGCATGACTTCAGTTTGGGTTGTTGTTGTGGTTTTGGTTGAGTTTGTGGTGATGAAGATGAGGGTTGTGTTAGAGGAAGAAAGATAGAAAGAAAGATTTTATGTGGAAAGATGCACAATAAACTTGATAGAAAAAGACACATGTCACCATATTATTGGCTAAAAATTGTAGGACTTTTTTAAATCATAAAAAAAATATAGGGACTATTCTTAATTATAAGGCAAAATATAGGGATTAAAAACATATTTAACCCATATATATAACGTGATTAACCAATATCCAATGTTCATTTATTTAGTGATAAAACAAACTACAATCTATATTATAAACAAAGTAAAGGATGTTGACAAGAAAGTGACACGTGTTACTTTTATGAAAATATTTATGACATGAATTTTATTTAATATTTTATAACGTCACATTTTTAATTAAATACGAAAATGCAAAAAATTTATATTATCATTTATTATATTCAATTTTAATTAATAATTGAAGACGTTACAATTTTTTAATAATAATGAAAATTAAAAACATTTATATTAATACAAAATTTATTTAATACATTAACCGTTTCTATATATTTTTTAATTATCATAAATATATTTCCGTTACGTATAATTTTTAACTATTATAATTAACCGTTTTTATATATATATATATATATATATATATATATATATATATATATATATATATATATATATATATATATATATATATATATATATTATAATTATCATAAATATATTTCCGTTACGTATAATTTTAAATTATTATAATAAATATTTTTTATATTTATTTGAACGTTACATATTCAACATTGTAACCGATATTTTGTTATAAATTTTCTCTTAATTTTTATATTTTTAAACCTAACTATAAATATTGTTTCTTTTTCTCCAAAACCTTCTCACAAATTCATTTGCTATTTTCCACAACCAACTCACAAATTCATTTGTTAAGTTACTAAACAATGGCGAATAAAATTAACCTGATTTCCGAAATCAATCAAACTAATGAGAGTTTGAATATTGTAGTTCGTGTAATTCGCATGTGGTTGGTGCGCGATGTGTCTGGCAACAATGCACCATTTGCTTTGGATATGATACTAATGGATTCAACTGTAAGAACTATTCTATATGTTTAAATTTCATTTACACTGAGTTTAATATATTTTTCGTTGTAATATATTATTCTATTGTATTTTTGTTTAGGGAAACAAAATACAGGGTACAGTGCGTCACACTCTGATTTATAAGTTTGAGAAAGATCTTAAGGAAAATGTTGTTTACTCGATTAAAAATTTTGGAGTTGTTGCAAGCGGTGGATCATACCGTACTACTAGGCACGAGTATAAATTAAACTTTCAATTCCACACCAAGATTAAACTTTGCAACTTGAAAAAAGTTCCTTCTAATATATATTTGATTGAAAGTTCTGTTCCAACATTACTCCTGACTATGATACAAATTATCTTTATGGTAAGAAATTTTAGTACGTTATGTATTAGTTTTGTTGTTTTTGTTGTTATAAGGTTGACATGTGATATTACTAATCGTGTGTATAATCATATTTTGTAGACATTATGAGAATGTTAACCGGCATTGGAGCTCCAAATGAGTATGAACGCAATGGTTTGAAGACTAAAATGATTGCAATTCAGTTGAACTATGATGGGTTAGTATCACATGTGTTTTTTTTATATTATTTGATCTATCACAAAATATTAAAATGTTTTATTAAATTCGTGAATCATATAGGTTCAAGTTTAATGTTACCCTATTTGGTCAATATGTTGATGAGCTGAATGCATTTATTGCTGCTGGCAAAACTGAAAACACAATAGTCGTTGTGTTAATGGCCAAAATCAAGTTGTGGCAACGTATTTATGTAACTGACTACAAAAAAAATAAAATTCAAGTTATCTATTTTATTTTTTTATTTTTCATTGCAAATATAAACTTATAAACTGTGTACATGTAAATAAATTATTTTTATGTATCTAATATATTTTTTCTCCCCTATATATATTATAAACAAATGGAACCTCATTCATAAGAAGCTTACATGTATAAATTAAATTTTCAGTTCCACACGAAGGTTAAACTTTGCAACTTGAAAAAAGTTTCTTCTGATATATACATTTGATTGAAAGTCTTGATCAAATATTTGCTTCTGTTTACGATACAAACTATTTTTATGGTAAGAAATATTAGTATGTTATGTATTATATTTAGTTTTTATCATTATAACATGATTAAAAACATGTTGTATCTATAATCGTGTGTATAATCATATTTTGTAGAAATTATGAGAATGCTAACTGGCGTTGAAATTCAAAAGGAGTATTGACGCAATGGTTTGAAGACCAAAATGATTGCAATTCAGTTGAACTATAATATGTTAGTATCTCATATTAATTTATTGTACTCAAACTATGACAAAATATTCCAATGCTTTAAAAAATTCTTTAATCATATATGTTTTATTTACACATATTCAAGTTTAAAGTTTAATATGTTTGTATTAAATAAAAAAATTCTAAATTTAAGTTTTACATTATATTTTTGTTGGTTACAATAAAATATTAATTTATAATTTAATCTTTTTTATAATATTATTAAAGGTGACTTAATTTATTTTTTGTTACAAATAAATTATGATTAATAAAATAATGTTTCACTGTATATTTAAATGTGAAATAAAAAATGTGTTGATACATGCAAGTTATGATTAATAAAATAAACGTTTCGATATATTAAAGTTTTAATAGTTATATTATTAAAAATCATTAATAAGAAATGTTTCAATATTATATTAATTATCATAAAATTATATTATTATAAATTATTTTACCACAACAAAATCATTTCATTTTCATCCATATTTCAAAATTTGTATTGTGTTGTTTATCTCATTTTTGTGTGAAAACAATGTCTCTTATGCACGATTTTATTATTGACATATCACTAAGAAAATAATTATGGATATTGGTTGTAAGAGTTGTGCATGTTTGGAAGATTTAATATTGCAAAAAATATAAAACTTCTATTTTTTTTGTTTTGTTTAAAAGTTTTTTTTTTATATATAGGAGGGCATATGCCCGAAAAGGAATTACAACGAAATTAGCTTGGGAATATTGGTCTCAGCTTTATCCTCAAGAAAAATATGCAAAATTTGAGTCGGACATGACTCATAAAAAATCACAGAAGAATCTAAATCACAACTAATTATATGCGCAAGAGCATAAGCACACTGATTCGCTTCACGATTAATATGGCTAACCTCCACCTCCCACTCCAATCGCAATAATCTTCTAATGTGCTTCAACACGCTCCAAGTTTCACTTATCCCACATTCCTCACTGCTCAATCTCTTGACCACACTTAAAGAATCACCCTTCAGATTATGATGATTTATTCTATGTTATGTAGGGAGATCGAATTAGAGTTTTTCTGCGAAGAACATTGATCTGCAACTTCAAAGAACCCCAGGAAATTGGTAGTGGGAATGCATTGAACATGTACTTGAACCCTAGGGTACATGGTTCGATTTCCATGGAAGGCAAAAACTCCACTAGAGAGGGGGGGTGGAGAAGATGTTACATCTGTGTGTGTGTGTGTGTGTGTGTGTGTGTGTGTGTGTGTGTGTGTGTGTGTGTGTGTGTGTGTGTGTGTGTGTGTGTGTGTGTGTGTGTGTGTGTGTGTGTGTGTGTGTGTGTGTGTGTGTGTGTGTGTGTGTGTGTGTGTGTGTGTGTGTGTGTGTGTGTGTGTGTGTGTGTGTGTGTGTGTGTGTGTGTGTGTGTGTGTGTGTGTGTGTGTGTGTGTGTGTGTGTGTGTGTGTGTGTGTGTGTGTGTGTGTGTGTGTGTGTGTGTGTGTGTGTGTGTGTGTGTGTGTGTGTGTGTGTGTGTGTGTGTGTGTGTGTGTGTGTGTGTGTGTGTGTGTGTGTGTGTGTGTGTGTGTGTGTGTGTGTGTGTGTGTGTGTGTGTGTGTGTGTGTGTGTGTGTGTGTGTGTGTGTGTGTGTGTGTGTGTCTTCATTGTTTCTGTTAAGAAAATAATACTTTCATTAGACGGGATATATATGAGTAAGATCCAATTTAAATGTGTCCAAATGGGCAAACAAAATTATTAAAATAAAAAATAGTTGTTGAACACAAGTATGCTTCTTTTTAGTTTTTGTTTAATGATTTTTTATTGGAGTTTCAATTTAATATAAATTTGTGTTTTCAAATATTATTCTTTATGAGATTATGTGTTAATTTACATATATTATTGTCTTTTATATAAATTCATATGAAAGGAAATAAGTATCCATTAATAAAAAAAAATATTGGTCCATCATACGAAGTCTATGTTAAACACTAAAATTATGGTGTCTTTACCTTTCCCTTTCCTCTAAAATGATGATCTCTCATGCATTCTTCTTTGCATATATTCGACAATTAATTCATTTACGTAAAAAAAAAAACATTAAAATTTACTATTTCAATGACAAATGTACTTCCACGGAATATTCAATAAAAGATTTTAATTAATAAAATAAATGATTTGATATCTATATCTATATTATTTTATAGACAAATGCTAAATAGTGCCCCTGGAGCACTCTTTAAGCCTTTAAATAGTAATATTTTATAAAAAAAAAATTATGAAAATGTGTGAAATCAACGCATTGAGAATTGAAATGTTCATCATTTTGAATAAAAATATACCCATGTTTTTCCTATATTAATGGTTTTTGGTTGAACACTTCAAATTACATATTTTCCAACTTTTTCTCTTTAGCTATGTTGTTTGTATTTCTTCATATTATTTTCATTTTAGCTATATTCATTTTAATCTATATTTCATCAGTTTTTTAAATTTTTGCAGATGTGGATCTCAAAAGAAGAATGTAAATAATATATCAACTCCGAAGAAATTGGACAAAAGACATTTGACTATAATATGAGTCTTAAGTGATTATTATACTTCCTCACACGTATAAATGTAAATTGATTTAGAAGATGTATTGCATTGTTTTAGGTAATAAGTGTAATTAATATTGTAAATCATATTTCACAAGTTAAGCAATGGTGTTGCTTAGGTTGAATGATTATGTTATTGCTTTATTATAATTTATTTTTCATTACTAACTTTCATACGTATATTATTATTTTTCTTAGTAAATTTTATTTGTATAATTATAAAATTATAAATGATTTTATAATCATATTAATTAAAAAGTGGAAGAGACAATAATATACATCTTTTATACGAGGTTGCTTTTTTAAAATAAATAAATAAAAATAGGAAAAGATGTGAGGTCCAAAATCATATGCCAGTTTTGTTAATTAGATTATTGTATCTGTTGAGACCTTTTAGGGTGTTGGCTTCATTTGGTAAAATAAGCCTGATTCCATGATGTGGAGCATGATGTGTGGCACATCAGGGTTCACATCTGGACGCCCTACTGGACGCGCTTTCATTTATTTAAACGCGATCTTTTGAAAAAGATTTGTTTTTCAAATTAAATCGTGCCAGCTTTCGCGCCAAGGAACAAGATAATCTTTCATGGTTCTGTTTTATTTTATTGGCCGACTTTGATCAAAAAGATTTGAAATAAACAATTAAAAGATTATGATCAAATAAATCTCAAGGCAAAATTTATCAAGGCCAACTCGTCAAAGCCCATGAAGCTTGTTCTATATAAAGGAAGACTGAAGACCAATTATTCATCAACTGAAATCAAGAAGCTAAGTCTACAAATTGAGTCTTAGGGTTTTAGTTCTTTAGTTGTTCTTTGTTTTTTGTGAGCCTTCACTTGGATCATAGTTTTGATACAAGTAAGGACTGAGTTTATAGAGTTGTAATCTCTAGTTGTCTTTCTCCAAAGCTTTGAAGCAAGGAGTTAGATTGTGCAACACTCTAAGCCTTTAGGTACGAGTGCTTCGCTTGTCTAGGAGTGTGTCTCCAACTGAGTTTGTTATTAAATCCTTACTGGGTAAGGTTGAGGGGGAGTGAGCAGAGGTTCTCATATCTAGGAGTTCCTAGGTAGAATTAGCACGGGTAGTGATTAAGTGAGAAGTTGTAAACGGGGGAGTTTAGCTTTGAATTGATACTACCATAGTGGATTCATCCCTGGATTGGTATCCTCCAGAATAGGGCTTGTTATAAGTGCCGAACTGGGTTAACAAACTCACGTGTTCTTTTGTTTCCTGCACTTTATATTGTTTACTTGTTCATCAAGTTCAGTTGTTCACGATGTTGACACATTAGGCTACACATCGTACGATTCCTAAAGTGTACACATCGTGCTACACATCTGACACTTGCCACCAGAATTTCAATTGGCATCAGAGCAGGCACCCTGCCTGTTTGAGGGTGAGCTCCAGGGAAGTTACTTTCTGGAAACATGGACAAGGATGGAACAACGGTCAACAAACCACCCCTCCTGGATGGAACCAACTATGACTACTGGAAGCCAAGGATGATTGCCTTCCTAAAGTCACTTGACAGCAGAACTTGGAAAGCTGTGCTCAAAGGCTGGGAGCATCCCAAAATCTTGGATGCTAATGGTGTTGACACTGGTGTACTCAAGCCAGAGGAAGATTGGTCAGCTGCAGAAGACACTGCATCACTTGGAAACTCCAAAGCTTTGAATGCTTTATTCAATGGAGTGGACAAAAATATGTTCAGATTGATCAAGCAGTGTACTGTTGCAAAGAATGCTTGGGAGGTACTCAGAACCACTCATGAAGGCAATGCCAAGGTAAAAAGCTCAAGAATCCAACTTCTCAACACTAAGTTTGAAAACCTCAGAATGAAAGAAGAAGAATCAATTCATGAATTTCACATGAATTTGCTTGAGGTAGACAATTCCTTTGAGGCTCTAGGTGAAAAATTGTCTGAAGAAAAGCTGGTGAGAAAGATGCTTAGGTCCTTACCTAAGAGATTTAACATGAAAATCACAGCCATTGAAGAAGCTCAAGATATCCCAAGTATGAAACTTGAAGAACTTGTGAGCTCTCTTCAAACTTTTGAGATGAACTTAGGTGAGCAAACTGAGAAGAAAGGAAAAGGCATAGCTTTTGTATCTTGTGCTGGTGAAGAGGAAGAAGCTGTTGAATCAGATGATGACCTCTCAAATGACTTAGCCATGTTGGGAAGACAATTCAACAAGCTTCAAAGGAGGGTGGACAGAAGACCAAGGAGGAATGTGAGGAACATCCAGACTGACATCAGTAAACTAGGTAACACTTCAACAAAAACCAAAACTGATGATAAGTCAACTCAGAACAAGGGTGTTCAATGTCATGAATGTGAAGGCTTTGGTCATATAAGATCAGAATGTGGCACATATCTGAAGAAGCAGAAGAAAGGCCTAACTGTATCATGGTCTGATGAAGACTCTGACACTGACTCAGAGAATGTTGCTGCTAATCATGTTAGTGCCATGACTGGGGTGGATAATACTGATGATGAATCTGATGATGAAGAACTCACCTTTGATGAACTAGCCTCAGTCCATAAAAAGCTATTTATCAAGAGTGAGGAACTGTACAAGGTCAATGAAGAGCAGAAGGAAATCATCAGTCAACTGGAGACAGAGAAGGGTCAACTACAGAGTCAAGTTGCTAGTCTTGAAAGTGAAGTCAAGTTACTGTCAACCAACTTGAAAAATATGACCAAGTCTGTAAAGATGCTCAATCCTGGAACCAACATGCTTGATGAAATTTTGAAAGTAGGAAAGCATGCTGGTGACTCATCTGGTGTAGGATTTAAGAACAAACATCACAGCAAGAAGACAAATACTAAGTTTGTTCCTGCTCAGAAGAAACCTGACCCTAGCAGAATGTGGACACATCACACTCCACATCAGAGACCTGCTGGCAAAGAGAAGTTTAATGCTTGGAGATGCCACTACTGTGGGAAGAATGGTCACATCAAGCCCTTCTGTTACAAACTCTATGGATATCCCAAGAAAAAGCCTCAGGTGCAAGCCAAAACAGCAAGGGTCACTCCTAAGAAGATGTGGAAGCCTAAAGTTTCTGAAACTGCACATATTGCTCACACTTCTCTTAGAGCATCTTCTAGTAATGATTGGTATTTTGATAGTGGTTGTTCTAGGCATATGACTGGTGTTGAGAAATTTCTCACTAATATCAAGCCTCATACAACAAGCTTTGTAACCTTTGGAGATGGAGCAAAAGGTGAAATCAAGGGCAGTGGTAAACTCTGCAGCAAAGGCTTACCTGACCTAGATGATGTACTACTTGTCAAAGGTTTGAAGGCTAATCTTATCAGCATAAGCCAACTATGTGATCAAGGTCTTAAGGTCAACTTCACAAAGAATGAGTGTCTTATCACTTCTAACAAAGGAGAATTGTTGATGAGAGGATCTAGGTCAAGGGACAACTGCTATCTATGGATTCCTGATGAAACAGCTCACTCCACTACATGTTTGATAAGTCAGGAAGAAGAAGTAAAGCTTTGGCACCAAAGACTTGGCCATTTGAATCTGAAGGGAATGAAGAAGATTGTGTCCAAGGAAGCTATTAGAGGTCTACCAAAGCTTAAAATTGTTGAAGGCAATATATGTGGTGAATGTCAAGTTGGAAAGCAGGTTCAGATGTCACACCCAATGTTACAACATCAGGTGACATCCAGAGTTCTTGAACTACTACATATGGACTTAATGGGACCAATGCAGGTAGAGAGTATTGGTGGCAAAAGATATGCTTTTGTGGTTGTAGATGATTTCTCAAGGTTCACTTGGGTTAGCTTCATCAGAGAGAAGTCTGACACTTTTGATGCATTCAAAGAATTATGCCTTAGACTACAAAGAGAGAAGGATAGTGGCATTGTTAGAATCAGAAGTGATCATGGGAAAGAGTTTGAAAATTCAAGATTCTCTGAGTTTTGTGCTGATGAAGGAATTGGGCATGAGTTCTCCTCACCAATCACACCCCAACAAAATGGTGTAGTTGAGAGGAAGAACAGAACCTTGCAAGAGGCTGCAAGAGTTATGCTACATGCCAAGAAGCTACCTTACTACTTTTGGGCAGAGGCCATGAGTACTGCATGCTATATACACAACAGGGTAACTCTGAGAAAAGGTACCTCAACCACACTGTATGAGATATGGAAAGGAAGAAAACCAACTGTCAAACACTTCCATGTCTTTGGTAGCAAGTGCTATATCTTAGCTGACAGAGAGCAAAGGAGGAAGATGGATCCCAAGAGTGATGAAGGAATCTTTCTAGGCTATTCCATAACCAGCAGAGCCTATAGAGTCTTCAACAACAGAACAAGAACTATGATGGAATCCATCAATGTTGTCATAGATGACTGTTCAGATAATGAACCTGATGTTGATCCTGATGTGGACACATCTCACCCCCTGCCTGAAGACTCTGAAGTTATAGAGATTCCTGAGAAGACTGATCAGCAAGAAGATGTGACTCCAGTGAACAAGGGTCCCTCTGTTAGAGTTCAAAAGAATCATCCAAAAGAACTCATAATAGGGAATCCTGAGTCAGGGGTTATGACAAGGTCAAGAGAGGTTGTATCCAATGCTTGTTTTGTGTCAAAGGTAGAACCAAAGAATGTGAAAGAAGCCTTGACAGATGAGTTTTGGATTGAAGCTATGCAAGAGGAGCTGAACCAGTTCAAGAGGAATGAAGTGTGGGATTTAGTTCCTAGACCTGAAGGAGTCAACATCATTGGTACTAAATGGGTTTATAGGAATAAATCTGATGAAAGTGGTGTTGTGACTAGAAACAAGGCTAGGCTTGTGGCTCAAGGTTACTCTCAGATTGAAGGAGTAGACTTTGATGAAACATTTGCTCCTGTGGCACGTCTTGAGTCCATAAGATTACTTCTGGGAGTAGCATGTATCTTGAAATTCAAGCTATTCCAGATGGATGTGAAGAGTGCTTTCCTCAATGGCTACTTGAATGAGGAAGTTTATGTGGAGCAGCCCAAGGGATTTGTTGATCCAAATTATCCAGATCATGTCTACAGATTGAAGAAGGCATTATATGGATTAAAGCAAGCTCCTAGGGCATGGTATGAGAGGCTAACCAAATTTCTTGTGCAGCAAGGTTATAGAAAAGGAGAAACAGACAAAACCTTGTTTGTCAGAGAAGAAAAGGGCAAGTTCATGATTGCACAAATCTATGTAGATGACATTGTGTTTGGAGGAATGTCTGATCCAATGGTCAAGATGTTTGTGAATCAGATGCAGTCTGAATTTGAGATGAGCCTTGTAGGTGAACTTACCTACTTTCTTGGTCTGCAAGTCAAACAGATGGAAGATACAATTTTCATCTCTCAAAGCAAGTATGCCAAGAACATTGTGAAGAAATTTGGAATGGAGAATGCAAATCACAAAAGAACTCCTGCAGCAACCCATCTCAAACTTTCTAAAGATGAGCATGGTGTCAGTGTTGATCAAAGTCTATACAGAAGCATGATTGGCAGTCTACTTTATCTCACTGCAAGTAGACCTGATATTAGCTTTGCTGTTGGTGTGTGTGCAAGGTACCAAGCTGAGCCTAAGATGAGTCATCTAAATCAAGTTAAAAGGATTCTCAAGTATGTCAGTGGTACAAGTGATTATGGAATTCTCTACTCTCATGGTGAAGACACAAGATTGTTAGGTTATTGTGATGCTGACTGGGCAGGAAGTGCAGATGATAGGAAAAGCACTTCTGGTGGATGTTTCTTTTTGGGAAGCAACCTTATATCATGGTTCAGCAAGAAACAAAATTGTGTTTCTCTTTCTACAGCTGAGGCTGAGTATATTGCAGCAGGAAGTAGTTGCTCTCAGCTACTTTGGATGAAGCAGATGTTGGGTGAGTACAATGTGCAGCAAGATGTGCTCACATTATACTGTGACAATCTAAGTGCTATAAATATTTCCAAAAATCCTATCCAACATAGTAGGACAAAGCACATTGATATACGTCACCATTTCATTAGAGATCTTGTTGAAGACAATATTGTGACTCTAGAGCATGTTGCCACAGAAAATCAACTGGCAGATATTTTCACTAAGGCTTTAGATGCAAATAGGTTTGAGGTGTTAAGGGGCAAACTAGGTATTTGCCTCTTTGAGGATCAATAGCCATAATTGCTATTTAGACGTGCAACGGTTACCTGTTTTTTCCCTCCATCCATAGTTGCACGCAATCCAAAGGCAATATTTCCAACGGCTATTTCGCGTTCAAAACTCCAAGAAATCCGTTTACTCAAGATTTTTCTTATTGCCTACCACATTGATCACCACATTCGTTTCTCAACCACTCAAACGACCAAAAAATTTTCTTGATCTCTCTCAAACCCTTTGTTCATCTTTCTGCAATTTTCTTTGAAATCTTCATACAAAATCATCATCATCATCATGTCTACTGCAACCAAAACATCTCCTTCCACAAAAACAAACACTCCTCCATCATCACCAAAACCTAATTCCCCACATCAAGAAGATATTCAAGGTGACATGATCGTCGATGCCACTCCTGTCTCAATGATCAAGCCATCTGGATCAAAGAAGAAGAAGTCTAAACGATCAAGAAGGGAATCAACCCCCATTGCCGCAGAGGAAGATGTTGTTCCTTCTCCTTACACAGAAAAATCCAAAAAGAAGAAGAAGAAAAGCAAGAAGCCAAAGATTGGCTCACCAAAGAGGGTTCACACCATGGAAAGTCTGCATGTTGAACCTCTTCCTGCAAAATCTGGTGATGCAAATGCTGAAGCATCTATGGGTGTAGGTTCTTCAAAACCTAACCCTGAGAAGGCTGCTGTGAAGATTTCTGAGGGTCAAAGACACCCCTTGACTCAGAAGATCATTGATTCTGTGCTCCAGGCCCTGCAAGAACCTAATGTTGCGGCAGATGTTGGCACATCATTGCCACAAGGTGAAGAAGAGTCTCCTGCTGAAGAAGAGACTGCTGCTGTTGAAAAACCTGCTGTCATTCCTGATTCTCCTGATCAGGAATTTGTTGAAGAAGATCAACCTGCTGAGGTTGAGGAACCTGAAGATAATACCCAGTCTGACAAAGTTGTTGTGGATGTAGAAGGCTACAATTCTGACATCCCCTTGAAGAAGCTTACTGAGGAGAGTATTGCAAGAAGGACTAGAAGTGGTAAAGGTCCTGCTGTTGTTGAGATTTCTCCTGCTGCTACTAAGGAGAAGAAGAAGCCTGTTAAGAGGCAAGTCATGTATGGTCCCAAGAAGGGATTTAGTAAAGCTGTGGTTCCACCTGCAAAGAAGAAGACTCAGAAAAGAAAAGAGCCACCTACAAGTGACTCAGAGTACGATGTGGAGCAGGATGTAGCTCACATCAGTGAGTCTGAGGAAGAATCTGCTGAGGAACGCAATATGGAGCTTGATGTGATTCACATTGAGTCTGCTGTGAAGAAGAGCTATGGGAAGAAGAAAATTCCTCAGGGAATTCCTGACATCCCAGTTGATTTGATTTCCTTCCACAACCCTGCACATGCTGGAAAATGGAAGTACATTGCTCATAGAAGGTTAGCTCTGGAGAGGGAGCTCAGTGCTGAAGCCTTGCAGTGCAAGGAAGTTATGAGGTTGATCAAGCGTGCTGGCTTGATGAAGACTGTTACTGGACTGGGTGACTGCTATGAGAAGGTCGTCAAAGAGTTTTTGGTAAACATCCCTGCTGGTTGTGACAATCCTTTGGACAAGGAATACCAAACTGTTTTTGTGAGAGGTAAAGAAATTCACTTCTCTCCCACTGTTATCAACAAGTATCTGGGCAGAAGTGAGGAGCCCTTTGCTGAGATGGAGGCAAATGACAACTACATAATCAAGGCCATCACAGCTGGAAAGGTCAAGACTTGGCCTAAGAAGGGAAAATTGCAAGCAAGCAAGCTCACTCCAATCTACAACATCCTGAACAGGATTGCTGCTGCTAACTGGGTGCCTACCACACACAACTGTGATGTGGCTACAGGTTTGGCTAGGTTCATCTATACTGTGGGTAACAAAATTAACTTCGATTTTGGTACTTATATTTTTGATCAGACTATCAAACATGCCAAAACCCTAGCTGTCAAACTACCCATTGCCTTTCCTTCCCTACTGTGTGGAATCATATTGAGCCAGAGACCTGATGTTCTGGGCAAGGATGATTTGTCTTGCAGAAGAGAGTCTGCTATTTCTTTTAGTCTCAAGCAGTCTGATGTGACTCCTGATGTGGGCACATCCAGCTCAAACAATGCTATGTCTAGGACAGACATGATTGCTGCTTTAAAGGAGACTTGCAAGGCTCTGGATGAGAAGAAGGCCAAGCTGGAGGCAGTCATTGCTGGACTGGAGCTTGAGGATGAGCAAACAATGGCTGAGGATGAGGAATTGGAGGAGGAGGAGCCCAATGACTCTGAAGCTGAGGAAACTGATGGGAGCCAGGATATTTGAATTATTGTAATTCATTAATATTTCCCTGTACTCAGTATTTCCTTGTTTTTGCTTGTATTTTGTGGGCTATGCCCTGGATTTCTGATGCACCTTTGCGTGCCTGTTCTGTACCTGCTGCACTATTAACGGCCTGAGTGCCTCTTTCTGTTCATGCACCATCATCTCTACATCTCATGCTATCTGCATTCTATGGTGTGTTACTTACTCTCAGTATGTTTGTCATAATTTTTGGCTAAAAAGGGGGAGTAAAAATTAAAATGAAAAACTTTGAAGTCTTAACTGCAGCAAATTGTGATGTGTTGGGACAATATGATAATTTTGGGAGAAATTAGAGAGAATAGAACGAGAGAATTGAGACGAGAATTAAGAAAAAGAGTTAAATTCTATTCATCCACATGGGGCAACTTCTGAACTTCTGAACTTCTGAAACTTTCTCAACTTCTGAAGCACTGCAACTTCTGAGGCTCTGCTCAGCTTCTGAAGCACTACAACTTCTGAAGCTCTGCTCAGCTTCTGAAGCACTACAACTTCTGAAGCTCTGCTCAGCTTCTGAAGCACTACAACTTCTGAAGCTCTGCTCAGCTTCTGAAGCTCTATAACTTCTGAAGCTCTGCTCAGCTTCTGAAGCTTCTCCAACTTCTGAACTTCTGATGTGTGGCACATCTGACTACACATCTGGTATACATGCTTATTTTTCTTCAAATATTTTATCAACAAATTTTTGAAGAATTAGTTTTCTAAAGCATGTTCTTCTGAAGACCTCTTCTGTACATTTTCAACTGGGTGATGCATTCTTAAGAAGTCCAATTGAAGATGTTATCTAATTTCTACATGGTGATGCATTCTTAAGAAGCCTGTAGAAGTTATTTTGTGTGATGTTTGACACATCTGTGAGTTTTAACTTGGTCATGCATTCTTAAGAAGCCAAGTTTAAAACTTCTCTATTTCTCTCTAGGTCATGCATTCTGAAGAAGCCTATAGGGGATATGAGATTTAGGGGGAGTACATGGAAAGTGCTCTAGTTCAAAGGGGAGTAGACTATTACTGGGTTTGCTACCCTCCCTTATGTGTGCATGGAATCTCATGCTTGTATGTGTCTGAGAATTTGTTTTTCTCAGTCTTTGGGAATTTATTTTCCTATCTTGTGAGAGTTTATTTCTCTCTTTATTTGCGAGGCTCTGATCCGCTGCTGTATGCCTCTGATGTGTCTACACATCTCTCCAAGTTTAGTTGGGAGACTCAAGGATTATTTTAGCCCAAAATTTGCCAAAGGGGGAGATTGTTGAGACCTTTTAGGGTGTTGGCTTCATTTGGTAAAATAAGCCTGATTCCATGATGTGGAGCATGATGTGTGGCACATCAGGGTTCACATCTGGACGCCCTACTGGACGCGCTTTCATTTATTTAAACGCGATCTTTTGAAAAAGATTTGTTTTTCAAATTAAATCGTGCCAGCTTTCGCGCCAAGGAACAAGATAATCTTTCATGGTTCTGTTTTATTTTATTGGCCGACTTTGATCAAAAAGATTTGAAATAAACAATTAAAAGATTATGATCAAATAAATCTCAAGGCAAAATTTATCAAGGCCAACTCGTCAAAGCCCATGAAGCTTGTTCTATATAAAGGAAGACTGAAGACCAATTATTCATCAACTGAAATCAAGAAGCTAAGTCTACAAATTGAGTCTTAGGGTTTTAGTTCTTTAGTTGTTCTTTGTTTTTTGTGAGCCTTCACTTGGATCATAGTTTTGATACAAGTAAGGACTGAGTTTATAGAGTTGTAATCTCTAGTTGTCTTTCTCCAAAGCTTTGAAGCAAGGAGTTAGATTGTGCAACACTCTAAGCCTTTAGGTACGAGTGCTTCGCTTGTCTAGGAGTGTGTCTCCAACTGAGTTTGTTATTAAATCCTTACTGGGTAAGGTTGAGGGGGAGTGAGCAGAGGTTCTCATATCTAGGAGTTCCTAGGTAGAATTAGCACGGGTAGTGATTAAGTGAGAAGTTGTAAACGGGGGAGTTTAGCTTTGAATTGATACTACCATAGTGGATTCATCCCTGGATTGGTATCCTCCAGAATAGGGCTTGTTATAAGTGCCGAACTGGGTTAACAAACTCACGTGTTCTTTTGTTTCCTGCACTTTATATTGTTTACTTGTTCATCAAGTTCAGTTGTTCACGATGTTGACACATTAGGCTACACATCGTACGATTCCTAAAGTGTACACATCGTGCTACACATCTGACACTTGCCACCAGAATTTCAGTATCGTAACAAAAAATATGAAAGAATAAAGAAATGTATATTTTTATAATATTTTCTCAATTCTTTAGTAACGAATAATAAACAACAAACAAATAAAGTAAAATTATTTTACAATTTCTCTTGCAAAAATTTAAAAGAAATTTCATTTAATTTGTTTCCCTAAATACAAACAAAGGTATATATAAAATAAAAATCATTTTAAACTTAATCGTGGCATTAAAAAAAATGAAAAATTTACATACAATACTTGAAAATTAAAAAAAATACTATATTAAAAAATAAAACAAATAAGTTCGATCTTTAACATGTTCTTTGACAAAAGATTGACACTGCTAAAAAATTTATATTAGTGGCTAGACTTACACACTTTTAAATGTGGATAAATAGTGAATTTTAGTTCGAAAAAGTCCGGTCCCCTTATAATATCTTTTATACTAACTAAGTTATACTATGGGATCCCGATGATGAAGATTTTACATGTAATAATGAATGTTTAATATAAATGATATATTAACATGATTTTAATTTATTTTTAAAAAATATCATTATTATTTAAGTATTATAAAAAAAAAACATTTGAAAAAATAACCAAGACATTAGTATCAAGTGAATTACTGGTGGAAACAATCATTGGCTAGACTATACTTACCTGTGCTCGAACTTTGGAACGGAGGCTAAAAAAAAGCATTTGAAAAATTAATTCACCTCAAAATTCAAAGTTGAATTTGTTACTCCATCCGATATTTTTTATAAGAAACTTTTACTTTTTAAATTCATTCAATAATTAATGTATTTGGTTTATATTATAGACCTAATATATTAGTTATTTAATAAACCTAAAATATTGATTGTTTCTTATAAAAAGAACCGGAAGACATGTCATAAAAGACTTGACTTTATCAAAAGACTTAAATACTTTTCGACGAATGTAGTATTTTAATTATTGTGAATTAATATTTTAGTAGAGATAAGCATAAATAATATACCATTTTCAAAAAAAAAAAAATCTTACACACGGGGATGAACATTTTATAAGTAGTTAGAGAAATGAATGTTTAGCATAAATAATACACAGAGGATGAATATTTTACAAATAAAGAAATAAATATTTAATATATATCTTAATTATACGGTTAATGTAATTTATCGTGAAGTATTTGCAAATGTGTAGTATGCATAAGTTTTTAAGTTGTACTATTTTTCTTTGAATCTATTGATAACCTAATGTTGCTAATGTTAACTTTAAGTATTTTAACTATTTTTTTTAATTCAAGTTTCATTACATCAAAATTAATATTTTGGGTTTTTGGCTACACAAGCATCAATTTTATACTCTTTGTAATTCATATTAATTAGATACTCATTCCCAAATTAACCGATCATGTGTAAACCAATCATATTCGTGTATAAAAAATATCAATTGTACAGAACATAAATTGCTTTACTGACCTGTGCAAACTTGAAGCCGTAAAATATCAATTTTCCGAGAGACTGTTGTTCTATAAAAGCAGATTTTGAATCTAATTGACATGTGAAAAACCATATACCTATTAATGTACAACTTTTAAAAAAAACTACCGATGTATGTCTATCAAAAATAAAAGAAATATTTTGTGAATTTTGAACTTATTTTCTAAAACTACCAATGAAACACGTTTTTATAACAAAATGGGTAAGATTGCATAGACTAAGATTGAGGCGTTTTTTAAAATTAGAAATTTGGTTGAAGAAGCAATAAAAGGATCTCTAATATTAAGATTGTAATTGAGAACTTACAGAAGATTGAAGCCATGAGGAAGCACGAAACAGTGCGAATCGAGTGGTGCGAGGGGTGGGAAGGAAGAGTTGGAGAGAAGGGTTAGGGTTAGGGTACGAGATTAGGGAAAGTGAGGAGAGTGAAAGAGAGGTTTGTTATTGGTTTTAGATTTCAGTTTTGGCTAACAAACCCGCATAGCTCTTTGACCATCGTTCTTCTTCTTCTTTCCCGCTCTCTGATTGGAATTTCTTTTCTAAGTAGTTGTGGTAATACCAAATAAATCTATTTATTTTATTTAAGTTGTATTAAAATTTTAAATAAGTGAATGTGACTATACTTCTTTTTATATGTTAGACTAAAATTAGAAATTGATAGTTATTTAAAGGGGTTTGTTAATCTAGACCCACTTAAAAATATGTGGGTTTAAATTAGCAAACCCCATATGATATCAATATTTTATAAGTAATAAATCTGAAAAGTTGAGTATTTAAAAGGACAAAAAAATATATTTAACTTTAATTCGAAGCATTATTAATTGTTATCAGTGCAAAGTTAGTTTACATTGATAATGCATGTCCTTTAAACTCTTTAAAAAATATGACAAGTTATCAAAATGAAAGGTTAAATAAAGAGGCGGATTAAATGTCTAAATTGTTTATAATAGGTGACAAAAATTAGACAAAAAACTGCTGGACCAAAATTGCACATTTTATAAAATACGATGATTAAAACTATTTTTAAGCCAAAATATAAAATTAATAATTAAAAAAATTGAAACATGCGTTATTTCTTTATTTATGAATAACGTGCGGTTGCAATGGATAAATGCAATTTAAATATAATTTTTTGTCCCATTCAAAGGGTAAAAATTGATTAATGCAATCTAAAAAATTATTTTTATATGAATGTATTTAAATGCATGTGAAACTAACATTCGATTTGCTTTTAAGTTAAGCAAAGTTAATTTATCAAATTCAATTATTGTCAGGCAGAATCAAACAACACTATGTCACTTACACTTACTATAATATACAAACAAATTAAGAATGCATGGTGATAGAATAATCACGTGTCCATGACGTGAGGGCAATGTACAATTTTGGGGCTACTAATTTGAACTTTAAACAGCTTAGAAAGTAAAAGCCTAAAAACAAGGTGAAGTAGAAGAGTTAGTGGAATTGACAGAGGGAAAAAACTATAGAGAAAGAGAGTATGATTTATCCACACTATCAAGTGTTGCTAGCTTAATACTAATAAATCAATGTAGTGAAGAAAATAATTTTGTTTTTTTTTAAGTTATCTAATAAGTAAATAAATGAATTTTCTTTTCTTTCTAAAAACTTATTGAAGAAAAAACAAAACAAAAATTTGGAGGATATAAACCTAACCTTAAAAATAGAAATTCCTCATTTCGTAGGGAATTATTTTAAAACTTGGGTTCAAGTTTGCTGTTGTGTGGTTTATTTATAATTCTCGGAATAATTTAATCTTTTCGCAAGGAATCATTTTAATTTTGTTGATGTTTTGGTTGAAAATGTGAAACTTTTATCTTGAAAGTGATATCTATAATATATCTAAATATTTTGATACTTCCCGCTTTTTCTACGAGAGGAAGATGCAACATGTCTTGTGCCAAAGCCGATAGAGGTTTGTGATGAATTATGTTCACTTTGATTGATGGGTGGCTTGATCATGCCTCTCTTCCTCTTTTTTTGCTTTTCAAGTACTCACAAATACTTTTTTTTTACTATTTTTAGATTCTATATATACTTGTAAAGACGGGTTATTTTTCTTATTATATTTATATGGTTTGCCATAAAAAAGTTGTCACTAATTAGGACCAAATTACCTATTATTATAATTTAATTGCAAAGTAGAAATATACAAAATATAAAAGCTTGAAAAATGAAAAGATTGTTAAGAGTGTGTAACCTTTTTTTCTTTCAAGTTATGTCTCACCTTTTATACATATATACTATATATACACCACTGATCTTGCCCTTCCTTTTCTCTCTATCTACTTTCTAGCTAGAAGTTGTCAAAGTGGAATTCATTACGATACAGAAAAGTTCCTTTTAGTTTGAATTGATTTATAAATTATCAGAAAAAGATTTTATATACACCCTTTGTAGCTAGATGTGTGGCCTGTTTATAGTAGATTTTTCTTAGACTTAATTAATTCATATTCACAAAATCGACTTTTTAAAGTAAGGTAGAAGTTGTGCTCCATTTATACAATACATATCTCATTTCTAATACTAGACTAGACATATGGTGTTGATAATCTGAGTAACTAATAGCATGTCCTTAAGAGGCAGCCCAAAAAATCTAGAGTTAGATGAACACTAATAATATCTTAAATATTGGGTTGGATTTAAGTTAAGCAAAATACAAGCTATTTGACATACTCATTTTTTGTATATAGATGCTTATAAAGTCGTATTTAACTTTGAGTTCTTATATCCTAATGTTTAGTAGTACAGCAACCCACAAAAACTGAGTTAGTAGTTTTAATGATCTTTTTAAATTTCACATTTTCACTCTCTATAATCTATACTTTTTTAATTAGTTTTTTGGCCTAGTCCCTTAATCTTGCAATAATTTTTTATTTTCCGTCTTAAATAAATTTTTATTCATAAAAAGATAGAGATTTTATAGAGAAAAATTGTAAATCTATTTAGTAATTTATACTAGCGTACTAATTGAAGTGGTTTTAATTAGTAGATGTTTTCGTCTTTTAGCTATTTAGTTTAAAGTTGAATCTCTACTCAATATGTAAAGAAAAAACAAATATACAAAGAGATGAACTTCATTAAATAAATTTAAGATAGTTCAAGAGATTAATATCTATAGTTGTATTTGAGGAAAATTAATTTTAACAGAATTGATTTTATAAAATTGATTATGATCAAAATTGAACTTGATCAAAATTGATTTATATTTGAATATATTCATGTAAAAATGAGTTGAACAAAAAATTTTGAGTGTAAAAATCAATTTTAGACTTAGAAGCTACGATTTCTAACTTCAAATAGAATAAATTCTGGAAGCAAAATCAATTATACTTTTCATAAACCAAACAAACCAGAATTAATTTTACACGTCTAGAATCAATTCTGGTAACTTCATAATTGAAACCAAACATACACTAAGAAAATTGATTTTGATAGAATTGATTTTGTAAAATTGATTCTGACTAAAATTGATTTATGTTTGTATATATTCATGTAAAAGTGAGTTGAACAAAAAATTAAGTGTAAAAATTAATTCTAGAATCAGAAGTTACGATTTCTAGCTTTAAGCAGAATCAATTCTAGAAGCAGAATCAATTATACTTTTCATAACCAAACAAATCAGAATCAATTATACACGTCTAAAATCAATTCTAGCAACTCTAGAATTGAAACCAAACATACACTAGTAAGTGTGTTTGGTTTCAATTCTAGCTCTTCTAGAATTGATTCTGGAGATGTAGAATTGATACTGACTTGTTTGGTTTCTCAAAAGTAAAATTGATTCTGCCTCCATAATTGATTCTACTTGAAGCTAGAAATAGTAGCTTCTGGTTTCTAGAATTGATTCTCACACATTTACACTTAAATATTTTGTTCAACTCACTTTTACATGAAAGTATCCAAACATAAATCAATTATGCTAAAATCAATTCTGCTAAAATCAATTCTACCAAAATCAATTCTATCAAAAGCAATTATATCTAAAGTGAAACCAAACATACACTCATATTCAAAGAACCATAATTGAATTTCTAAGGTTGATTTTATCTCTTATTTTGTTACTAATGTTTTGGCGTTATAATTTGAAATCTTTTGTTTTTGACAGCCCTCTACCGAGATAAATTCTAATATGAATCACTTATTCAAGTGGTCCATGGTGGACTAAAGGTATAACGAATACGAATTTTACAAAATCTACTGTTGGACCACTTATTGAGTTTTGCCCTAACAAACATCTTTCTAAAATAAAACCACTTAAATTATTTTGATTAAAATATAAAATAATTACATTTACAATAAAAGAAAAAATTGGCTTTCACCCTTTGATTTCTAGGGAAATAATGGGGTGCTAGTGATCTAGAGTTCGGGGCGAATTTTGATATCAAATGATTTCAGTTCTCTTCTAAATATAATTGCGGAAAATCGAATCGTGATCCTTCCTATTAAAATCAGCGTCAGTCATCAGTAGATGAAATTACATTTACAATAATGTAATGAGCATAACATGTGTGCATGCATGCGTTACTAAATAAATAAGACATGGTGTGCAAAATAAATAGATGGTGCATGCAGTAATGTTTTGAAAGTGGTCACATAAATTAAGAAGCATTTTATTGAGTAAAAGTGGAAACTTCACCAATCCACTAACAATTTGTAGCACATGGAAATGGAGATGATTTTCAGACAAACATACCCTGAAACATGAATGACAGTATGTGGAAAACACAAGGTGAGACAAAAGCACCGTCAGATCCCAACAACGATACACTCTTAAGAGATTACATTTATTTAATTCTGAAAAAGTTAGTGTTAGGTTCCTAAAAATAAGAGGGGCGTGTGGACATGGCATTGGGGGTATGGAACTTAATTGTTCTGTTCTGTTCTGTTTCTTGGGTGCTGTTTATTGCATGCTGTTGCTGTTCAAAGTAAAAACGACAAACACAAAAAGGCCAAACATATATACACAAAGTAAATTAAATACTACTATGGTTAAAAAAATGTTAACAATGGCTCTTTGGACAAAATTGTGCAGTCAATTTTTGAGAATTATAAATAAATTGTATCAAAATATTTGATTGGAGCCGATAATAAACCGAGTCAATTTTAATAAAGTTTGAGACTTAGTTTGATAATTTTTTCGTTGAATTTAATATATTCAAGAATTAAGTGAGATGAATTTGAGCTGAAAATTATTTCCTTCAATTAAATAAACTTGAACATGAGGCGGAGTAGTATATAATTCGATTGGTTAGGTTTTTCCGTCCCATTTTAAATGATACTGTTTGAGCAAATATATTATTCACATATCTCATTTTAAATGATCTAGTGATATTTTACAAATTAATAAAAACAAATATTACCATATATTATTCACATATCTCATTTTAAATGATCTAGTAATGTTCTGACGAGTAATTTCAAATTTTTAATAATTTTACTAGTATACAAGTAATGAAATATATTAATGATCAAAGTTGTACACTAACAAATATGAAGTAGATTCATTAACTAGTGCCCTTAGAAATGGTTACCATTTTTTTAAAAAAATAATTGGTAAAAATCGCTCTTTGGATAAATCAATAAATACAAATATTAGAATATAAGATGTTAGATTTGTTTCGATAAATATTTTCAAAATAATACATTTTTATAATTTAACTAATACACAAGTAAAATGTATTTTGAAAATTTTATGATTTTCAAATTTGCATATTTTAACGGCTTTTTTCAATAATATACAAGTAAAAATATGAATGATCAAAATAGTAGATTAACAAACATAAGTGATTAACTATATTATTTATTTTGAGACAGAGTAGGAACAATCAAAATTTTGCATTGACAGACTACGGTTCGATCCCTCGCAACTGCGATCGGGAGGGGGCTGGAACCACTTGATGTCAGAACTGACCCCCGAACCAGATTCAACTGGTGGTGAAAAACCGAAAACAAAAAAATTTGCATTGACAAATATGAAGTGATCGGTCGTATCATTTATTTTGAAACGAAGTGATAGTAATAGTAACATTATTGAGAAAAGTGTCAAAGTAATGAAGGATAATTTTATAAACTAATCCATAATTTTATTTTTTTATATCTAATTTATATTGTATAAACTGTTTGCATAAGCTCTATAATACATTATGCCAAACGGACCTTTTATATTGTGGCATGGAGGAAGTAGTAAAATAGCTCCACACAATAGGCGTGAGATGAGGAAAAGCAGTCAACGTTGGGCAAACGTCATGGTAAGGAAAGTTAAGGAACAAAAGCTGAGAAAAGCCGTCATGTCTCATACTTTAACGGCTGAATCAAAGGAATTAAAACAAAGTTGGGTTTGCGTCAGAGTTTGCTTCACATAAATCATCTTCATGACGACACCATTATTCTTCAACGTATGGGTCTTGTCTTTTGTCTTGTGTTTTAGAGCGTGATATCAAAGTGTGCAAGTCCGTGTCTGCTGCATAACATAAACCCAAAACTAAACAGAATCATCAAATCAAATCAAAGTGGCTGAGGAGACATAAAGACAATAGTCTATAGAATGAATCAATGTCATGTTTGTTCATATCTTTGCTTCTTCTTAATTGTTGTGGGCCATATAAGCACCAACTACAACTACTTCTTCCATGGATAACCTAGGAGTTGGATATTAATCATCACTCGTATTCATGATCATTGCTAATCAATTATCCCCATTGACTCATGCATATATCTGGACTTAAACATACTCCCTTCATCTTATAAAAGGTGTAAATAAACATATTCCTTCTTTGACCCAAGATATTAAGAAAAATAGAAAATACTATTTAGTAAGAATATTTATGAAGAAGAATTGCAAGAATAAATCTTCATTCTTGTTTACATCAATTATCTCCATGATTTTTACTAAAAGAGTATATTAAAATTACATCATCTTATAAGATAATGTCATGTGTTATTCTTGTATTTCTTCTCTAAAATAATTCTTACTAAATAGCAATGCTCAAGAAAAATAAGTCAAAGAAATTTGATATAATTCTCTCTGTTTTTATAGATTAAAAACTATAATAAAATTATTATAAAAAAAGTGTGAAAAATTTCAAATCTTTCATAGTGTTCCTTCCGGTCTTATTTATAAGTAAAAGTTGTTTTTTAGATTCATTCAATCATTAATGTATTTAGCTTAAATATAAATTAAATATATCAATTTTTTAATGAATTTAAAAAGTAATTTTTGCTTATAAATAAGGTTGGAGGGAATACGCAAGTTAGAAATAACATCATAATAAATATTAATTTTACAAAATATACCGTTGAATTTAAAGTTGAAAAATTCTAAACAGTGCCCCGGGGCACTAGTTAAACATATAAATATGGAAATTCTGTCTCAGAACTTATGCATTTAATCCATCGAGAATGTAAAAAGTTATTTTAGTAATTTTATATTTTATTCTACTTTTGGTATGCTTAACAAGTGCCCCAGGGGTACGGTTTAGCATGACCCTTTAAAGTTTATATCATATAGATCATTCATAAATATTTTTAAAAAAATTAAAAATCATTTGATATATTATTAAAATCCATCAAAAGTAACGGTATTCAATAAAAATTCATAAACCGTTATAATAGTATTGGAGAGTTGTGGAGTCTTACACCATATACTTCGCCTCTAACATAACCTTCATTAATCAAAATGTTAGAAGCTTGAATGCATATTTTCAATTAGCTATAGAACAATGTTGAACCTAGATTAGCTGCTCTAACTATGTCATCCAATAACATGTACGTTTTAATCTGAACTGTTGATATTAGATCAGACGAATACAATTAAAAATTGTGTTTTTTATATTAAATAATTTTAGTTATTAATTTTAAATCGAATGGCTGAAATTCACTTACAACATAAAGGTGAACCAAAGGTGGCCTCTCACTGAGCCTCAAGTCACTTCAAACTTCAAAGCCTCAAATCAGTACAATAGATAGATATGATACTTTCAACAACTAGCTAGCTAGTTATCACTCACGCGTGTGATGCAATGCAACCCTACTTGTCTCTTAACACATGTCATGGTATAGTTTGCATTTTAATTTTCACACCAAAGGCCAAGAACAATCACACAAAATAAATTTCATTACATTTTTATACAAATTTAAGAAATTATGTATGAGTTTTTCACTTAAAAAAAGTATTACAGGTATGTTTGAAAAAAAGTAATAAATGCACCTAATTTTTTTTAGAGAAATCTTATATTTATAGACAATTTTTGTTTTATAAAAGGTCCGATAATTAAAAACAGAGATAGTACTAACAATTGTGTCATAATATTATTGAGAATTACAATTAAATAGATCTAATGTAATTCCAATTCATTGAAATCTTTTTTTTTTTTTAATGGATAGATCTGCTCTCCTAATTCATTGGAGTCTTATTGAAGTCATAGAAACATCAGAAATCTTAATTAAGATCAAACCAGACTGCTTTTTAAAATTCAATTTCAATGTAATAAAATTCCAATAACAATTCTATACTTATCAATTTTTCATAGGCTAAGGTAATTTTCACCAAGAAGAGATATTTCTTAAGAAATATACTATTTCAATAATTCTACAAGTGGGTGAGAGTTAGTTATGATTTAGCCATGGTTATATATAAGTATTATGATTATTTTTTTTATTTTTTTTATTTTTTTTTTTTTGGTAAGCATAAGTATTATGATTATGATTACATGATGAAGTGAATTTAACGCAAAGATGAAAATTAGTCATGGTCATGTATGTATATATATATATATATATATTATATTTGCATGATGTCATATATCACGGTATAGAAAAAACAGGACAGAAAAAATATCACGGTAAGAAAATTATAATGATTTTGTTTAACATGATGAACCTAAAGTTTGAAACACATGAATTGGAACTCATTATTTTTGTATTTATTTTAATCTTTTTTGGTCGTAAAAAGAACAAGAGACCCGCGCCTTAGTACAAATTAAAGAAGAAAGGAAGTAAGGAACAAAAATAAATAAATAAATAAATGATTGGTCCTACTAATCTGTTTTTATTTTCATGGAGAAATTGTGCAACAATGTATATGTATATATGATCTTACTATTTTTTAATTATTTTATTTTTCTCTTATCAAATGAAAAAAATTATTAATAGTGTTTTTTATACGGTGTTGAAAATACATATTAATTTTTGGTTGTGCTATACTTTCGTTTTGTACAAAACATTTTTATCAATTTTAAGTTGGTAAGATAATTTGCTCAAAAAAAGTAGGTAAGATACAATTTCTGATGGTTCACTAAAAGTTTTCAGCATTTTTCATTCCCTCCTTTATGAACTTTTTTCCATTCTTTTTATGATTTTTCCCCATTCTTTTGACTTGTTTCACCAAAAATGGTAGTAAATTTTTCACATCAAAAAAAGTTTTTTTTCTTCTTCTTCTTTTTGACAATTTCATATCAATAAAAGCTAGAGCTCATTATATATTGAATTCACTTTTTATATGGGAAAAAAATTTAAGAAATAACTCTAAAAACCTCAATACCCCATTTGAACATAAGTCATATCAATTTAGCATTAATCCTTAAAATTACCTTGATTACTTAATTTAAAAAATAACTTTACTTTTGACCATAAAGGTAAACAAAATTTTGGGTTAAAGAAACAATAGGTACTTTTTTAAAAATAAATTAAAAACAATATACACAAAAAAGTCACACATACAAAATGACAAAAGAATAGTCTTATACCAATCCTATACTGTATATACATATGATCTATCTATGTAAGTACATATAATAAATGCAGATCATATATGCTATACACATTTCAATCCATTAAAATTCAAGCTTTTTCAGACACTAGAAAGTAGAGACTTGTACTAGCTAATAAAAACTCATTACTTTTTGCAGAAATTAACCAGCCTTTTGTTGATGAGCATGACTACTCTTCAACCTAGCTATATGCACTTTCTTTGTTTAAAGGCTGACCAAAAATGAAGCATTCATATCATATGTTTATACTTTAACTTCACTTTTTATATAGATATATTAGACACCATTAGATGTGCACGTCACACATACATATATAAGAATTAAGTATTAACCGACAAGAGCAATCGAATAATATCATTATTATTTTTTTCTACACATATCTCTTTCACTCTTATCGCTTTCATAATCTTTTTGTACAAAAAAATGTTCACACATATTGCAAAAAAGAAATTAGGAAAAATCAGTAGGCCTTTTAAAATATAAAAAAATTATTACCTAAAAAGTCTAATAATTCTTTTTCTCTTTTGACAGAAAAGTCTAATAATTCTAAAACTAATATTTTTCTAATAAATATTAAATCTTACTATGATCAAATTTTTTTTTTTTGGTAAGTTTTACTATGATCAATTGAGACAATGAATTTTAACAAAACCCATTACATTAACTTAATGAATTTTTATTTATTTTTTTGACACGGAATAAATTTATATCCTAAAACATATGAAAAATGGTACTAAATCAAAATTAACTTATTTTATGAAAATATTATTATAGACTTTAAAAATGTCAATTTTTCTTAGCCATTCTTATATATGTTGAGCCGGTCCTCAAAACACTATATAGGTAATAGGCCATATATTTTTTCTATTTCTTTTTTACAATTATATATTTTTTCCATTGGATTTATTTATATTTTGTATTTCAAAGACGTGCACACTCTGAGATTTTAAACTTTGACAGTCAAAATAATTTTAGGAGTTTTACATTTTAGTGCTTGAAATAAATTATAACATTTACATTTGTTATAAATTTTCTATAAATTTAAAATGAAAAATTAAGATGAAAGATGAGAAACTTTTACCAAATTTTAAGGTTTTGAACCATACTCATATATACAAATGGCGTTGATGCAAGCATGATGTAAGCCATAGTAATTAAACAAGAATGTGCCCATATACAAATTAAATAAACATGTAATATGATTTGAAATAGTAACTTTTGTAATCTCTGTGTCTCTTATCTCTTTCCCAAAAGAAAATGTTACTGAACAACACAAAAAAAATGTGCGATTATTTCTCTACCAAAAGGGGAGACATTGAGACAATAGCAGTTATATGATTATTTTTATACAAATATTGGTTAATGTAAAAAAAATGAAATTTATTAAACTTTAAATATACATAGAATAATTATATATGAAAAAAATGACAAATAATTATATAGAATAATTATGTCCAAGTAAGAATTCATCTGAGATAGCATATTTCAAATTCTAAGATAATATTGAAACTATAAAATATTTGATTCGTCACCAACTATCAAATCATCAACTATTCTAGATACGCGACACGATACCGATACAGCGTTACGCGAAAATTTTCAAAATTAATTGACCGATACTTCTCTAATACGCGTATCGGAGAAATATCCTATACCTATCGGTCATTTTTATTTAAAAAAATAATATTAATTGTCCGATACTTTTACGATAGCGTATCGAAAAGTATCGAGAGTAGGGATGGCAACTAAGCCCAAACCAGTGGGTCCCGCTCGCATTCGCACCCGAGTCAACGGGTGAAACCCGAGTTGACTGAGTTTGGGTTCGTGTGTCACCCGATATTTCGGGTGCGGGTTTGGGATCACTCAAACTCACACCCGAAACTCATACACCCACCCGCTTATATAGTTAATTATCTAATTGCCCCTTAAGTATATATAATTGCTTGTTCAAAAAAAAGTATATATAATTGCAAAAAAATTAATATATTTTGCCCTTACGTATAGATAGTTAATTACCTAATTATCTAATTTAATTGGATGCTGTGTTAATTAGTGTATCATTGTGCTTAATACACTTATTAATATATTTTGCCTTTTCAAAAAAATTTAGTGTAATTTTATTATTGTCTTGCTGCTGGTTTGAGTTTGAGTGGAAAAATCCGAACCCAATGGGTGTGGGTGCAGGTTTGGTTTTGCCACCCGAACAACCTTTGGGTTTGAGTTCTGGTGTTAATTGCAAGTGCGGGTGTGGGTAGTGTGAAACCCGCACTCGTGGGCACCCGTTGTCATTCCTATCAGAGAGTATCGGTAACGGATACATATCGAAAATGATACTTTGTCATTTTTGGAGTATCGGGACTTCATAGGTCATCATTAACAAACCTACTTAAATAAACTTTCAAATATTCAGTTCTAAATGTGAAATATGAACATTAATTTTTTAAGATTGAATTAGACACGCAACTCAAAATTCTTGAATGGATGTCTCATCCTAATTAGATGTGCCTCTGGGTAGCGCCCTTAGAATAATTCACCCAAACATTAGTGAGTTCATAGTGATCTAGTCTATGTTTAATAACACGATAGATGTGTAAGAATCAGGTTAATCCATTTAAATTTTTCAAAAGCTATACTTTGTAGCTTATGCAAAATTATGATAAATCACCGTGATTTTAATATATACCATCTCCATCATTAATTATATGCAAAGCTCAACATTTTAGATCCTTTGTCAAAAAAAAAAAAAAACATTTTAGATCTATTGAATAATTGATATATCATATCTATATTATTATTACATATCAAATAAATCACTTATTCAATAAATTTAAAAATAAATTTTTTACTTATAATTAAGGATAATATTATAAATTTTTACATATACCCTAGACCGGTATCAAAATGGATTTAACTAAAACTTCTAAAGATATAGTACTTGATTTTTGAGTACTTCCACAAGTAAAAATCATGATGCATAATTAAATCGGTCTACAACAAAACAAGGGAGAAGTATATAAAAGGAATCCGGATTCCATGCAGTCAGTTTTCTGGTGCAGTCGTGCAGTCACGCTATTTATAACGGTCCGATTAAAATCAGACGGTCATAATTTAAAAACTGTATTTAATGACTGCATTTATTTAAACTGTCCGATCATGATCAAACAGTTATAAAATGACTGCACCAAAATTCCAACCGCAGAGAATCCATTTCCACATAAAAGCCAGGTAGTAATGAAGTTGACGAACAGAAAATTCACATGCAACAAGGTTTGAAATAGGTAAGAAACAGTGTTACAGAAAATAACAGATGAGTTTGTGATGTCCATTTTCGTGCCTTTTGATCATGTAGGACCGACAACAAGGACGGATTCAGCCGTCTATTGCCCAACAACTCCCTCACGTTAAAGCCTGTCCTTTCTGTTCCATTATCCTTTCTATATTTTCCATATATCACTCTTTTCTTCAATTTAATAACACTTTTTCAAATCCACTTAACTGTGTCTGCTTGAATTCTTGTTGTAATGTGTCAAATTTGATTTTTTTACTATCAATTTTGATAAGCTAAGTGTGTGTTTGGTTTCAATTCTGATATTGTCATAATTGATTTTAGACGTGTATAATTGATTCTGGCTTGTTTGGTTTCTGAAAAGTAGAATTGATTCTGCTTTTAGAATTGATTCTACTTGAAGCTAGAAATCGTAGCTTCTGATTCTAGAATTGATTTTTACACTCAATTTTTTTGTTCAACTCACTTTTACATGAATATATCCAAACATAAATCTATTTTGGTCAGAATTAATTTTAGTCAGAATCAATTTTACAGAATCAATTCTATCAAAATCAATTCTCCTCACCATCGAACGAAACATACACTAATTCTTACAGAGTAAAAAAAAAAATTGGCTTTAAATATGATTTCGTAAGTGGACGGTGGGATTTGTCATTTCGGATTAGTCGGTCCTTAGGTTGGATATCGAATTTTATTTAAAAAAAGTATTTTCAAAATTCAATTTATTACTTTCATGACTAATTTAATAAGAAACTAATTATAATAAATGATTAAGTATAGTTGTAATTTTTATAGCCTTATTTTTACTATTTTACAAATTTGGTTGTATATTTCTTAAAAATGAGTGATTAAAAATTATCAAATTTTATAATGGAGACTAAATCTATAAGATGGTGAAGATAAGAGAGTCAAAATTATAATTAAACCAAATAATTAATTACAAAACAATTTAATCTTCTCATATAAATGAGTTTGATACTATCCTATTTGCATTGTAGCTTAATTAATCAAATAGTTAATTTTCATTGGTCAAAATAAATAAATAAAAGTTAACCCTCAATTATTGACAACGCCCTTTTTTCCTAACATAATCATCTCACCCAAGAAGAATTGCATGTATGAAGCTTAACAAAACAAAGCTCATCAATTATTACTAGGGGGTGGCAAAACGGGCCGAGCCCGTGAGTCCGACCCGCTTGGCCCGCAATTTTTGACGAGCTGGGGCGAGGTCTTTGGTTCGGTACCTTAAGTTGGCCCGCTCCTGTTCAATTCGTTGAAAAAATGGGGTGGGGCGGGGCAGGGTTACCCGCGGGCTTTTTTTTTCTTCCTTTGAATTAAAATTGGGCTTGGATTGAGGAGCCCAAATCCCAATCTCTAATATTTTTTACTTTCCACTCCAGTTTCACACTTTCATCACGTTTCTTTCTTTCTTCTTCCTAAGTTAGAGTTTTTTCTCATTCATTCATTTCACAAGTATAGAAGTTGTTTATAGTATTGGTTCAATAATTCTTAATAAGTATAGAAGTCGTTTATTGTCGGAAAATGTGGAGGCTTTTATTTGCACTCACAATTGGCTTCACGGTTTTAATAGTTCAGGTATATAATCATATTTAATCACGCTTTTTAATTGATTTATTTAATTTATATTGTTTTGCTACATAAAATATATGGTTGTGACTTTTTTGCATTTTATTTTATGTAGTTGTACGTAGTAGGTGACGATGATGAGAAGGATGCTGGAAGTGGAAGGTTTCAGGCTACGACATCAACCGAAGCTTCATATGTTTACGACATAGATGATGATGATGATTGATTAAATGTTTATCATGGAGCTTTTGAGATTGATTTTTTGCTGCTAGTTTTTTGATGTTTTGTGTCCTTGGATAATAGAAATTAACTAAGTTGTACTCTTTGGTTTTTTGATATTGACATAGACATAGTGATAGTTTGGGAGCCATATTTTGGTGTGGAATTGGATGCATTCTTAACTAACTTGTGTTCTTTACATTTTGTAATTCAACATTTTTTAACATAGAATTATGATGTTAATATTCAAATTGTATTAAAAAAAATAATAATAATAATTTTGGCGGGCATGCCCGCCACCCCGCCAAAAAACGGGCGGGCATTAGTTTTGAGCCCGGACACCTAAGTTGCCCCGCTCCACCCTGTTTTTGGGCTGGCTTAAACAGGGCGGACATGCCCACTTTGTCACTCCTAATTATTACATACTCCCTAAAGTTGATAAATAAAAACTTCTGCTTACTAAGTATTTCTAAACAAATATCCATGAGGCTCAATATTTTTAACAAATATCCACAAATTTTAAATTTATAGAAAATAATTTATCGAACTTATTGGATCTAATATATTTTAGAGCTGAATTCAAATTCATGTACAATAAATTTGATTATTTCACTTATCCACTCTATTTTTGGTAGCATAAGTAATCAATAATTACTAAGTTAAAAATATAATTATTAATAACAAAATTAGTTAAGGTAGTTAAAATTTTGAAAACTATAGATAAATCTTTTTAAAAAGAAGTTAGAATCACATGTGAATATGATCCTCTTCCTCTTGTCTCTCTCTTACATTGCAAGGTGACGACCGAAGACTAGTGATGAGAGTGTGACCAACTTTTATGTACTCTTAATATTTTATTAATATATTAATATATATAATATTATAATTATAAAATAGTACAAAAAACATAGGCACACCCCATGATATTAAGAATTAAAGAATATTAATTAAAAAATACTACAAGAAACAAAAACAACACAAGCCAATGTTCCACTCACATAAAAACCTAAGATGAGTGTGATATATTCTCTTACATCCTAAACAAACCTCTCTATAAATAGCACTTCTCACCTCAACCATTTCTCACACAAATCACATACATTTTTCTCTTCTTCTCATCAAATTCCAAAAATGCATTACCAAACAGCATCATGGGGAACTTACATGACACCAACAAGAATGCTAATGGATGACCCATTAGAGAGAATAGAAAGACTAGCATCAGAAAATGCTGTGGTAATTTTCAGCATAAGTACATGTTGCATGTGTCATGCAATGAAGAGATTGTTTTGTGGAATGGGAGTTAATCCAGCTGTTCATGAACTTGATGAAGATCCAAGAGGAAAAGAGCTTGAAAGAGCACTTATGAGACTTCTTGGTACTTCAAATGTTGTTCCTGTTGTTTTCATTGGTGGTAAACTTATTGGTACTATGGATAGAGTCATGGCTTGTCATATTAATGGTTCTCTTGTTCCTCTTCTAAAACAAGCTGGTGCTCTTTGGCTTTAAAAAATTTTCAAGAAATAAAAACTTTTTTAACTATTTACAAAATCAATATATTCGTCCAAGTTGGTTTTATGATGCAACTGATTATAAGTCGTTAGATCAAGACACATGTCTCTTATTCTAACAGCTTTTGGTCGGTTGCATATTATTAGATGTAAAAGTTAGTTATACTAGTTAGTTACCACCGACTAGTGTAACTAAGTTAGTTGCATCTAATAGTACTATAAAGTCGATGGTAGATGATGAACTTATTTGGATAGTTAATTAATTAGTGAAAAAAAAAAATATGAAGAGGATTTAATTTTATTAAAAACTCTTCATCACTATATTACACTAGTGTTATTAGTACTATTATATTAGCAAAGGCAAAAGGTTGAAGAAGAGGATCAAGTGGGTTTTTTGTGAGACTCTTCTAGTGTTTTTTTTTTTTTTTCCTTGGGTGGTAATTTAATTTGGGATTGTCATGGTTTACTTGTTTTTTTCTTTTTTTATGGTTTTCTTCCTATGTAAAGACAAAAAGCATATTGGAAGAAGAAAAAAAAAGAGCTAATTTTACTGTTTATTTTGTCTTGGAATTTTATGTTCTTTTATATGCTTTGATATACTGTTTGGATTTGGATTCTTGATTTTGTTTTATTTATGTTATTAGTATATAATGTTTTTTTAATTAGTAGATTTTATGTTAATGGCAAATGAAAATGTGGACGGTGGTTGAAACGGCGTCGTGTTTGGACAAAATTGTCGCTTTCATTATTCTGTTGTTCTTTCATGTTTGTTCCCTTTGGCGTGTTCAAGCTGGAGATGAAGTGACGTCAATGCCCTTACTTACTTTGACCACTTTATATATTTTTTATTTTTTTATGAGACCACTTTATATTTTTGGTTTTATAGAAAAACTATGTTTAGTAAATCAAGATATAGATATGAATATTTTTCCTTTTAATCATTTCAACATATATAGTACTACATTTGCAGGAGCCATGTTCGACTTCGAATACTCTATTTATTTATTTTTAAAGTGGATTTTCTAATTATTGAGTTATTTGTCAAAAAAATATATTAAAAATTACAGTATATCATAATTATTTTTAATAAAAGAATTAAGTAAGTCCAAACTTATTATTAATTTTGAAAAACGTTGCTCAAACTTTACGAGACCAAAGGTTAAGTAAAGGAAGGTGTATTTTTCTGTAATAAAAGGAGTTGTGGGGACTAATGTTGGTCTTTAAAAGGAATAAAGGAGTTGTGACATGATTAGAGTTTTTCCATGAAAAGGACTTGAAAAAAGAAATCCCAATGTGCCCTTAACCGATAATTAAACTTATAAAAATAAATTGAATTTGTGTCGGTGTAAGGTAATTGAGTTGATAGTTATTTGTAAATTGAAGTTGAACTTATATAGAGTAGGGTTGGTCTAAATAATCCGGAGGCCAAAATGAAAAATATTAGTAGGGAGATAGAATTGAACACGGGTTCTCTTCAATATTGTACATCCGAAGAACGACCAAAATAATTGAAATATATCGATCAAATTAACATCGCTTAACATATATTGCCCTTTTTCATTTTCAATTTTATTTTTTTGAGACCCAAAAAATTGGAGGACTAACATCATAGAGCTGGTACTTTGTAAAGCTTTTGAGTTTTTCCTCTTTTATTTATTGGTGTTGTATCCTCCATTGTAACACCTTAAAATTTTATGAAACTTAATTCCGCGTTTGTCCATTCTTTATTTCCTAATTATACCCTTATTTTCTTTCCATTCTTTCATAATGTCTGATTTTGTATTAAATAGGTAAGTCTTGAGGACTAGTTTCCCTCTGATGTCTCTATTAAAGATTTTTTCAAAATGTTTGGACTGAAATATCTTCGACTTCCTCTAAGAAAAGATATAATTTATGAATACTAGTGAGAGATTAATGTGACCCATTCGAATAAATGGGCTACACAACTGGATTTCACTAATCTTTCATTTGTGTCTTTCTCTCATAAATTGACAGCAATTAGCAAATGGAACATAGTTACATAGATATGTATGATGTAAACTTGAACTCTCCATTTGTAAAATTTCCATACAATAAGGTTGTTGTAGACATCTTCTATGTTTGTAAAGTAGTTTTTGAGAGAATAGGCATTTGCCATCTAAATTTCGTTCTCATATAGCATATGCGAAGAAGCAAAATGTGATAATTGTAAGTGTCAATAGTAAAGATATCTTTATTTAGTCAATTAGTTTAGCGACTATATCAACGTAAAAATTTTAAATATAAAGAAGTAAAAAATTTAGATTGAACTCAAACCGCTATTAATAATATTAATAATAGCTATCAACTGAACACTTACAAGACACGAGTGAAGAGACACTCTTTTGATAAATTATTGTAGTTGGATCGATCAATAACAATGAGTTATAGATATAGCAACTGTAGGGTCGTGTTAGTAAAGGAAGAGTGCAAGGAGCAATATGTGTAATGTGAAGAAATTGGGTGCAGTCCAATAACATATGAGGGAAACTTATTTGCCCCGGCTCAGTGCATTCATTTGGTGTAGTAATCAGAATTACAAGCTGAAGATGGTGTATACTGTATATAGTATAAACTTAAAAAATACTTTATTTATGTTTTCAAAAGAGCACTTTTTTATTGATATTATATTGTTAATAATTTACAATATCTGAAGATTAATATTAATAAATACATAGTATTATTGTTTCTGTGAGCATAACTCAGTTGGTAGGAACATTATATTTTTATATGCAAGAATCGGGATGCAAACTCTAGCACTTCCTCTTATTTATTTTAAAATGTGAAATTCTAACTATTAACTACTTGACAAATAAAAAAAATGTAGTACAATAAAATAGTTAAAGCATAACTTAACATAGTGATTATAGAAACAAACATTAATAAATATTTTTAGGCCGACGCCATGTCAATTCTAATCCATCCAATAATATCTTTTATATTTATCAACTGAACTACACGTACAAAACAAATAAATTGTTTTTAAGAATGTAAATTAATAATTTAATTTGTATTATACTACCATTATAAAAATATTTTATACTATCACCAAATCATAACAATCAAATTATTAGAAAAAAAAATGTATAAAAAAATTATTAAAAATATTTAATTTTATGTGCTTCAACTACACAACTACTTTTAAAGTTATTCAATCAATCAATTGTGATATGTCGATTGTATATTACATTTTTTACACAAAATTTATACACAAATTAAATTTATAAATATTGTCTTAAAAAATAATTAATTGATTAGATAAGGAGATTTAAGGTTCAAACTATGATAGTAGTACTCATTCATAGATGGAGTCTGTTGCGAAGGGGAACTCAGGAGAAATCATGGGCTCAATGCTCCAAGATCTTAAAGAGACTTTGACACCACATATCGACCCAAAATCTTAAGGCGTTAGGTTAATAGATCATCTCTCTTATAAATCCAATATTCTTCCCATACATAATCGATATGTGACTTAATTACCTCACACTTGAAACCCAACAGAGTCGTGGAGAAAAAAATAGTTGGACAAATATATTTGTAAATGCTCTTTTGATTATTAAGGTTTATTGCCCTTTTTTTTTTTTTGCAAGCAATGGAGAGGTAGCAACACCTCTACAATCATCATAAAAAACTTGAGACACTTGAGGAGTTGGAGTCTCAAAGAAAACAATAATATGTTCACTTTCACTATTAATATTTACAAGTACATCTGCACATCAATTGGCTTTCCTAAACACATGAATGATTTGAACCTCTTGATTGAGATACAACAAGTTTCCATTGGCTAAGCACATCAATTGGCTTTCATAATGCACATTCCACCATGTTTCCAATGTTTCCATTCAATAAGTTGTAGACAAGGACTTGCGAATCAATTTGAATTTCAGTCTTCTCTATATACCTTCTCTTAGGGTTTTAGAGCACTTCATAAAATCCCATAACTCCATCATGTAGAACACCACCATAACCAGCTTGTTTCATCTGCGCATTTTTAATTGCGATATTTGTATAAAAAATATAATAAACAAAGTAATTAAATAATAGATTAATGAATCGCTCATAAGATGAAATGTGTGAAAAAAGTTAAATCCAATTCTTTTCAATAAAATAATTTTTTTATAATAAGTTTTAATCAATTTTTATATACATTATTGACCAAATTATAAATTATATTTATTATTCTTAGACTATAGAAAAAAAGGGGAGAGCGTCACAATCGGAAGATAGATAGGGTTAGTGATGTTAGCAAATTTTGATTTTTATTTATCTTCTTTTTAGATTCTCTCAACTCCTTTTATTTCTCTCTCACAATTTTTTCATTTCAATTTCAATCCCAATTCAACTCTCTCTCTCTCTCTCTCTGAATCACCATGTTCATTTACAACGCCAACACTTTCAATTGATCATTCATCACCAAAAATGATCTCAAAACGTTACTGAATCGTTCTAATTGCTTTGAGTACAAGTGAATAAGCGCGTTTGTAAAATCACTTATTTTAATTTTTGTTTATTTTTTTTTTAAAATTTTTTTTGTGATTCGAGATGCCGGAAGAAGAATTGGTAGAGCTGAAGTTCCGATTATTCGATGGATCGGATATTGGACCGTTTCGTTACTCGCCAACTTCAACTGTTTCTATGCTCAAGGAAAGGATTTTCTCTGAATGGCCAAAAGGTTAATACTTAATTATTAATTAATTAATCACTTTTTTATTTTTGTTAATCTGTGTTTCGTTTTGTTTTGATTTTTGTTTATTGTTTGATTCGTGTGTGATTTTTATTTTTCAATATTTGGATTATAGTTTTAAAACGTATTAGGGATTTTAGTTCTTGAGTTTTAGTGAAGTCAATGATATAGCTCTTTGTTGTTGTGCAAAATGGCTATGTAGTACCGACACAAGCACGACACCGACATGTAGACACCTGTAATAATTTGAGAAAATAGAAGTGATTGAGCATGTTTGGATGAACTTATTTGAGCTTATCTATTGACATAAGTTTTGTGAGACTGTTTGACAGAACTTATGATCAACTTATGACATTTTTCACGAGTGTTTTTCAGCTATTTTTTAATAAGTTCTACAAAATAGTTTATGAAAACAGGTTATAGCATGTACAAAAACAATTTAATTTTATTTGATGCTATAAAAATGGCTTTTTTAAGGTTATGCATAAGAGCTTATCATGATAAGCGCTTCTGCTATAAGCTGCAAATAATTTGTTTATCCAAATAGGGCCCAAATGTAACTACCTGTATCAGACAGTGCTGTGTCGAACACTAGATATGCCTTTAAATTGAAGTGTTGATGCTATAAGCCAAATTAGGGCTTTATTTATTTTATATGATATTGTGTTTGATGCTCTTTTGTGGAGGTGTTAATGGATTCTTTTTTGAGGATAAAGTTTTTAATATGTTTATACCCAAATGGGGCAAGTGGGGTGTTAATTTACTTTTGTTTTGCTGTTCTATATGTGTCCTTTGTTTGAAGTTGGATAAATTTGCTTTGAATAAAAATGCTTTTGGCTTCAATTGGTTGGTTGAATTAGGTGATAGCATAAGATTCTTTGCTTTTTTGGTTAAGAAAATTAGTGAGTCTTATTTCATTTGTTTTGTTGTTTTGGTTGTATTTTTGTTTCTTGTTTTGTTATTAAAGAAAAAGAAAGCTATGGCATTTTTTGTGTTTGAATTTTTTCATTTCGGGAAACACTGATAAATGTTAATATGTGTTGGATTAGTAATGGAAACTACTTGATTGGCTTTATCTAGAAAATGTTCAATGGTGATTTTTGGCTATTTACAACTTTAGGCATGTGAATTTTAGTTGGGGATATGCAAAATAAAAACAAAAGCAATTGATGATCATACATACATGTATCATTATTAGTAATTGTTTGGTTGAATGTTTGATAAATGTGATTTGAATAAACTTGATTTTGTAAATTGATTTGGTTAAAATCTAGGTTGAAATGAAGTGATCATTTTTGACTTTTTTGACTGTAAAAGCTTGAAATAATGTCAAGATATTGTCTAGATTTCTGTTGGCTAATAAACGGAAATTGTGTCTATGCTACATTTTGCTATAAATAAGTTGTTAGGTTTGGTTGGCCAATGGTTATAAGGTCATTGGGAGGCTTTTATTTCTTTGTTTATTTATTTTGTTATGTAATCACTTTCATGTGGTTGTTATGGTGATGCAATTGACTATTTTGGCTCTTTTTAATATATATTTAAATGTGAAGGTATAATTGTATTGCAAATTGCCTCCATGACATGGTGGATTCTGTGTCAGCCAACAAAACCTATTATATCCGCCATTCATCATTGATGATTGGATTAAGGTGGATGAATATTTACATTAGACAAGATAGAGTAAGATTAATAATACAATCATTAGAGATTCTATCATGGATAGTCCCATTATAGGCAGTCTCATCTTATGTGATTTAGGCGGTTAAGAGACCTGTAGGAGCACCAGTTAGGAGTAGAACAGTTAGCATGAAATCTCATATTTTTTGCTGTTTTACTTTTTGTTGGAAAAGGGTACTCTTACGGTATATTTGGATGGAGGGTTTTGGAGGGGAGGGGATACTTTTCTTTTTTAAATTAAGGACATATAAAATGTTTTTAAAAATGAGTTATGTGTGATTGAAGTATGATGATTATTTATCACGTTGTTCTATCAAATTTTTAAAATATCAAATATATATCAAGATGTAGACTTAGCCGTCTAAAGCCCTCCCTGTCAGAACCTCTAAAACTCAACTCCAAAGATACTTTAGATTTCTGTTTTTTATTAGATGCTAAATCGTAGTTAAATTGGTCAACTGATTGGCTACTTTGAATTATGTTTTAGGATATCTTTATCGTGAAATTTTGGTTTTGGTATTAACTATTAACTCGAAACAATTTATTTGCTAAACTTTCTTTCAGACATACAAATGTGCAAAATATGAAGTAGTAACCCTTTGTATCCTCTTCTAAATGTTTTACCCTTTAGTAACCAATTATATTTGATAGAATACTGCCTCTGGATGCTTCCATCAACAAGGTTATCTGGTGCTTTGTATTATGGATGATTATGATGTACTTGTTTAATTATGGACATGGGGCATAGTTCCCATGATTTTTCCCTTAGGCCATGTTTGGATTAATGGAAAGGAATGAAATTGAATCATCATTAAATGTGGTTTTGTTTGGAAATATGATAAGATGCAATAATTCTATCCCATGCCATCCAATTTCCACTTTTTTTTCTTCAATTTGGATGGACTAGATAGAGCGAGTATTTTTCTCAAACAATGGAATGATGAGTGTATTCCCTCATTTCATTTTGTTCCATTCTATTTTGTTCCTTTCTAACCATTTATAAAAATGTATCTTTTGTTCATAGACAAAAAAGTTATACCGAAGGCAGCGAATGATATAAAACTCATAAATGCTGGCAAAATTTTGGAGAACAACAAGACGGTTGGCCAGTGTAAAGTACCTTTTGGCGAGCTTAAGGGTGTCATCACCATGCATGTTGTTGTTCAGCCATCTTTGGCAAAATCAAAAACAGGTTTGTTTTACTCATAAATATATTGTGTGATTATTTCCGACAATGTACTAACCCATAATTGTGTTAATTATTATCCTTATTAAAAAACAGATCTTGAAATATGGAAAAAACTCTAAGAAATTAATAAGATCTCTGAGATATTATAGAATGAGTTATTATTAGACATTTTGTAGATATTCTAAACAGTGCTATTCTGTTAAATCAACTAGTTCAATTACGAAATAACAGCTTATTAAATGAGGCCTAGTTGATTAATTTTGGTCCGTGTTTGCATACATTTTGTTCTGTTATTTAGTGACACTTTTTTACTCTTAATGCCATATTTCTTCATTTTGAATATTTGGATTTTAAGTTAGTATTGCCATTCAGTTCTTGTGCATCAGTAACACCCCAAAACAAAATACTACACTCACATGACTCACTGATGTTCTCGAAAATAATGGGACATTGTTTATTGTGATTTTGGTATACCTGGTGTACTTATGCTTTGCTGGGTACCCCAAGGTTTTTTTTATTGATTAAATGTCCAAAATGATCCATTGAATTGCAAAATATCTATCAAGTTTATCCCTCAGTTTGGACTTTGGATCTGTGATCAAATGCAGCTTTGACATTATCAACTTAGTTTCACATGCATCACCGACATTACGAACTTAATGTCATTATAGTCTCTGCAAATACCAACGGAGAGGCGGATATGATTAATTTTTTGCAATTTCAATATCATTTTAGAATATTAATAGTGTGGGGGATTAACTTCATACAGTTTTGTAAATTTAGAGACTAAATTGGATATTTATGCTTCATATATTATAAGCAATCCTTCCTTGGCACACGTTATTATAACTATGGAGCACTGGAAATTCACCTTTCTTAGGCACCCCGTGCCTGCACCCACATTTTAGATGCGTTCTCAAAAGGCTTCTTGGCTTCTTGATAGCAATTTATATTTTTTGACACCATTTCATATTGAAGGTGTGTGTGTGTGTAAGGTGTTTGATACATTTCAGTGTCCAATACCGACGAATATAATTATACGCAATCACTTCAATTTCCTTATGTTACTATTGATGTTTACATGTCAGTATCTTATATGGTGTCTGTTTCTGTGTTAATGCTTCATGGATTCTAACTGAATGTAAATTTTTTTCTTGTTGACATGAACAGAGAAAAAGCTAGATGACACACCCAGAAAACATTTTTGTGGGTGTTCAATTTTGTGAAAAGCAATTACCATGGATGTTAAGCTGCTGATCTGATGTTATGGAAATGTGTAGCTGGGAAGACATTTATCTGTAGGACACAGTCCCTTCCCCCCTCAGTTGAATGTTAATGGAGAGCATTCCTGCTCAGCAGTTCTTGTCAGTGATGATTTTCTCATGTTTTATAAAATTGGTGTTTTAATGTATGTTATACATGCGGTCTATATCACAACATCAAATATATTTTATAGAAAGAAAGGTCCAGTTACTATTCTTAAGGATTTTCAACAATATTTCCTATTGGAATGATCATACTATATACCAGTTTCTTGTGCATTGGTGCAACAAAATTACTTTTCAAGCGGTTGGTTTTAATTTTACATATATACCCTTACAATTATCGATATTATGAGAGAAAAATACTTTTTGTTTTCAATGGTCAATTAAACATGAATATTTACAATCATGTCGATTTCTTTTCAATCAACTATATAGGGAATTTCATAAATTTTTCGTTCACAACTTATTATTAAAATGCATCCATAGGCCCTTCTAGAGTTTATCTTCTCTATCCCTTATATCTTGATTATGATAGTTGATAATACAATTTTTGCTTAGTTTTCATACTTAATTCATTTTAATACATACTTCATAAGAATTAGTTAACAAGAATGTGGAAGGTTGTTACGAAGGTTTCTCTCCCCAACCCCCGTCGTTCTTTTTCACCCCCTAGAAATTCAATTTTACCCTTGATTTTATCCTCAAAAACTTTGGTAGACGCGTACCGAAGTTTGTCAATATTGAAAAATAGGTGTTTTACATCGTTAAAAACTTCGGTACGCGTGTACCGAAGTTTTTTTTCAAGGTTAAAAATAGAAACTCAGGGGGTGAAAAAGAAAGACGGGGGGTGGGGAGAGAAACCTTCGGTTGTTACTGATGGAGATTACTGGACAAGAACCGAACAAGAAAGGGGTTTGGGTTTTCTTTATTTGTTATTCCTCTATTTGGAGAGAGATAGACACATTAAAAATTAATGGGACCCATTAAAAAGTGGGTCTCACTAATTTGTGAACCCCATTAATTTTCAATGTGTCTATCTCTTTCCAAATAGAGAATAAATGGAGGGATAATAAATGGAGGAAACCCAAACTCACAAGAAAGAGTACTTGTCAACTCAAAAGCTCATATAATCGTATCAATCGCTCTTAGAAAGCAGGAAAATGAAAGAGTAGATGATTACTTTACTGCCATGAAACTACGGTGGCCAAAACATTAAATTTTAAGATATGGAATCCATTTCTTGAGAATGGTAAATAAGGACTAAAAATACAATTAAAATAGGAATAAATATGTTTCAGGTCCCCGTAAATATTCAAAGTTTTGTTTTTAGTCCCCTGAAAATTTTTCTTCGAATATTGGTCCCCCAAAAATTTTCAATTAACACTTTTAGTCCCTACTTTCAAATCAACTCATGTATAGACTTCATATTTTGTAATGACATTTTTTACGAACGTTTAGAATATTATAACAATCTCTCCCAAAAAAATTCAGAATTTTTTGAAAAAGCATAAATTAAATAAGAATTTTTGTATTTTTAAAGTTTAAAAATTTATATTTAATTCATGTTTTGTTTAAAAAATTCTAATTTTTTTGGAGTGGTTGTTAAAATATTCTACACTTTTCTGAAAAATTTCATTAACAACTATGAAGTATACACATGAGTTGATTTAGAAGTAGAGACTAAAAATATTAATTGAAAATTTTTGAGGGGCTAATATTTGAAGAAATTTTTTCAAGTGAATAAAAATAAAACTGTGAATATTTACAGGGACCAACAACATATTTATCCCATTAAAATAATATATTTTATACAATTTAAACTTAAGCATTTTAATATATTAATTCGGAGAGAATGCTAATAATAGTTTAATGAAAAAATCGATGACTATGTATATATTTTTCTAATTGAACCAAAACAATCTATTACAAATAAATATGTAGAACTTTTTCTATTAATCCTTGATTTCATTCTCTACAATATTTCAGATATTAAACAAATGAAGCATTTCCTTTGCTCATTTTGTGCTCATACTTCTTACCATTGATCAATAATATATAGTATAATTAATGTCATTGAAATAATAAATTAAACAACATATAGAAGCAACAAGATATATAATTATCAAATACATAATACAAATAAACTGAAAGATATGAAACTAATTTTCAGCATCGCCATGCAGAAGCTGCGATGATGGCTCTGTCTTGCCACCCAAGCAACAAGCAACCCTTATCCTCAGTTAACCTATAACCATCACATGAATACAAACCCAACAATATCCTTGATTGAGTCACCGCATTAGGACTTAAAGGCACTCCTTTGAACCCTTTCCCTTCCATTATTTTCCTCCATTTCTCCAACCTCTCATGCCTCTCTATCCTCTCCTCCCCTTCACATGCCACAATGTTCCGAATCTCCGGTGCAAATATATACTGCTCCACTTTTGCCCTAGGTGCCGACTCCACCGGAAAAGTTGCATCCAAGGAGTCGAAAATCGCTGAGTAGTAATGCAAGGCCTCGAGAAATCGGCCCAAAAAGTATGGTCCGTTATGGCTTGCTTCTTGCTCGACAAGTGTCACTATGTTCGGTGCTTGGTCCCTTATCATGGACAACAAGTTCCCAAGATGATTTCCAGGAACACGGTGAAGGCGGTTAACAGTGTTAACTGCTAACGCCTCTCCTACACGACGGTGAAACATGTGCGGTTTTAGATCCTCAAGTTGTTCTCCAACGGCGTGGAACTCAAAGGGGATACGAAGAGAATGAGCTAAGTCGGTTAAGCATCGTCCAGTTTCTCTAACAGCTTCAAGGCACGGCCCTACACCGGTGATCCGTAGAAACGGAGCACCACCAGGCCGTGCAGCCAATGCCTGCATAAAAGCAGGCCATTGGTAACCCTGGAGAATATCTAGGTCAATAACATGGACCCGTTCTTCGGCCTCAAATGCCTCGAAAATCGCTTGGTTAGCGGTGAAGTGTGCAAATTTGATGTAAGGACAAGCTTGGTAGACGATTTGGTAGATCTTGAGGACTTCCATAGGATTTGATGGGAAGCTAGAGAAACATGATGATGAAGAGGAGGATGATGATGATGGTGTTGTTGACTTTTTGTTTGATGATGTCTTTGTTGTTAGGGTTGCGGCGAGTCTTGCACTTAGAGATTCTGTAAAACATGAAGCTACACGTTGCATGGAGTCACCTAGTGGTGTTACTACTCTATTGAGCTGATGTAGGTACCTTTTTGCTAGCATGTATTCTTCTTTTGCAACTGCTTCAGCACAAGCTAGAAGCAAGTGCACCAATTGAAGTCCACTGTCTTGTTCCTACATATATTTTATATAGTTTTTAATTAAGTTCAGTAATCTCAAAACAAGTTTAATTTATCATGATAAACTAGTGAGCAAAATAATAATCTCTAATCAAATTTAACACCAATCAAAATCAACATCTCAAGTGTTAATTAGAACAAAATTAAAGACCAATTTTACATTTTTCCGTCTCTAAATTTTAGACTATACAGTAGATATTTTAGGCGGACTAATTTAAGTCAATTTAGACTTCGTTTAACCCGACACATTTTGACAAAATAAGTTAATTATAAAATACTGTAAAAAGTAAGTTTTTAAAAATGAAAACGAAGTTGTTTGATAATTATTTGTTATTGAGGATTCTTCGACAAAACAAGTTGAATTATTTATTTATTTATTAAATAATGAGATTTTATTTTATATTATTTAAAATAATTACACATGAATGAAAGAAAAACAGAAAATAAATTACACTGCTATTAATAAAACTGATAATATTATAAACCATTATTTTTGCTAATTAATTTAGTTAAAAGGATTATGTAACTTAGAATTTGAATTAAGCATATTATGATATAGGGGGAAAATCTTCTTAATAAAAAAAAAGGACAAGGGAAAAATTGATTACCTGTTCAATTCCAATTGGAATAGGAACTGTTAGACTCTGTTGTTGTGCTTGCAATTTTTGATGTTTCTCTTGATACCTTTCTTGTTGTAAAGCTTGTGAAAGTGATGCACTGGCCATAGACCCCATTTGGTGATAAATATCACTCTCTTGAGAAGAATTAGCACCATGCAAAACTGAAGATTCTTCACTAATAGAACCACAATACCTTGATGATGATGAATTTTGCATTGATAAACTATCCAAAATTGTTGAAATTGGAGTTTCCATATCAAAACATTGATCAGAAGAAGAAATTTTTGTTGATGAAAAATCAACATCACCTTGATAATCTTCTAAAAACTCTTCAATAGCTGGCAAAGAAAGATTTTCAACATGTTGCATATATTGATTATTTGGTGAATTAAAAACTCTATGAAGTGGACTAAGTCCTTTCCCTTTTTGTTGATTATTATTATGTGATGCAAAACGAGGTGGTGAAAAAGTTTGAATTTGCATTCCTTGAGCATAGTTATTATTATTATTATTATTATTATAATTATTACTACAATTATTATTGTAAGTAGAAGCTTGTGGTGAGTTAGGGTTAATATTTCTAATAGGTGAAGATATCATAAAATCATTATTAATATCTAAATGGTCATTGAAAAATGATTCCCACATTGAACTATCTGGTGATTGGACTTCCACGTCACCATCTAAGTCAAATTTGAGTGATGGAAGGTTTAAGCTTTGTGGGGTTAGAATATTAATTTGATCTAAATCATCACTAGAATTTGTGGTATTTTTCTTTGAGTGTATATTTGTATGATTTGAAGAAGTGGGTTGAAGACATTTTTCTTTGTGGGAATTTGAGCTTCCACAAAGTGAATTGATCATTTTTTTCCCCTCCTCCTTTTCTCCCTCTAAATAAAATAAAAAAATAAGGTAAGATAAAAATAAGTACTTTTGGTTAATCCAAACAAGTAAGTGCTTTTGGTTTTACTCAATCTAAAATTCTAAGGTAGGGAATTTTTCCCTTAGGCACTTAGCTTAATGAAGTTTGATTTGTTTATGGAAAGAGCAATGCCTATGTTTTCTCTCCTTTTATTGTGAAAGAATGTAAAAGAGTACACATTTTATGAGAAAAAAATGAGAGGAAAAGACAACACTTAATTCCAAGAGTTTGTCTTGGAAAATCTTTATTTCATGTAGTGTTAAGAGTTTGTGCTGTATTTTCAGAGGCTTAATTTTTGTCATATATGTTTACATGGTTTAACTTTTTACAATTAGAATGATTAGTTTGCAATATAGACAAATTTTGGCTGGACCCCACTTTCTTTGGGCCGGCCCAACTGTTTACAAGGCACCTAGGTAATCATGGACATCAATATGCACTTGTTGGTTAAACTTTTTCACTTATAAGAAGAAAAAAAGAAATATTGTGATGAGCTATACAGGCAAGTAAATAGTTTTTGGTGGAACTTGCACCTAAATAACAACGATACAAATATATATAATATGGAAATATCTTCTCTTTACAAAATATCTAAAGTTAGTCGTACATATCGAGAAATAAATGTTTATGCAGATGCTTTTGCTAATACTGAAGTGTCGCAAGGTTTCAATTTTATTTCTTATGAGCTAGTTTCAGCTCAAGTTAATTTGATGATCTTTGCTGATTTGTATGGAATTAATACTCCTCGTATGATTGTTTTGTTTGCTTTTGGGCTTCAGCTATCTTTTACAGACATTTAAGATATTAAAATAACTTTAATGCAAGCGAACATGACGGCTCATACGCTAGCTCGGGCAGTCTGTTTTTGGTCTAGTCACACTTATTTTAATAATGTCCCTCGTTGTATTGTACCTTTTTTTTGTTTGACAAAAGGAAATTCAATTCATTTCAATATGTAGTAAATTGTTAATACAAAGTGGTATAAAATCAAAGACATGACGACGAGACCAAAACAAGGCCGCTTTAGCTAAACTATGAGCGATCCTATTCGATTGCCGCCTAATAGGCTTCACCTCAAAGCCGGGATTATAATACAATAAACACTTAATTTTTTGGATAATGAAGCTAAATTCGGACACTCCGTTATTTCGACGACGAATAGCATATACTAAACTCTGGGCATCTGTTTCAAACACAACATGGTTGAAACCTCTTTGCTGTAGCTTTGTCATTGCACTTAAGAGTGCTACATCTTCTCCTTCACTTGATGAACTTCTCCCATAAATTTGTTATTAATGAAATAAGCTAAATTTGTCTGTGTCAAAAAAAGAAAATTTTAATGCATATACTTCTAAGTCTTGGTAATATATACTTTTATGTATGTATTGATTTCTAAACAAATTTATTTGTTTCAATCCATAAAATTAGAAGAAAACAATTTCGGCATTATTATTTTGAAATATTAGAGTCTATGAGACTATATAGCACTTAGTTTATTATATTCTTATTGTAATATGTGAGTTATATTTGATTTTGATCTCTAAAAATTCGACTTTAAACTTTTAATTCCTTTTGCATAAACTAGTTCAACATTAGGAGCTAAATGAAAGCACTAAAGACCAAAATTATATTTAGAGTATGCTAATTAGCGGCCAAAAGTATTAGTTAAAGGTATAGAAAAAGTAAATTTTACATTTATAAAAATATATTTTATATTTTACAAACATTGATTATATAATCTGTCAAAAAATAAAATAAAATATTATTATATAAATTTCAATGTAGTTTGCCTATTAGATTTTTTTAACTAGTATTTTGGAGGTAATAGTTGCGATTTTACTTAAATTTATTATGATAGCTTATGAGTTCATCATTGCATCATAGCCATGGTAGGAAAGTCCATAAAATTCTATAGTTTTTTCTTTCTTACATAAAAATACTATGAATTTTATAATTGTAGTATTTTTACGTACAAATAGTATAAAATATTTTTACATATATCAATTTGTGAATATTTTTAGAAATTTACTTGGAAAACGTAATTAAATATATGTGTAAAATAATTAATACAGCACATTGCAATAATAAACAAATTGTCATCGAATCAATAATGAATTTATTAAAATGATAAATATCTTACTCTTAGTTCCTTTAATTATGTGCTTAGAGTTTGATTATATGTGTATGGAGAAAATTAGATTGGGAGGAAAAAATCCACTTCGTATGTCCCGTATATTTTTTAATAGAATTTAGTAATCGTTAACGGCGGTAAAGTGATAAAGATTACATCATAATATCATCTTGACTAAAAATAATAATCCTATAGCCTTAATTGAAGCTTTGAGAGTTATGGAACAAAGAAGCTTTTTTCATGTTATTTTTGAGATGGATTTCAAAAGCGTTGTGGATGCAGTTCACCATCTTCGTGGCGGTAGTTTCGAGTTTAGCGTTATTATTAGTAATATCAATAATATTATTTCATGTAATTCAAACTTCACGGTTAAGTTTATCAAGCGGCAAGCGAACATGACTGCTCATACCCTTTGCTAGGGTGGTCATTTCTTGATCTCGTCGCTATAACTTTGAGACTCTACCTCTTTGTATAACTCATTTTATTAATATTGAAATGATATACAAGCCTTTGATTATAAAAAAAAAAAAAAAAAAACTTAAAATAATGATATTAAATTGCCATCGTGTTGACAATTTCTTGAATGAATCAAAGAATAAATAAAATGAAAAGAAAATGAAAGGTTGTGACAAAAGACAAGAAAAAGGACATAAGCAACGTCGTCGGTGGGCCGCCCTTACACCTTTGGATTTGCCAAAGGAATGAAGTGTTTGTCCAAACCTTTTTCTTACTTCGGCTGCATCTATTTATCTCATTCTCTAATGTGTGTTTCAAGAATTTTTAGTTCTGAATTACTCCTTCAGATACTATATAAAAAGAAACGATAAAAGTCGCATATACCCTACACTCTTTTAATATTCCTCTGCATTTCAATACACAAATAGTAGTTGTTTTGGATTCGACTAAATTCCATTCGAAAATATGTGTGATCATATCAGCACTAATACATTCGATTCCATCAGAACAATGTGGTTATGTTTGTTTTAGTGAGAGTAGTAATAGAATAAGTGACCTTATAAGAAGTCCTTGTTTTGTACTTCTTAAAAAACAAGTTCCATTTGAAAATAGAACCAAATCATCCGAATTAAATAAATTGTACAAACATAATTTATAAAGCACAAGACAATATTCATTTAGACACTTAAGCCGTAAGATTTTACTCAACAAGTAATCCGTCGAAACATATCCCTTGGAGCAAGTGTCCAAATGAAAGTTTCGGGTGTCTTAAACCCTAACTTTCCATCAATAAAAGTCTAACTCATAATCTACGTCATATATATACCATTTAAATCTAATACTTATCACATTCCGTATTTACTGATTTGATCGGCAGAATATGCATCTGTATTATTCCCCACTCAACGGGTCTCACGTTCAACGATTTAGATTTAAGGATCAGAAACAATCTTATCTTCTAGATCTCATATCTAAAAAGGGTCAATAATTAATACTTAATAACGCTTGTATGAAATGGTAAAAAATCTTTATCATTCAAGATATCAACTACAAACAAATACTTTATGGTACAAGTTTTTTATGGTTAAAAATGGGTATCGTAATTTTTTTTTTATGTTATCCCTTCGGTTCATAGAAAAAAGAGCAAAGTAATTTGGAGTGCGACTATAAGGTAGGTAATATCTGGCCATCAAATTGTTCCATCAAAAAATGGAATCCAGGTTCTTCCGAATGATCCGTCCTTTGGTAAAATTTATTAGCCACTTGAGTCAAATGTTTATAAATCTTATTAACCACTTGAGTTTAATGTCTTCATTAAATTCTTCATTAATTTTTTATAAATTTAATGAGGATTATAAATGTTTTTTTTTAAAAAAAAAAAAAAAAGATTTAGTTTAGTGTGGAAAGATTTGAGTTGTATGCTAGAAATCGAGGGTTCTGTCCCCAGTTCCATGGTAATTTTTTATTTTTTTTAAAGAATTGAAAATGATTCACTGAGTTCTTGTTTATCTTACAATATAAAAAAGGTTGGATGGGGTAAACCCTAATGCCCCTTTCAAAATCCTACTACCTTATGTCATCGATGATGTCATCATGACATCATCTAACCCATGTCATCCATTCGTTGTCCGCCACGTGTACCATATCGCCACGTCACCGTTTACACTCAACATCCACATCATCCGCCACGTCACTCCAGCCACATCAGCAACAGACTATAAAATTACAGTTTTGCCCCTATACTTTATATATTTACATTTACACCCCACACTTTTATTATTTCCGTTTTAACCTCTTTACTTTTATAAATTGCATTTTGAATCCTAATTTTTTTAAAAATTTCAAATTTGCTTCTATTTTTTTTTTTTAAATTATAGTTTTGTCCCAATATTTTTAAAAATTACAGTTTTACCCTTAACAAAAAAATTAAAACCCTATTTGTTTTTTACACTTCCCATTAAATGGAATTTTATGATTGATGTTCGGTTAAGTCCGTATGGTTGTTTTGGTAGAGATAATATTCCAAATGTCACTTTAGACTTTATGTTGAGTATTGAATGATTGGATAAAATCTTTTATATTGATATGTTTTTGCCTATTATTTGCTAATGACCGATTTAGGTTCACATCAATAACAATCCAAAGAGAGATGAACATGACAACTGTTTTGCAGTAAAAGAAGCAACAATAATTGAGTTGTTTGAGGCAGAGATGACCTCTACATTGCAATTTAATCTCGGTGGAACTTTCTTGCTTGAAAGCAACACAATGTGTAAAAAAAAAAATTTGTTAACTTGGATGAATGAAAATAATGACCAACAATTTGCATTTTTACAAAAAAGTTAACATATAGCACTAATATGATAGACTTTTAACCACCCTAAATCTCTTCTACCTCGCAACTTGAAAGAATCTATTAAGTTAAGAGTGTTCAATTACCACTATAACATGGTCAATTTTATGGTGTACAAGTGTACTAACTTAATAAAAATTGATGGGTCTCCGTAGGGATTTGTAGTGTGTTTAACAAAACACTACTACTTCTCTTGAACAAAGAATGTCTTATTTTAATCTATAAAGATGTATCGTAAACCTTTCTATAACATCTAATGACTCTTCTAAATAAATATTTATAACGGGTGATTGAACTCTTAATTAAATGTTAATGTTTCGAATTTAACTAACTTTTACGCGCTACATATAAATAGGTTTGTAATTTCTGCGCTCTACTTACATAAAGTTTTAAAAATTTTGCGCACTATGTCAAGTATCCTATCTCTAATCCTCCCAAGAGACATTTATTGCATAAGAGTGATTTTGATTGTGGGGGTTGGTTCATCTACTTTGCCTCTTTCTCGATCAAAATTATTTGTTCATTGCTTCATCCAAGCATTGACATTATCCGATATTATTTTTCTATATGCGGCAACACTACTTTATGGCACATGATTAGTTTCAACTATTTTGATTGTTGTCTTAATGAAGTTTTCTTTTTAATTCATTGATGTTTGTTATTTAGAAACATATTAATTGCGCAAGAAAAAATGGTAAAAATTAAATTTTTATACATGTCACGGGTCTTTGAAGGTTCCACTATAAAATTTGATATGACTGAGCTATCCAACAATCGTATGCAATGTACTTCTTGATCCTATTATCAATGACAATATGAATGATTTTTAATTTCATTATCTTAACGCATTTCTTTATAATCATATTAATTGAGCAGCAAAAAAAGGTAAAAATTAAATTTTTATACATGTCACGGGTCTTTGAAGGTTCCACTATAAAATTTGATGTGACTGAACTATCCAACAATAATATGCAATGTACTTCTTGATCCTATTATCAATAATTATATGAATGATTTTTAATTTCATCATCTTAACGTGTTACTCATGAGAAAATTTGACAAACTTAGTTTATATTATTTGAGATACACACACCTAAACATGAGAAAATTAAATTAAGTGTGTTGTTACGTCAAAATTAAATTGTATACATATCACGGGTCTTGAAGGCTCCATTGTAAAATTCGGTGTGATGCTTCACTTGATTCGCTTTATTATGGCGTTCCACAAAACATGTGCAACGCACGATTAATGCTATAAGCATGTATCCTTTTTATGCTATATATTTTTCTTTTGGGTTAATAGGCTTATACCCCCCTGCAATGTTGGCGAGTTTTGCATTACCCCCCTATAATTTTTTTTTGACATTACCCCCTGCAATGTGATTTTATTTTTTTTCGCAGTTCATTTCACCCCCAGGGGGGTAAAACAAAACAACATTACAGGGGGGTGCAATGAACTACAAAAAAAATAAAATCACATTGCAGGGGGGTAATGTCAAAAAAATAAATTATAGGGGGGTAACACAAAACTCGCCAACATTGCAGGGGGGGTATAAGCCTATTAACCTTTTTCTTTTCTTGAATTTAGACTTTGTAATCGTAACTTAGTGCTATCTCTAAATTATTTAATGCTTGCAACTAAATCACTTCATCCTAATCGAGCATTCAAATAATTGACATTATCAAATATTATTTTTTTGTATGCGCCAACACTACTTTGTGGCGCAGAATTTAGACTTTGTAATAGTAACTTAGTGCTATCTCTAAATTATTTAATGCTTACAACTAAATCACTTCATCCTAATCAAGCATTTAAATAATTGGCATTATCAAATATTATTTTTCTGTATTTATGTAGTTATCTTTACTTGATTTGATCCTTGATGTCAACTATTTTGTTTGAAGTCTTAATGAAGTTTTCTTTTTAATCAATTGATAGTTGTCCTTTAGAACCATATTAATTGCACACAAAAAGGGTAAAATTAAATTTTATACATGTCACGGGTCTTTGAAGAATCAACTATGAAATTCGATGTGACTGAACCATCCAACAATAGAGTGCTTCACTTTTGTATTGTATTATCCCATTATCAATGATTATATTAAGTATACTCTTAGGCAAAAATTAAATTTTATACATGACAAGGATCTTGAAAGGTCCACTATAAAATTTGGTGTGATGCTTCACTTGATTCGCTTTGTTATGGCGTTTCAGAAAAGCCGTGCAACACCACGGGCCAGCGTTAGTTGGATAGAGATTGTATTCATTGATTTAATTTGGTTAATCCCTTTGTATGATTTAGTTTTTGAACTCACATCAAACATTTCTATAATTACCTTATACCATACCGCTAATCTAAAGCAACAACCATAATTAATATACATATGTCGTTCTGCCGAACCCGTGCATCGCACGGGCCGGCGACTAGTTTAACTAATGAATAGAATGGTTTTTATACAAAGGTTAAGGTATATTGCAATTGTAAGAGTAAAAGATGCCCTAGAGGATTGCAACTATTATAGCAGATTTCCTAACGAATTCATGTTAGTACACGTGGCAAAACTTACATCGTGCTCATGTATGACTCCAATTATTTGAAGATCTGATTTGATATTAAAAATGGAATCATAGTAAAAAAAATTGTACATTTTTAAAAAAAAAATCTAATTTAAATTATAAATAGCACCGATAAAAATAGTCATCTCCATAACATTAGATATGAGGTTAAATTTGACAATGTTTACACGTATTCCTGACAATTTTTTGTTTATTCTTTACCTATTCATACATTCTCTTCAGATTTTAACGCATAATAAAGACATTAACACTTTGATGATTTCTCTTTCAGCCCCCCACGTTTTTTTTTCATCCCTTGAATTTACTGTTTTTCCCTTCAATAAAAACTTTGGTTTCTATAAATTGAAAATTTTTTTGCCTTGAAATACAACTTTGGTTTCTAGAAACCTAAATTTTCTGAAATTTGAACTAGAAAAATTTCGGTTTCTGCGAATCGAAATTTTTAATAAGGACAAAATCGAATTTTTGGGGGGTAAAAAAGAAACGTGGGGGGCTAGGAAAGAAAACTTCTCACACTTTTAGTTTGGGCTTTTTATATCTTGAACAAATATACAGTATTTTAGTTTGGGTTTTTTTTTTTTTTTCTTGAGCAGAAATACAGTAAGATTGAATCAAGATTTTCTTTTGTTGTCCTATAATCGCGTGTCGTATTTTTATTCATCCACTTTTTAAGTAGACTATATGTTATAAAATGAGAAATTTAAAGAAAAAACACCGTCAGCTACTTAAGTAGGTGACGATGTTTGAGAAATTCATAAGGCAAAAGAGAATATCTCGATTGGGTTGAGTGTATTGCAAGGTTGCACCGGGTTGGCCTTGCATCCCTACCCCATCTGTAAACTAAGGATTGGTAAATGTTAACCATATTTAGGGACTTCGATCACCTGATGCGGCATCGCTACGGTTGTGTGATTTTTGTTATAGGAGATTAAGTATGTATGATGAGAGCATAATATAAAATAAAAATGAAAGGAGATTTTCTATGGGGTGGGGTGAAAGGAGGTAGGAAGCTTTGTTGGATCAAGTGGAGAGTGGTGTGTCAACCGAAGAAGAATGGAGGCCTTGGGGTTCGTGATATTAAATCGGTAAATCTTAGCCTCATCATGAAATGGAGGTGGAGATTATTGGATAGGGAGGAATTTGGGCTTTGGAAGGAAGTATTGGCGGCCAAATACGGGGCATTTATCTTTCGTGATGTGGTTTGGAGAAATACACCAAATCCGCATTATGCGTCAAATTGGTGGAAAAAATTTACGATCTTGATCGATGTGTTGAGTCTAAAAATTGGATAGAGGAGTCAATCTCTCGGCGCATTGGTAATGGGGTGTGCACTAGTTTTTGGTGTGATAAGTGGTGTGGAGACTCAATGTTGAGTATTAAGTTCCCCCGGTTGTATTTTCTTGCCTCCAATAAAGAAGCAACAATTAGGGAGTTGGCGGTGTTAGAGGGGGATCAGATTAGTTGGGTGTTTGATTGGCGGCGTGGTTTATTCAAATGGGAGGAGGAGAAAGTTACTCAACTTAAGGCCTCTCTTGAGGAGGTAAGACTTTCTAATTTAGAAGATAAGTGGTGGTGGAGATTGAACCCGGAAGGAGTTTTCTCGGTTAAGTCCGCCTTTGATTCGCTTTCAAAGGATATTGCTAGTAGTCCCTCTCTCCCGAGTTTTGAAGCTAAGATTTTCAACAACATTTGGGCAAGTCCGGCACCCTCCAAGGTGATTGCATTTTCTTGGCAACTTCTCTATGACCGTGTCCCAACAGAGGAGAATTTAATCTTGCGTGGAATCCTAGCCCGCAACGGTGGGGAAAATTGTATTTGGTGTAGTAGTCATTTGAAAGAGTCCGCCTCGCACCTTTTTCTTCATTGTAATATGGCGCTTGTGGTTTGGTACGAAATTTTCAAATGGCTAGGGGTGGTTATTGTAGTCCCTCCAAGCCTTTTTCACCTCTTTTATTGTTTGAGTGTTGCGGCAAAGTCTAAGAAAGCTAGAAAAGGATTTCGTTTGGTTTGGCACTCGGTGATTTGGTTAGCGCGGAATAACCATATTTTTAATAATGTGGTAAAGGAGCCTAGGGGGGTGGTCGAGGAGATTAAAGTGCTATCGTGGAATTGGAGTGCTTATATATAGGCTCAAAATTACCCCGTGTCTTTACTACGAATGGTGTTGGGATCCCGGTAGCTGTTTTGATCGCTAATGTTGTGGCGTTTTTTGCGTTTCTGATGTTTGTTGTTGCCCAGGCTATGTTGGTGTGCTGCTGTACCCTGCTCTGCTGCGTTCTTTAGCTGGGCGCTGGGTGTTGTTTCGTAGGTCTGGGGAGTATTTTTTCCTTAATTTTTTAGCTCTGTTATGGGGCATTGCTTGTTTGTATTTTCTGGTTTTTTGGTGGGCTGATAGTGTCTAGTTTTGAGACTCATTGCCTTGCCTAGTTTGTATTTTCCTTCCCTCCCTTGATATGTCTTATGCCATGGGTTGAGGTGTCTAATAAAGTTTTGGCTATTCAAAAAAAATAAAATAAAAAAATGAAGTGGAGATGATGAGAGTAAAGGGAAGCAAATGATCAAAGCCTAATTTTTTTAGTCTTATTCTAACATTTCTATCAATTTCTTAATGTTATCTAAGACGATTCAGTTCACGGTTTGAAGGTCCAAGAGCATATTTTTTTTAATCCTATTAAGTTGGCTTATTATCGTAACATTAATCAACAAAAGATGAGAACAAATGAGATCAACCCTGAAACACCATTACATCTTTTGATTTCCTAAAGCCATCAAAAGATGATTTGGTTTGCTGGAAGTTCCTTGAGCGTGATTTTTTAAACTCTATTCAAATTGGTTTGTGATCTTGTTTTCCTACGGACAACATTGAAACGAAAAATAAGAACACACACGAAGAGAAGAATTTAGAAACAAGGTATTATTCTTGCAATTATTGCAAGAGCATATTTTCACAAGCGTTATATAGACTAGGGGTGAGCATCGGTCGGGTTCGGTTCGAAAATCGTCAAACCGATGAAAACTGCAGCTTCTTAATCTGGACCCAATTCCGACCGTTTATATCTTCGGTTTGTTCGGGTTCGGGTCATACGGGTGATGGGTACAACGGGTCGATTTTAACGAGTTAGATTGAAACGTTGTTGTTACATTTAAAACTTATTGATCAAATTTTTATTTTATTTTTACAATTCGTTCAATATTTCGTACACACTGCAACAAAAATATAATAAAAATTATGAGATGCAGTTAATTTGTTTTAAATTTGTAAATTCAACGAAAATAACATATAGTAGATGAGAAGTAAAAATTAAGATAAATCTAAAATATTATTTTTTTACATCTCTTTTATCAACATATTACAAGCATAAGCTTGTAAAATACACATTTTTCCTTTATTATCAAAGATAGATAAAATTAACAAAGTGAAAAGTATAAGATATTAAGAGATTGCTCGAAACTAAAAAAAAATAAAAATTTGTATTTTATGAATTATTCGGTCGGTTTCGGTTATGAATAGACGAATATTTAGAGACCCGTACCCGCCCGTATACAACCGTTCATGACCGATTTTTAACAATTGTTGACCCGAGACCCGGCCCACATCGGACCGAGTGCTTTCATATGTTGACAGTTATATTGATTTCGAGTCGGATTGCGGGTTCGTGCTCACCCCTAATATAGACACCAAAATGGTCATAGAGAAGAACGTGAAGTAGAAAATCAATGTAAGGAAAAGCACTAATGTTATTATGACACATTTTTATGACACAAAGTTGACACACATACTTACTATTACTTTATACTTTACTATTCTTTTACTTTTTAAGAGTTAAAATGACAAAAATACCCTTGTATCATATTTGTGTATGGAATTGTGTGTCATAATAACATATCTCTAAGTAAAAGTATGATGGTGAAACTTCAAACTTAGGGCAACCTTGATTTAATTTTTTTTTTTTTTTTATAGTTATTTTATAGTAGTCTTTTTATTCAATGTATAGAAAGGTACTATTACTTAATTTTTTATATTAACAATCTAGTTTATAAAAAAGGTTCAATCTAGTTTATTTAAATTTATTCAATTGATCAAGGTTATTGAGTCTGATTATATCTATATGGTTTGCGGACCAACCTTTGTTTAATCTGCAATCCGCGTGTATTTAAGATCAATTTTTTTAGACTATTTATATTTTTGTCTGTGTGAGTTGAACTATTAAAACCATGAGTTATGCCCGGGATAATTTTGCGGGTTTGTACGTTAGCCCATGACCCTTTTGTTTTTTATGTGTAATTAATTACATATTTTATCACTTATAAATTATAATTTGGTCCATCTCCAATACTAAATATTTCTCTAAAAAAAAGTCTAAACCATAAATATAAAAAGACTATTGAAGTTATTAAGTATCATTCGTGATTTTTTTTTTAATGAAATTGAGGTGTGCAGAGGACGAATGGTGATGATAACGAATTGATCGTAGATTTTGATTGCATTGAAAAGATAGAAAAACTCATAAAAATGTCAAACAATTATTTTATTTGTTAACATAAATTATTAACTGTAATAGTTTTTTTCTTTCTAGCTTTTAGAAAAAGAAGAATTTTTATAATATCCATTTTTTACTTTTTTTAAAAGAGTGTTTTTTATTTAATTTTATAATAATCCGCAACGTTTAACCCGCAGATTAACATGTTTCGGACTTGGACAAACATATTATAACTCATTTTTATTTGCAGACAGGCTAGTCCGACCCGTTTAACATGCATATTTATATTGGGTGGGCCAACCTGTATACTAGCTCTAGAGGTGTAATGAAATCAATTTTTATTGAATTTAGTGTCCGAACCAATGAACTCTTGATTGGTTCAATTTTTGGTGTTTGTCACAAATTAAATCGAACCAAACTAATCGGTTTGCAATGTTTTTCTTTTCGCGATGTATTATTATATATATATATATGTGTGTGTGTGTCATGTTAAACAGTGCCCCGGGGCACTAGTTAAACGTACTAAAAAAGAAAATAAAAAAGAAATTTAACATTGCGAAAATAACTTTTTACACTTTCAAAATGTTGAATGCACACATTTCGAGACAAATTTTCTATATTAAAATGCTTGACTAGTGTCTGGGGGCACTGTTTAGCATTTTCCTATATATATATATTTTTTAATCACATGTAACATTTGATGTAATCAATTATCATCATACACCATACATAAAAGAAAAGACAATGATATGAGTTTTAAACACACTAGACTCCGACCCGTGCGTTGCACGGGTTTTATGGAGCGATAAATATACTATCAATAAGATTTGTTTTAATATGAGGTCTTTCTTGCATTATAAAATGCTCAAAGCATACCAAACTGCGGGAGAGTTTACAATTTTACATGTAACAATATCAACATAAGCATTACATGAATAACATTTTTTATAAAAACACAAAATTTAATCCTAAACTAAATTACTTGATTCATAGAATTGAGCAAATCTTGCACATTAATTTCTACCCGAAACTTGGGAAACAACCCGATCAAACAGTATGAAAGTTGTTGACCCCGAATTGTCTATCACTTGCACATAAATTAAACCTGAAAATTTGAAAGCATACAATGATCACAATAGAAAAAATAAAATAAAACAGCTCCAACACATTTCAGTCAATGTTTTTTTATAAGCAACTGAGAAATAAACTTAAGATATTTACATGTACCTCGATCAAATCATGAAAAATTTATGTTATAAATATTGAAACCAAACGTCATACCTCAGCTTCTTTGATCAAATCATCAATAGTCATCATCTTTGTCTGAAGCAAACCATCCAATAGAGATAGTGTAACAGGCCTAATCATTTTGACTCATCCCAGAATTCCCCCCAACCACCATTTAAACCTGCAGAGGACAATCAGAAAACAAACATGTGAAGGTGAAGCTTTGGAACTTCAGAATGGTATCATAAGGGAGGGATGAAAACCAAAGATAAGACCTTTGAAACAAAACACCAACAAATAATACTGAAGTGAAATTTTTAGGGGGTTTGATTGTGTTAGCAAAGTACCTGGCGGAGAAGACATCATACCATTTCGATCTCTCTCCCACCACCATGAGCCAGTCATTAGCCTTCCGAATCTTTTTTATGTCTAAACCTTGTTTCTCTTCGAGTTGGCCCCCCTAGGCCTAGTAGTTGATTAAAAAAATGGGAGAAATGAGAGAAAAATAAAATTCAGAGATAATTTACATGGGAGATGGATTACTTAAAAAGAGGAAAGTAAGATATTGAAAGCAAAATAACCTTCTGCACTATTATAAGTTGCCACTGCCATATTAGTTCCAATGTTAGCAGTCCATAAACATTAATACAGACTATGTATACTACTTTACTAAATCAAACACAATGCCTAATTATAAGATTTAACACTTAATATTGTGAAAAATAGTGAGATCAATCAAAACTCTAGTTGGAATCTTTAATATCAATGTCTCTTTGTTGAATATCATTCATTAGTAAAATTTCCCCAAACAAAACCAATTCCTGCTCAATTATCTAATGTTACTCCAGCACAAAGAGAGTAGTCCAACCTCTACAACAAATAAAAGACAAACTTGTAAGTGTAATGGACTCTTAGAACCAATTCTACACATATGGAAAGCAAAAACTATGGAGAGATAGCTAATCACTAACAACATAATCAACAGCACAACCTTACTAATAGAAATAAGGAAGATAACATCAAATGCATTCATCATATTGAACAATATAATGCATAATAAAGGAGTATCTTCATCAAGAAGCATGAACAAAATAAATGAGATGAAAGACGTCAAATAAGTTTATATATCAACCCTTGCTATGTCTCAAATTTCCTATAATATTAGAAGCATACTTATTTGAAGAGAATGGGAGCCTAATAGATGTTTATATATCAAACCAAATGAAGATTCTTAGACAAAAAGTAAGTTATCAAATCTTATCTTCAGTTTACTAAAACCCCTTATGCAACTTCTTGTAGTTTCTCCTCCCTATGCAAACCTTCATATCAAAAAACAATTAATCAAAACCAAATCAATTAAACAGTGATATAAAATAGTAATACATGAAAGTCAAAGATAGAAATCCAACACAACTAACACATAACATCTTACTCAATTAAAATTTCCATTGTTATTTAAAAACTCATCATTTTCCAATAAGACCTATCTCAAGAAACCCATAATCAAACTACAATATGCAAGAGAACCCATTATCAACAAACTTCAATTGCACTAAAACATTGAAGAAACAAAGAAAATATTGAATTTTTCTAATTTCACACACAACTATCTTTCTCTATCTCTCACTATGCTCAAACCCACAATAGTCAAAGTCTCATGAAGCTTTCCCTTCCTCTTGATGAAATTGTGCTAATCCTATTCAAAGATAACATGCAATCATATGGTGAGAATAAAATGAGAAGAAAAGTAAAAATGAGATTCACCAAATCATACAAAGAAACTCTAAACAAAAATTTAAAATCTAAATAAAAATCATAAAACAAAACCACCAAAATCTTAGTGTAGTGTTTTTAATTGAGGAATGGTTAAACACCAGATTTGAAGAAGCAATTTTTTTAATATAAATTTGAAGAAGCAAGTTTAAAAAATGGAGATGGAGATAAGGATGTATGAGAAACATAGCAAATTGTAGAGAAAGCTTTGCTTAGGAAGATGAAAAAGTATATCTTGAGCAGTGCACAGTCCATTATTACTCTAGAATAGATAGATGAAAAATTATGCTCTTTTTGTGGCATATGTGAGTTTTTTTTTTTCAAGAAACAAAAATAAACCTATTGGAGTACTATCTATTACCGAAAAGAAAAAAAATAGCAACAATCAGTATTGTGGTATTGAGGTACGTGTTAGATTAGGAACACTAAATCTTTTTTTTGTTGTTCCAAGGCAGAGTAAAGTGTGCTTATCAGAACAATAAAGAGTTGCACATTCTTTTTTTTTGGTGTAAACCGGGTATCCTCTGCGCGCAACTGCAGAGACTAATCCCTCGAGCCTTGTGGGACCCAAATGGGTGGCAAACTCTCCCTAAGAGTTTTAACACTGCTGCATGCCCAAGCCAGGGATCGAACCCAGGACCTTGGTTAAGCTAGAAGAGACCTGCGCTATCTCATCTAAGTGCTCTTGGGTAAGAGTTGCACATTCTATCACTATGGGAAGGATAAAAAAGCATTTAATGGAGTGATTTAGTGAGAAAAAAGGGGCCGCATTAATTAAGCAAAATTGGAGGGAATTAGAATTGCAAAACACTACTTTTATATAGATTAAGATAAGATGTTTCAATTCAAACTAAGTTGACTATAATAAATCCACAATTTTTAAATACAAAATACAAACTGTATGTTTTCATATACAAAGTTTACTTAAAGGTATTTTTGTGAGATTGAAGTCTCGGTGTGTTATGTTTTTAAGTTAGAATGAATTTAAGAGAAATGCAATGTTAGAGTGCTACTAAGTTGGACCAAATATTTATTTTGACACTAAGTTGGATTAATTTTAGTTCGGTTTTAATCCGAACCATAAAAATCAATTTTTTCAATTTGGATTGATTTAAATCGTCGGTTCAATTAAATATTTTGTATCCGCTTACACCCTACGTACCTAGCTCTATTTATAATACACATTCAATTTTTTTCCCACACACAAATTACAAAGAAGTAAATAATATACATTTGAATTTTGTTTTTTCGTACTACAATTTGAATTTTTTTTAACCAAATAATTTGAATTTTGGAAAAAAAAAAGTTGATCAGATTTGAACATTCTCAATTTAATTAAAGACTGAATAATTTTTTTTGGTAAAAGTTTTAACCTAATTTAATCGCCGTTTGAATACAGCCAATAATAATGAGAACGTTCGAAATATTACGTCAACTCGCGTCCAAGTAAATATAGAAATCATTAATCATTTTACTATACTCACACATACCGTTAATCAAGTCAATTTTTTTTTCAACCAAATTAGGAAAGTTAACATAATTCAATGTACACAATCAATCGATGCTATCCTTAAACGTTTGTTTCCTCAAATGTTCGTAAATATATTATTATTTAATAATATTTTTTTATATAAATAAACCTATTCCTTAAATGGTTGTAAATATATTATTATTTAATAATTTCTTTTTAATATAAATAAACCTAGTGTTACAACATTTTTTCATCACAAAATCATCAAAAAACCAAAGAGATATAGTATACAATACTTAGGTTATACCATGGCATCCGGCAGCTCTTCAAACAACAATGAAGGTAGAAATGTGAATTCAAATGAAGAGAGGAATTCAAATTCAAGGATTTTTGCATGCAACTATTGTCAGAGCAGATTTCCAACTCAACAAGCGTTAGCCGGGCACCATAATGCTCATAAGGCAGAACGTGCTTTAGAAAAGCAACGAAAAGAAAGGTATGAAGCAGGCGAGGTTTCAGGTGTACTACAACCTCACTTTGATCCTCCTCGTCCTTTTAATATTTCTACTAGTGTTTTTACCCATAGGCAAATTGGGGTTCGAATGGAATCCTGGTATCGAAAACCACCTTCCATTAGCCCTATTATTGGGCACGGGTCTTTGTCTATGAGGGATATATTAAACCCTTCTCTCGTAAACTTGACAAATAATTTTGCTGGTGGGGTTAGAGTTCAAGGTATCGGCGGTGCAACTGTTCCAAGGACTGAAGATGGTGCCAAGTTTCATGATTTTCTGAAGCTTGGAAATTCTTATGAAAATGTTGGTACAAGTTCAAACTTGACAAAAGACAATGACAATACCATGGATCTACTTGCAAACATTGATGGCCCTATCCGTAATTCAAACTCCAATGATGAAGAAGAACCCTCTGATCCTGAGCTTGATTTAAATCTTAAGCTCTAGATTTAATTTTAATATTTGATTTGATGTCTGTTATTTTTAATTCAATAATTGAGCAAATGCTTTGAAGTTATAAACTTCAAATTTTGGATTTGGCTATGTAATGGTCATCTATTTATATGTTCTTGTAATAATGTCATTACATTATTTGCAATCAATGTTACTTTTGTTCCGTCAAATATATTAGTTTGTTATTTTTTTTTTTTCTTTTATGAATATTCATTAATCAGATCCAAAAATAATATAGAGTTTGGATAAAATTTCACATGATATAATATATCAATAATCCAACAAAAAATTTCAGATTTCCCCTAAAATCCTTAGTTTTGAACAAAAAATATCAATTTTGCCATAAATTAAACCTTTACAATCTCAGTTTTACCCTATACTAACTCATAAAAATCTAAGTTTTGTCCGAAACTCATCCTTCAAAATATTAAAAAGTTTGGTTAGAGCCCAGACAACTAGTTAATTGAATTAATAACAATTTGTCTTTAATGTTTGTCATCTTAAAAAAAGGGAGATTGTTTGAACAAAATGAATTTCTACAATGCTTCTAGAGTTTTGGTGATAGCAAAGTATTAAAAAAAATTGGATATAATAATACATGTTTTCAAGTGTGCAGAACCATACATTAAAATTTACTTGAGCACATTAAGAGGGTAAAGCATTTTTGGAGAGAAATTAAGGATTTTATCAGAAATTGCAAGTAAGATTCTAGTTTGGAGTACTACAATATGAACCAAATCAAAAGCGTGATGCGACAGACTCTGAATAAGGATACTATAACTTGGAAAAAGTCAAAAGCGAGAAGATCGGATTTTGATGGAACATAATTTGATGAAGAGCCACTACGTACTTAGAACCTGAAAGACACGTCAGCAGCAAAAATTTATGATATATATGTCACTGTCAAGCTCAGAGTCAACTTTGTTATCTTCTGAACGCGTGCAAAATCAAACACAAAGTTCAAATCCAAATTAAAAGAAACGCAAAATTCCTTTTTGAGCAAAGGAATTTCAATTGTCCTTCGACGACATTGTCTATGTAAGAATAAAATTGGTTTTGTTAATCTCTCTAAAGGTTTTGATGATAACAAAGTATTAAAAGAACAATTGGTATTACGAATGTATATGTTCAAGTGTGAAGGACAAGAAGATAAAATATAAGTCCACAATGAACGCACATAACAGAAGCTGAAGCAAACTTTGGACAAGCTAGGCAACCTCTGAAGGCGTTCAAAGGTCACAAAGCTTCAAATGCTGAAGAGCTTCAGACTCTGGGACTCTCAGAGTTTAAGTCCTAAGACGTTGGTGTCTCATAGTCTCTGACCAGAGCTGACAAAGAGGAAAGTATCAAGTACAAAGGTCACTATATATTATGGTAGTTAGAGCAGTTGTCCTTTTGCCAAGAATGTGCAGAAATTTTTCATCAAAGGCATATTGGAGTGATTATATCCAATTTGATGCAAAGGCGGTCTACTTTTGCAGAAAGCAAACAACAAGTTTCAACGTCTATTTCAAGCTTCTCAAACATATCTGTTACGTTAGCCTATAAATAGAGCATTCTAGTTGAAGAAAAAATAATCAAGACTATCAAACTTTGAGTGACGAATTATTATCAAATATCAGAAGTTATAAACAATTAGAAATTCTTACAAACTTTGTATCTTATAATTAAGTGACTACAAAAAAAAAAACCTTTAATTGGCGGCCAAAAACCGTCAATAAAATTTACATTTCTTGGCGGTTAAAAGCTGCCAATAAAAAGCTTGTCGGTAATATTTATTGACGCTCAATAGCCCTCTATATAAAATGGAAATCAACTTCTTGGCGGCCAAAAGCCGTCAAAAAGCTTTTCTAAAAAATCCTTCTATTCTATCCATTTATGGTTGCCTCTGGCGTCAATAACTAACATGCGAAGAACACTTCTTGGCAGCATATGGCCATCAATAAGTTGATTCTTATTTGTTTTTAAAAATAATAATTTTAAAATCAGAAAATATTGATTTTTAAATTACTTTTTAAAAATAATTAAATAACAAATTGTTATTAATTTTTTTAAAAAAATTATTTATTTCTAAAAAAAAAATTAAAAATTAAAAATCAAAATTCTAATTTTAAAATTATTTATTTTTTGAAAAGTAATTTAATTTAATAATAACTTTTATTTTAAGTAATTTTAAATAATAATTTTAAAATGAAAAATTCAGATTTTAAAATTATTAAATTATTTTTTAAAAAATAATTAAATTATTTAAAAATTGAAATATTGGATTCTTTAATAAATTATTTTTTATGAATAAATAATTAAATTATTTAAAAAGCATATATTAAAATAATTAATTTTAATTAATTGATTTTTTAATTTTATTGAATGTTTAAAGTTGGCTTAATTTTGCAAAAACAAGTTTTAGTTAGATGTTGGACCAGATGTTGTAACGTGTGGGAACAACATCCTGTGAGGCCCTATTTCGCACCATATCTCTTGAATCATATTTAGGAAAACCTTGCGAGTATTCTTGTGCACCAAGACACGGTTTCTCTCTCTGTCTACTGAAGATTCTTTGTATTGTTTATTTTCTTAGTATTTCCTTACTATGTCTTTGTTGATTATAGCAGGAGTTCAAAAATCACAAAAAATTTAAAGAAAAGCACAAAACAGGTAAGATTTGTGGAAAAATCACACCACGATCTATATATATATATATATTCAATCTAATCCAACATGATGATTTATATTGCAATTTCTTATGATATATTATTGTAAATATAACATATAAATATAAATCTAAAATATATTTAAATTTGAATCTTCAAAAGTCATTTAGACATATTATTTTCAACATTTAAAAATTTTGGTATTTATTTTATTTTATTTTATAATCTTCAAAAGTTATTTAGGCATATTATTTTCAACACCTAAGATTTTTGGTTTTTATTTTATTTCAACTAATTTTATTTTTTTTATAAACAAAAGTTTTATTATAAGGGAATACAAGACGTACTCAATCCCTTACAATACAAATCAATTTATTATATGCTTTGAAAACAAGTCAAAGAGTCACTACACCAACACGAAAAAAGAATACAAGAATGTTGACCCCGACGCCCCATAATCTTCTTTTTACTTTGTATGATGATCACGACTCATTTTTAACAACTCATTTTTTAAGACTCTCAGCTATTAGACAAATAGTTTTCAGGTTAGGTCACCAATCTATTCCAAAGTCGTCAAATGGGATGGTCATTATCACGGCTTTGATTAAAATTTTCGAATTAAGTGCTAAAATTGCAATTTTGTCAATATAGAGATCAAAGCTATAGATTTCAACCTAATATATGTTTGTGTCTTACTTTTTTGTATTATGATTTGAATTTGTGAAAAAAAGAAAATTTAATAAGATTTTAACTAAGGGTGGCAAAGTAGGCGGCCTGTCTCGTTTATAGGGGTGTAAGTGGATAAAAAAAATCCAAGTTAAAAAGTTTACACCCGTCCCATTTAAACTTGCCCAAAAGGGGGTCTGAGCGGGGCCAACATAGCAGTCCAAGCTAAAAAGTTCAGTCCATTAAATTTATTTAAGAGTTGTTGGGCAGACCCCTCAATTTTTTTCTACTTATAGATTTACTATATGGTTTATATTTTTTATTTTATTTTTTATGCAAAATGTAATATTTTTCAATAATACATAATAAAGAATACTCCAAAGATTAACAAACTCAAATCATATAGTAAATAGTAATGATTAATAATTAAATATTAAAGCAAATTGTTCTATGTAAATTATTATTAGTTAACTTGTTTTAATTCATCATATTCCAGTAATATAAATGTCATGCTTCAAATTAAATAATGAAGTATAGTACTATAAAACAAAACACCCGTGGAATTTTAACAACATTAAACACGTCTCTAAATAAAACCAAGTACCAATAATAATCTAATAACATTAAATAAGTCTCTAATTTTATTTTTTTTTGACACACAACAAGTCTCTAAAATAAATTTTTTTGACACAAAAAAAATGGATTGAGATTGAAAGCAACACAAGTGAAATTTAGTTTAACCCTTATTTTAGTCTAAAAATTAATGTAAAAAGAAAAATAAGTTAAATTGAACTCACTCATAAAATTTAATTTTTTTCTTCTATTTAGTCAACTGAAAAATGAAAAGAAAAAAGTTTTTAGAAATGCTTGCGGGCCAACCGGCACCCACCTCCCTGCCCCGCCATGCTTTTTAGGAAAGTCAGGCGGAGTGAACCAACTTAAATTACTGAGTCGAAAATCTTGGATCGGCACACAATAAATGATTGTTTAAATAAACCGCCTAGATAAATTCGACTCGTTTTACTACTACTAAGAACATTGCTATTTAGTAAGAATTATTTTAGAGAAGAAATGCAAGAATAACACATGACATTATTGTATAGGATGTTGTAATTTTAATCTCCTCTTTTAGTGGAAATCATGGGGTAGTTGATGTAAACAAAAGTGGAGATTTATTCTTGCAATTCTTCTTCATAGATTTTCTTACTAAATAGCATTTTCCTACTACTAATTTCAAAGCACAATTTATAGCCTTAATTTTATTAACTAAAACAAAAAAGAGTCATAATTTTTTTTTGGTAATAATTTAAAGCCTTACTTAATTTTGTTTTTGGTAATATGTTAAGCTTTACTTAATTGACACATTTGTTTTGACCAAATCTATTTTGAACCGTTTGAAGTTTTAAGCCAACCGTGTCGCTAGAAAATATACGACATATCTTTCATTAATGAAGCAAACATTACATCCTAAATCTTTTCAAATCAATCGGTGTGATAATTTTCCTTATTATCGTTTCATTTTTATTTATTTTTTTACTCAATATCATTTCAAATATTGAACCCTTAATGTAGTCAAAATTATCACATCCAATTTAGGAAGGCATATATATTCTTCTAAAAATCAATCGGTGCAATATTTTTACTCACATCGGTTCAAACATTCAATCCTTATTTCTAAAGATGTCTTTCCATAAATATTTCTAAAGATGTCTGCATGAACTCAATTTTTGTGTATAAATAACTCTCTCTAAGCTTTTCTTATCACAAAATCATAAAACCTCAAAAGTATAGTTAGTAATATTACCATGGCATCTCAATCCTCTAGCAACTCTTCCACTTCACAACATCAAGATGTGAACAAACAAAACCAAATTCCAAACTCTACTCCAAAAGTTGGCTCTTCATCTGGTCTTCCTAATAACAACAACAATGAAGGAAAAGATGAGAGCAACAATTCTGATTCAATGTTGTATTCATGCAATTACTGCAAGGGCAAATATGCCACTTTACAGGCGTTAGGAGGACACCAGAATGCGCATAAAGTAGAACGTGCATTGAAAAGACAACAACTTAAACAAAGGTATGAAGGTAGTACTTCAAATTTAGGGCAACCTCGTTTTAACCCCTATTTAATTTATCCTAGGCCTAGCACTCCTTTGACACCCTATAACTATATCCCACTTGGGGTTAATAGCCCTAGGCTTGGAAATGGTGCTTTTACACCTTATAATAACCCTAGGATTGGTCATGGTGCTTTTACACCTTATAACCAAAGGCCACTTGGTGAGAGAATGGAATCATTGATTAGCCCTAGGATTGGTGCTAGCTTGAGAAATAATAATGTTGAGGGTAGTAATAGTGGGGTTGCAAGTCTTGGAATTGGTGGTGCAAATACTTCAAGAAATGGAGATGAAGTTGGTACAAATAATCCAAATGCTGCTATTCGATTGTTTGGAGAATCTATAACAAATAATGTGGCTCCAAATTCAAAGTCAAACATTGAAGAAGAACCATCTGATTCCGATGCTTCTGGGCTTGATCTTTCACTGAAGCTTTAATTTAAGTTTTAATGTTTTTTTGAATAAATCAGTTTTTATTTTATATTTCCATGTCCATGTTATTTTTGTGTTTTTATTTCCATGTCCGTGTGCTTTTTAGTTTCTACTGAAGGATGGTTTTGTATTTGCGTCTTCTTGTAATAATACCATTGCAATGTATTGTAATGTATTGGTGTAAAAAATTTTGTTCTCTCGGTTGTTATTATTATAATAATTATTATTATTATATTTTTCCTTTGTTAAATTAATTAAATAAAATAAATAATAAACTAAAATTACATATAAAGGTAAATAAAGAAAAGATTATTGATCCGGTGAGGATTGTGATTATTTCATAACAAAGCATTTGAACCAATCTATACTTAGGTCAAAATGTAAAACAAGAGGGAATTACATAGTAATTTGTTTTGACGGTTGAAAGTAAAAAGGTTTTGAATCAACAATAAAAAAAAGCTATTGGGTATGCTTCGGATTACTTGTATTTCACTATATATGCGCATTTAATACTTTTATGATGATCAATTCAATTACCACGAGATTTAACTAAACTGTTATACTCATTCTCATGGTGCAAAACTCACTATTTTAAACTATAATCCTCTAATTTCTTAGACCAATTAGAAAGTTAAAATTGGCAAAGCTGATGGTTAAACCATCATAAGTCAAAACCTTTTAATTTTCTATCTCTAGACCAATTACAAGCTTTCAATAGTTAATTTAAGTCTGATTCATTATTCATACAATTAATCTTAATCAATATAAATCTAAATCATTACATTAACATTCATAAGTCTTGGTTTGTTTGTATTTTGTTGTTTGTAATTTTGGTGCCCTTTGTGGTCCTCCCTTTGTACTCTTTGTTGGCCTTTTTGGTACTTCTTGTGCCAAATATTGCCCTTAATAAATTATTTGCAGTTCAAAAAAAAAAAAATGCACATAAAGTATTAAGCACAAAGATTGACTAAATAGAAAATTGAACTAATCAAAATTGAGTATTAATATTACAAGAACTAACATGTGAAACTCATAGATTCATACAAGTTCATCTTTACAAAACCCAATCAAAAGAAACTTAGAAAATCATAGTTATGCAAAAGAATTAGAAATGAGATACATGAGATTTGGATGGAGATGGGAACTCAATCTTATTTCCAAGCTCCAAAATATTCTTCCAAGACCCAATTTTGTGTCAAAATTCGTAACCCTTTCCACTTCTACAAGTTCCCCTTTTACAAGTTCCCCTTTTATAGATGCATATAAAAAGGGTCTCTTAATAGCATTTTCCGCCCCAGGCGAAACCACAAAACTGACGTGGCAGTACCATTTTCGCCCCAACCCAAAGAGCTTTTGTCTAAGGAGAACTTTTCTCCCCAGACACAAGATTTTCGCCCCAGGAAAAAATTCCAAACAGACCTTTTCAAATGTCCAAATTGATCCAATTTTCTTCCTTTTCAAGTGACCTCAATTTTCATGTAATTTTCTCAATATTTAAAGGTAAAACCTCTACAAAATCCATCTAAAACATCTTGAATTTGGTCCTTATTATATGTAATAATGGGAGTTATCATGTACTAATGACTATTTTTACAACTATCAATAGATACAATTGTTACTTATAAAATTTGAACTCGATACCTTTATATACAAACTTGAACTCTTACCACTTAACTAATGTAAACATAAACACTTTAAAATAATAAATGAAATTAAATAATCAAGCCATGAAATAAAATAAGACTGTGCAAAGCATGACATTTTTTTTTTGAACTGCAAAATTTTTATTAAGGGCACTAATTGGCACAAGAAATACCAAAAAGACCAATCAAAGAGTACAAGGAAGTGACCACAAAGGGCACCAAAAATACAAACAAGAAAATACAAACAACCCAAGACCTCCGTCAAGGAGCAAATAAACAACACGACACAACACAAAAACTCTCATCTAAGCATGCAATCACCCGGGTTCTAAGTCCATTCGTACAATAAACATGGTCCTTTTGCGGTGTTATTTAAGAACCATTGCCACAATAACCTTTGAATGAGCTCCACCATCATCACCCTATCACACATTCGTGCAAAGCATGACATGATTGTATTGGAACCTAAATTTGTTTTTAATGACACAAGATGTCTCTAATCATCCGCCCAGACTCTACTGGTTCCAGCAGAAGGAATGGGGGTGGGGGGAGCCTAGATTTTTACTTGATATAAAAATTATATTTAATATGGAAGTATCATCCTATCAACCAGGCACACAGCAAAAAAAAAAGTTTCTTCCAAAAAGAAAACCAGTCATATTAAGAGTTCTGGTTGGAACTAACATAGGTTAATTGTATAATCCTATAGTTTGTTTTTTACAAAGAAAATTAAAGGAAAATACAAACTTGACGCGAATAAAGCAGCTCATGATAAAAAACACTAATAAATTTGGTCTCACATTAAAAACTTTAATAGTAAACTAGCATGTGTTTAATTATATTTCTATGGAGTTTGTTTTATTGCAAAAATAAAAAGTGAATCTATGTTGTTAAAGTTTTGAAATTATTTAATGATCGATTTTTTTGTTTTGTTTTTGACACATTTAATGATAGATTAAGTTCTGCATAAAATGCATCCCAGCTGCATCTCATCGGATTGACAAGATACGCAATGCATGATGAAAAATAAAATAACTTTGTAATATAGCAGCAAAATAATGGCAAAAGTCAATTTTCTTTTAATTGTTGTTTTTTCACTTCAACATCATGATGAAAATATATAAGTGTGGTATTTATAAGCTACAAAATTTTAATTGTTGTTTTTTCACTTCAAAATTTTGCCTACAAAATAACTTTGCCTACAAAATCTAGTCTTACTAAGCTATTTTGTCATCTTAATTCCTTCGCGGTTTGAATTGTCCATTGCCTCATTAGAACATGATTGTGTCAATAGTTGCTTCAGTTTGTGGCTCTATAAATATGGAAAACTAATTTTAACACTCCCACAACCTTTGTCAAAGTCAATAGAGAAGAGAATCGATAGTTTACTTGCTTCACAAGCCATCTAACTTCCATAACTAACTTGTCCCTTAGTTTGTTAGATTAGTTTCTCATTGTAACTCCTTTTAACTAATCGCTAGTTAATTGTTAGTTAGGATTGAGTCTAATCTATATAGTGTAAAAATATGGATTGGTGTTGTAAGACAACTAGTTTTGTGAGTATGGAAATTTGCACCTAACTTTGTGCTTCTTCTTCCTTCCACTGCACAACACTTTCTGCTTTTTCACATAACAATGGTGGTTGATTTTCCCTTTTCACAATCTTCGTGGACCTTGGTAAATTTGATAAATATCCAACTAACATGGATCCAGGAGAACTTGGCCAAGAAGAATTAGCTAATTCTAACTTTGTGATGTTATCTTATCAGAGTCGACCTTGCTTAGTGGTTTGCAGCAGTGCTCTTCTCCGTTTCGATGAATGGGAGAGAGGTTTTGTATCTACAGATGCGCTCTGACGCTTAAGTTAGTGAAATGCATGAAGTAGAGGAGTGCTTATATATAGCCCCCGACGCCAGGCCAAGACCATCAATGGCGTGTTAATGTCATTAAGTGGCTGTCGAAAATGACTTGAGCGCCATGATGAGCAGTAAATGTACATTATTTCGATGTCGGACGTTACAATCCATAGGGGATTTCGTCCGTTGACTTGGATCATGTGACTTGGACCTCTCCTCAATTGGGTATCATTCGACGGGTTGAGGAAATGGGCTTCCTTGGATATTGGGCCGCAGGCCGAATCCATAACACTTTGTATACTTGATAATGACTTATATGAACAAGTTATGTTCTAGGCTAAATTACCCTTTTGCCCTTCCATAATCACAAACTTGCGATTTTTGTCACTAACTTTTAGGACTTTGGCTTCTTAACTTTAGCGCCCTTTTACAAAAGGCTGATACCCCACTAATTTTGACCAATCCAGCGTGCATGTAACTTACATGCCACGTCAGCATCTCTTGCCACAGTTTTGTTGAAATTTGAAAAAATTTCTCAAAAAACCTTTGTCTCAAACCATCAACACCCCGGAGCTCCGCCGCAAAATCCAAACCTCCTCCATCAAGATGTAGCCTTAGTGGGTGGTGGTGCCTAGCCCGTCACAACCGCACCACAGTCTACCTCTAACGGTCGGGCGTTGTTCCAGCGTGTTTAACCCACCTTCGGCGTTGTTTCTTTTGGATCTTCGTCGTTTGTTGGCGTCATGATGGGTAGTGGTGGTTTCTGCCAATTTTTCGGTCTGTTGATGTGTTTCTGAACCTTCGTCTTTTGGATCTTCGTCGTTTGTTTCAGATTTGCAACCGCACTGAGCCAGAGGATTTTGTGTTGTTTTTCATTTGTTCAGGCTTGGACTCGCTCAAGTGGTTGTTTATCTTCTGTCTCACATTTTGTGTTTTTCCATCTCTGTTATGTAGTTCTGGAACAATGAGCAAGTTAGTAAGGATCCCTTTTCACTGGTCATTGTTCGTTGTGAGTCACATGTGTGTTGGCTTGATGAAAATCATTTGGGTCAGTATTTTTAAAAGGGACTAGAGTTTGAGAGTTAAAAGTGCAATTATGAAAGTTAGAGAGATAAAATTGCAAGTTTGTGAAAGTTATGGTTCAAAAGTACAATTTAGCTTATGTTTTAAGACTCTCTGCAATTAGACAATTTATTTTTATGTTAGGTCTCCTAGTTTACTCCGCGGTCGTCAAATTTGATGAGCAAAATCATGACGTTGAACAAAATTTTTAAATTAAGGACCATAATTGTGTAAATAGAAATAGAGAGATCAAAATTGTAATTTTATTAAAATAGAGAACTAAAACTGTATTTAAGATCAATGTATATTTTTTTTTGCATACATATGATGAATATATTTTGAATCTTATTTTTGAGTACTATAATTTTAATAAGATTTCCTTTTCATATTTTTTACTCAAAACTAGTTTTGAGACCCGTGCATTCGCACGGAATGCACGGGTCTATCGATTTTTTATTTATAAAATATTGTTAAAATATAAGTAATGTAGTGTATAAAAAAATAAAAATAATAATTGACGTTGTTCTGCTATTTTTTTGTAAAACTTATTAAATTAAGTAAAAAAAAAATATTAAAGCAATTGTCCCGTGTATGATTTTTGTGTAATAAATTATAATTAATAATAATAAAAATTTATTAATCAATTCTTTTTTTATTAAATCAATTGTTCCGTGTATGATTAAATTTTTTTATTAAAACAATTGTCCCGTGTATTATTATAATATATATTTATCAATAATATATTCATCAACAATTGTTCCGTGTATTATTATAATATATTATTCAATTCATTTTTTTTTTGTACAAATTCCTTTTTTTTATTAAAGAAATTGTCCCGTGTATGATTAATTTTTTTTATTAAAACAATTGTCACGTGTGTTATTATAATATATATTTAACCTGTAATTATTAGTATAATATATATTCATTAATAATATACTTTTTCTGTATTTTTTATATAAGAGTAAACAAAAATAGAGTTAAATTTTTTATAATAAATATAGAGTACAATTTAACTATTATATATAAAAATAGTAAATTGGAAGATATAATTAATTTTTTTACGAAATAGAAGATTTGAAATATTTTTAAGAATTGATGAGGACAAATTAAGATTTATAGTAGTAATTCTTGTAATATATTGGACCCGTTTGAATTTGGCTTATTTTTAAGCTTATGAAAAAACTTTATGATTATAATTTATAAATAAACTTTTATGTTATTTCATAATTTTTTTTACGCATGTTAATTCATAAGATTTCACTGTAAAAAATAATCTCTTTATAAGTTTTTATATGTTAGATTGAGTTACTATTTTTTCATTAGAAAAAAATTATTATTTTTGGCACGTATCTTTTATGGTGATTTTTGTTTCTATTTTTATGCGTAAATTTATATTAATTAATTTTTTTTCCTATTTTTGAAGTTAAAATAGATTGGATTATTTTTATTTTTTTTAGAAGTGGTTTCCGTTGCTATTTTTATGAAAAATTTCTTTTATGCTTATCATTTTTTTGTTTTTGTTTAGAGATGTAGTTTTTAATGCTACTTTAGTGGAAAGAATTATTTTATGCTTATCTTTCTTATTTTTTTATTAGTTTAGAGTTAAAATTACACTTAAGGGCGCAAAACTCGAAACATCGTTAAAAGTGATAAGGATAAATTTGTATTTTTAATAGTAGTTTCTTCTGTTGCTTCTAAAAATTATTTGTGTATGCACATGCTTATTATTTTTTCTTGATTTGTAATTTTGATATTATATACTAAAGTAGAAAATTTATTTTATTAGAGTTATTGTCTCGTGTGGTTTTATGTAAAATCTATTAGAAGAATAAATTTATTTTATTTAAGTTATTGTCCTATGTATATTGTTATAAATTATAATAAAGTGCACGGGCCCATTGACTTTTTTTCAATATTTATGTTCATCGTTATATTAAGGTATAAAATTTATTTAGAATGTAATATTTAAAATTTTGTTATTTAATATTATTAAAAGATAATTGAAATCATTGTTCTCTTTCTTGTAAAACTTATTAAATTTTAAAAATAATATTATTAAAGCTAGAATCCCGTGTATGATTTTTGTAATAAATTATAATTATTAATAAACAAATTTTTTTTATTTTTTTCATGTATCGGTGATAAATATTTTGTCGTGTGTCATGATAAATATTTTGTCCTGTGTTTTTTTTCTTATATATTTATTATCGTTGAGTCTTCTATTGTTTTAAAAAAAATATTTGTGAATCGTTCATGTCCATTAATTTTATTTTTTTTTAAATTTAAGATTGATATTATACTAAAGTATAAAATTTATTTAGATTAAAATATTTAGAAATATGTGATAAAATATTTTTAAAATATAAATTGTGCAGTTTATATAAATTTATTAAATGACTATATTTGTTTTATTATAGTTATTGTTCTGTGTATATTTTAATACTTCCCCCGTTCCTTTTTATTATTCTTTTTAGAATAGTAACATCAAATTAAGGAAGCATATTTTTGCACATTATCTTCCTATTATACCCTCATTTTAATTTACAAAATAATTCCTATTTTTTTTCATACACTTTCTTTTTCCAATAAATTTAATATATTATGTATCAAAAAAAAAATTAATATGTTATGTACCCATAAACGCTGGTAGTCTACCTGATCACATCTTGTGCTAGGGAGACCGTCTTTATTTTATATTCCATTTTGGCTTCTTCAAAAAAAAAAAATGTTATGTACCCATAAAAATATAAAAAACAAATATTTATCTTTTAAAAGATATAACATTAATTACTTTTATTAAAAAAGAGTAAGATAAATTGACAAATTGTATCCTTAAATTACAAAAAAGACAAATAAAAAGGAACGCTAAATTGACGACAAAAAACTAATACAAAGAAACGGACGTATTAATAAATTATAATTATCGGTGATAAATATTTATCCAATTTTTTTATGTATGAGTGAAAAATATTTGTAAATGATTTTTTATATTGATCGATAAGAACTACTTGTTTTGTTTAAAAAAAACTATTAGTTAATTTTTATACTTATCTTTAGAAGTGGTTTCTATTACTATTTTTATGAGTAAGTTTGTTTTATTCTCTTTCTTAATTTTTTTATATTTTTTATGAGTATATTTGTTTTATGCTTATCTTTTTATTTTGTTCTTTTTTTTTATATTTTTTTTTTATGAATAGATTTGTTTTATGTTTATCTTCTTTTTTTCGTTTGTTATTTTTGTTTTGTATTTTTTTTTTTTTTGAGTGTAGAGTTAAAATTACTTTTGATGGTATAAACGGTGAAATACTATTAAACGTGTTAAGGACAAAAGAGATTTTTTGATAGTAGTTTCTTTTAATATATTGTAAATAGATAATAAAATAAGATTTCAACGTGCAATACTTTAAAGCCTTAATTTTATTAACTAAAACAAAAAAATAAAAAGACTTAATTTTGTCTTTACCAAAAAAAATAAAAATTGAAACGTTTGAAGTTTTGAAGCCTTTCCAATCCTTATTAGTAAAAAAATATTTTCATCAACTCAAATATTTTTAATAAACAACCCTTCTTATAAACTTCTCTTTTCATTGTTAATCGGTGCAATACTAGGAAGGCAAACATTTTCCTCTACAAATCAATCGGTGCAATCCTTATTCATGAAGATTTCCCTTTCCTTAAATATTCCTAAAGATATTTGCATTAACTCAAATAATTTTATATAAATAATCCTTCTTGTAAACTTTTCTTATCATAAAATCAGAAAAACACAAAGTATACTTTGTGATATATAATTTGTACCATGGCATCCCAATCCTCTAGCAACTCTTCCAATTCACAATATCTGAACAAAAAAAATCAACTACCAAACTCTGATTCTAAAGTGCAAGAGCACAATTTTTTTGGCTCTGCTCGAGTTGGTTCTTCATCCGATTCTCCGAATAACAATGAAGGAAAATATGTGAACAACAATGAAAAGAAAATTTTTGATTCAAAGTTGTATTCATGCAACTACTGCAAGGGTCAATATTCTTCTTTACAAGCATTAGGAGGGCACCAAAATGCCCACAAAGCAGAACGTGCGTTACAAATGCAACTAATTAAACAAAAGTACGATGGTGACACTTTTAATTTAGGACAACCTCGTTTTAATCCTTATTTAAATCATCCTATTATTCCTTTTTCACCATATAATTATAGGCCACTTCGAGTTAGAATGGAATCGATGATTCATAAATCACCTTATGTTAGCCCTAGGATTGGTCATGGTGCTTTGCGTTTGCATGATATATTAAACCCTTCTCTTGTTAGCTTGATAAATAATATTCAAGGTAGTAATAATATTGGTGGAGCAACTACATCAAGAATCGAAGATCAAGTTGGTGGAAATGGTGCTATTCTAAAAATTGGACAATCTTCTACTGCCATGAATGGTATTCTTAATTTAAAGTTAAACATTGAAGAAGAACCATCTGATTCTGAATCTTCAGGACTTGATCTCTCACTTAAGCTTTAAATAATTTTGTTTTTATATGTTATTTCCATGCAATGTTATTTTAAATTTTATTGAGAAGGTGATTTGAAGGATAAATTTCACATCTTTGATTTTGCTATGTAGCATTTTTGTACTTAAGGATGGTTATGTATTTTTGCCTCCTTGTGTAATAATACCATTACGTGTTTGCAATAAATGTTATTGATAGTTTAAATGCTACTTTTATTGAAGATTGTTGATTTATAAGAAAATCTAACTTTTTCTTGATGGTTGATTTTATGAAGAAAAAAAAAAAACCCCTCTCTCTCGAAATGTTTGGTTGGCTGAAGTTGTCTAGTGATTTTATAATCTTCATTTCAAAATTTCCCTTCCTTTTCTATCTTTATTAATCATGTGGGAGGTGCAACCTATTTTATGTTGGAATCGTTAGAGTTATGTGAGGTGGGTGATTCTAAAGACTGGTGGTCTTAATGGACAATGGACTTGCTTTTTGTCTTATTTACGTGATTTCTTGTGTTTCTCTTTTTTTGTTCGTATGGTGATTTGAGACTTATCTTGATCTAGTAAGAGTTTTTCTCTCTTTGATTTTTTGTGATTTTTATTTTCTTTGAAGACTTACTTCTTGTACTCTTTTTTCAAACTATATATTTGGTGTATTATTTTTTCTCTTATTATATATAATTATATTTACCATTCAAAATTATAATAATAATAATAATAATAATAATAATAATAATAATAATAATAATAATAATAATAATAAAAATCTAAGAGTTGCTAAGTTTGGAGTTTTGAAGAGTTATCTTTATAAATTGTTGAGTAATAATGGTGATGATAAAGTTGTACTTGTACTTAATGTCATTAAAGAAAAAGATTTGCTTTATTTCATACTAGTGGTTAGAGCTGTAAAAATGGGTCGGACTATCGGGTTAGCCCATTAGCCCTATAGTTTTATACGGGCCGAGCTTTTAAAAAAAGTTTACTGGGCCTTATCGGGCCGGTCTTTTGGGCCTATATTTTTAATGGGCCGTTATGGGCCGGCCCCACGGGCTTTTGGGCCGGCCCCTTAAAGAGTTAAAAAAAATCTTAAAAATAGTTTTAGCTAAAAATAAGGAGTTTTAGTTACCATTAAATCTTTAGATAATTAAGTAACAAAAGATGAGATTTGTTAGTTAAAAGATAATTATTAAACCAAATTTGTTTTTTTTTAAAGATTAAACCAAGTTTGTTATGATTATCTTTATTTGAAAAAAAACTAATAACAACTTAATCAATCATTATAAATAGAAAAATATAAGAAAGAAATTAATCAAATTATATGGATATTAATTTGTGTGTGATATATATATGTAGTTGTATTGTCCATTGAATTTGTTTTGTAAAAAAATTTGTCAAAAAAAAAAAATGAAAGTTTGTCGGGCCGGCCCATCGGGCCATATAGGCCTTTGCTTATCGGATTGGACTTAACGGGCCGGGCCATGAAGCTTAATGGGCCGGCCCACTAAAGCCCCTTTAGATGTCATGGCTCCCGGGCCGAGGCGGGCCGGGCTGGGCCGGCCCATTTTGAAAGCTCTACTAGTGGCCTGTTTGTGTGATCTTCGTTGTCTATTTTGCCAACGTATATAAATTATACATAGTGATTTATTATAAATTTGGTTTTTATTTAAATTAATTTGGGTATTTTTAGTTTCCCTCAAAATAAAAATTGTATTTTACATGCATTAATGGTCCAAACCATATGTAACTTATCATAGTTACATATATAAATGATTAAAAAAAACAAAGTTGATTTTTGGAAGTTTTTTTAAAAACATGTTGGTTTTTGGAAGTTAAGGGTATTATTGGAATTCCAAAAAAAGACTACACCAAAATGGTGTTTTGCCTTTATATATTAGTATAGATAAAAATATGGTTGGCAATTAAATTTCAAGTTACATAAAAGTTGATCAAGTTGTAATTCTTTTTTTATTCTGAAGAAATTTCACGTTCGATTGGATTAGATTGAGTGTTGGGTTAAGGGTTTATGCTTCCTTGCATAGTAGCTAAGAGCACGACTATTTTTTTTGGCTTTTACCATAAATTTAATTTAATTTGGAGGTCAGTTCTTACATAAAAAAATTCCAACTTGCTTAGTCTCATGGTTTCTTTGCATATTGGTCATGGATTATTGCATAAACTAGTTTAGCTAGTATATCCTCTAGTTTTGAGGATCTATCAAGTTAAGAGAATAATATTGATATTGTTGTTGATATGAGATGTCCCAAACTTTGACATAGATCTCGCTCTCGGGCATAATAAGAGTTGTTTTTCTTTAACGGCAAAATATATTGTAAATTAGGTCTATGCACAAGACGAACAGAGACTGGTAAAAAAAGAAGTACATAACAAAGGTGTCGTATATAAGCGGAACACCCAAAGAAAAAACCCCTAAACAAACACCACCTAAACAAGATCCACATCATAATCCCAAATCAGAAAGGCACCCCTCAAATTGCAGACTATCAAAGCAGTCACCAACTCCGCCCAAAAAGTTGCCACAACTAGACGCTAACTCCCGAACTCGAATCAAAAGCGTTCGGCCCATTAGAATCCAAAACCAGCTCCATCAGGCAAACCACTGACCAGACAAAGGTATAACAAGAACTCAGGCATACAAGTCTCGGCAACGACAAAGGCACCACCATGAGACCGATAGTGGCGAAATAAACACCAAAGAAACCAAACACCACCCGAGGATAAAACAGCCGACGCAGAAGAGGTCACCTCAAATATATAGAAACCTGAAAATCTCAACAGATTTGGAGACCTTCAGCGACTCAAAAAGAGTCCTGCAAATTTCAACAATTTTGAAAAGTGGTCAGAGAATCTAGTATCAAGGAAAACCAATCACGCGACATCAACCGCAACCTCGTCACCTCCAACCACCACTACCACCTCACCACATCACCTATAATCATCACCGAAACCAAACCCGGCGACGCCAAAACCGAACACTGCCATCACCACCTCAACTCCTCATCACCACCAAAAACAAACAACCATCCCTGGATCCACTAAACCCCTAACACCAAAATCCTAGAAACACCTCCATAGAGGTAACACCAAAACCCCACCGTACAGGAACAAAAACAGCAGCACCATAGGAGGCAAAAAAACTCCTCGATCCACCATCAAGTACCAATCATCATTCCCATAACAAAATACTGATCTAAAACGCCACCACCACTTTCATTATAGATCCGAAGCCACCAACACCCCAACTCAGATCAGAATAAAAATACATCACGCAAAGGATCACACGTGAACCAAAAAAAACGCCACCAACACCCTCGGTGGCCAAAACTGAACCACCACCTCCTCCGGCGGCGCCAAAGCTGAACCACCACCCACCACCTCCGCTTTCCAAGAGGAAACAAAACACGGTCACGGAGAGAACACGAAACAAGAAGAAAAACAAAAATACAAACCGGAATCAGAGAAGAGAAAAATCCGGCGCAGCCAGGACTCGTGGTACGGAGGTCGCAATCTTCCTCGTCGCACCACCACCTCCTCCATGTCTACATCGTGAAAGAGAAGTTTGGATTTGGAAGGAAGAAGCAGATCTGAGTTCTAGAGGGCAGAGAAATTTTGTTTTTAAAGAGAGAGATAAGGGTTTTTTCCTATAATAAGAGTTGTTGTAACCATGGCCAGTCATGGTTTATGCAACTTTGAAGAATCTTAAATAGAAATATATAGGTCAAAAGAGAATCACTTGGACTAGCAAAGAGGACTTAGGATAAATCAAAATTTATATCCAAATTAAACAAATAAATATGTACAATTACTTGAAACAAAAACGTTGTGATGTTTCAATATCATAAACACAAGTTCCCAACAACGGTACCATTTTATAAACTGGGGAATGGAGTTTTGTTTTCTAATCTCGTCTCGAGTGTAGCAATAAGTATACCAGTTTTATAAAAAAAAATAATTTGAATCCATAGAGATTAGTGTTATATCCTGTGGCGGAATCAAAAAAATAGTTTAGGTGGGCCACAAGTTTTTTAAAAAATATAAATTAAATACAAAATTATATTGCATATAAAAATATAAGTCTTAAGAAGCACAAAGATTATTGGTTTTTCGTGGCAATTATTGCATGATAGAATCCCTTCGAAAGTTAACTTGGCTTTGAGAGGGGTTGATACAGGTAATGGTGCGTTGTGCTTGGCTTGTAATACCAATACTGAGACTTCACTGCATCTGTTTCTGCATTGTGAAGTTGCAGCAAAAATTTGGTATGCAGTGGTGAGATGGATCGGTCATGAATTACCTCTGCCCCCGAGTATAAGCCTCTCCTTTGCTATGCTAGTTGGGTGCGGAGCTGGGAAAATTCGGAAGAAGGGGCTGAGTTTAATATGGCACGCGTTTATTTGGTCTATTTGGCATTCTAGAAACAATTGGATCTTTAACGACAGAGTAATTGACCCTGAGGCAACCTTGGATAGTATTAAAAGGATATCCTAGCAGTGGTTTATTGAGAGGATGGCGCTGGAACCCGGGAGAATGTTTTCACCGGTGATAATGTTGTACCGAGTGTTTTGCGTTTCCGGTGGACTATGGATTTTTCTTTTGTTTGTGCCTTCTGTTGCGCGGCTTTTCTATTATGTTGTTCTGTTATGTGCCCCTTTGTAACTGCCTGCTATTATTTTGCGACTGCCTTTGGCACTTAGTGTTTGCTTGCTGCTTTTTTTCCTATTCTGTTTTTGGCTGGGTGTTTTTCCCCTGCCTTTGTTTCTCTTTGTATCAGGCTCTTATCTCTCTTAGCATCTCTTGTGCTTTGGAGACCTTATTAATAATTCATTTGCTTTTTACAAAAAAAAAAATTAAGAAATTAATATCTAGTAAAATTTTTTCACGAACTTTTAACTTATTTATACTAACTTATAATATATTTAAATTAACACTCTACCTATAAAAAAAATTGGGGGGTGGAGGGTCATGGCCACCCTCAGCCTCACCCCGATACTGCCATTTACGATATCAAAAAAGTTCAACAATTAATAATATTGTTCAACAATAATATTGTTTTAAGTCAACAATTAATAATAGACAAATTATTGGGCTTTAGATATGGTTAACTATTATTCTAATGCAACCTATTATTATTCGATTATATATTTTTCAAAGTTCTATTATGTTATCATTTGTCCCTCACATGTTTCTATGTTTTTAGACAAAATTGTATTTTTGGTTCTATATATAACTGTCACCAACTTATAATTTTAACCCCTAACTTACATAATACTATATCTGTCCCTAATTATAGGATCTTTTTGAGATACTTCTTTGTCCCTAATTATTATGGACACAAATTGTACAAAATGAATTCTTCATTACATGTTTTATTGAATGTGTACTGATACACTTGCTGAATAATGTGTACTGATACACTTTTCGATCCACTTACTGATGTAGACAATTGTGATATTGGTTCACATATAATGCTTATTATTAATTTTCTACATTAAATAGGTTAAATGTATACGCAGATCCTTTAATTTTTGCGTTTGTATCAAATAGATCTTTTTTAATAGCAAATATATCAAATAGGTCATTTAAGTTTTTTTTTTTTTGTTTCAAATAGTTATTATTTTTTTATGTATTATCTAGGTCCTCTCCATTACGTATCATTTATCATTTATATAATATATTTTAAAAATTTAATGGACCTATTTCAAATAAATAAAATCTCAAATGACCTATATAATACAAATGCAAAACTTAAAAGACCTACATATGTATTTAGCTTATTAAATATTATTTATAAATCTATTAAAATTGTACACCTCAACAAAGTATTGAACATGTTTAGATAAAATGGAGGACCAAAATTTAGGTTTAATTTGTCAAAATATAAAGAATTAATAGAGCTTTTAAATCTAATTTATATTTGAATTATTGTTAAAAAAAATTTATATTTGAATTATTTTTGGATACTATGATTTGAATTTTGTCAACAAAAAAAATAAATTAATAAGATTTCAACGAACAATTTAAAGCCTTAATTTTATTAACTAAAAAAAAAGTCATAATTTTGTTTTGGTAATAATTTAAAAGCCTGACTTGGAATTTTGTTTTGACCAAAACATAATTGAAACGTTTGAAGTTTTTGGCCAACCCGTGTAGCAGAAAATATGAGAAATCACATCGTTTCAAATTTTTAATCATTTTCAATTCTTATTAGTAAAAAATATTTGCATTAACTCAAATACTTTTTGAAAAATAACCCTTCTTATGAACTTCTTTTTTCATTAATGTAGTCAAAATTATTATATCCAAACTAGGAAGACAAATATATTCTTGTACAAATCAATCGGTGCAATTTTTTACTCACATCGGTTCAAACTTCCATTCCATATTCCTAAAGATTTTCAATTCATTTCCTAATTTTTTTTGGCAAGTATTCCTTTCCTTATATATTACAAAATATATTTGCATTAACTCAATTTTTTTATATAAATAGCCCTTCTTATAACCTTTTCATACATATATCATAAAATCAGAAAAAACACAAAGTATAGCTTGTGGCATATAGTTTGTATCATGGCATCTCAATCCTCCAGCAGCTCTTCCACTCCACACCATCAAGATGCCAACAAACAAAATCAACATCCAAACTCTATTTCGAACAATCTTGAGTTCGTCAAGTTATCGAAAGATGATTTGGTTCATGGGTCTAGAGTGAAAGAGTACAACTTTCTTAGCCCTATTCAAGTTGGTTCTTCCTCTTGTTTTCCAAATAATAACGATGAAGAAAAACACGAGAACAACAATGAAAAGAAGAATTCCGATTCAAAGACTTATTCATGCTCTTACTGCAACGGCAAATATTCTTCTTTACAGGCGTTAGGAGGGCACCAAAATGCCCACAAAGCAGAACGTGCATTACAAATGCAACTAATTAAACAAAAGTATGATGGTGGCGCTTTTAATTTAGGGCAACCTCGTAATCCTTATTTAAATTATCCTATTACTCCTTTTTCACCATATAACTATAGGCCACTTGGGGTAAGAATTGAATCAATGATTCAAAAATCACCCTATATTAGCCCTAGGATTGGTGGTCTTGGTGCTTTGCCTTTGCATGATATATTAAACCCTTCTCTTCTTAGTATGAGAAATAATATTGAGGGAAGTAATGGTGGGGTTGCAAGTCTAGGTATTCTAAGAATTGGTGGTGCCTCTACTTCAAGAACTGCTGATGAAGTTGGTACAAGTAATAGAAATGGTGCTATTCTAAGAATTGGAGAATCTTCTACAAATATTATGGCTCCTACTTCTACCATGAATGGTTTTCATAATTTGAAGTTAAACATTGAAGAAGAACCATCTGATTCTGAATCTTCAGGACTTGATCTGTCACTTAAGCTTTAAATAATTTAGTTTTTATGTTATTATTTTTTAATAATTTAGTATTTTTATGTTATTTCCATGCAATGTTATTTTAAATTTTATTGAGATGGTGATTTGGAGGATCAATTTCACATCTTGGATTTGGCTATGTAGCTTTTTTGTACTCAACTGATGGATGGTTATGTATTTACCTCTTCGTGTAATAATTAATACTTTTACATGTTTGCAATCAATGTCATTGATAGTTTAATTGCTACTCTTATATTGAAGTAATGACTTGGTCTATAGTAGTTTTTTTTTCTCTTGTTTTTATTATTATTATTATTTTATTTTATTTTTATTACTATTATTTTGATAAATTAAGTTCTGCATTATTTTTTTTAACGGCTAAATTTTATTAACAACGTAACTGAGCTCAAGACGAGCACAATCTGTAAAATCAACTCAAACAAAATTTTTCATAAAGGAAGAATTTCAACATCACCGATGACAAGTCCTAAAAACCCTTACAGCCACGTACCCATATGAGAACAACTAAATCAGCAACCTAAAATATTTATAAATCAATGCCCCAAAATTCAAACAAAGGCAATTACACCAACTACCATCCCCCGCCCATCCTACACTCCATCAGAACCAAAACGGTAGCTCTGAATCCAAGAAGCATCCATTCACATTCAGGATATCAAACCAAACCTACTAAAAAAGAACCTCCATCCGACGGCGGCATAAATCTCAACCCGAAACCAAAGTGAAAATACAACCACACAATCACAACATGCAAAGATTAAACAAGACGTAGACACAACCAACAACCTCTAAGAACAAACCAATCCAAAACTAACAATACAAACGCGGCGGCGTAAAGGACTAAAGTCGCGGTTGTGAAAAGTTTTGAAGAAAGATATTGACGCTCCACGATGGTTCCATTGAGAAGGAAATTGAAAATATGCCCAACACAAACAACTCTCACACCAACTAGACCAACCGCTCACCACATTACCGGAGGAAGGTAGTTCCTCAGATTAACAAGGACACATGACCAAAACCAATGTCACATAGGCAGAGGAGGCTGCCGAAATCACAACCCCAAAACGCACCTTTACGACCTCCATCACCATTACAGATCGCCACACGAATATGGTACCTTCTAAAAAAATTTCAAAATTTTCTAACACAAGGATTATATATCTTCATAAGTTAGGTAATTATAACAATTTGCCCAAAACACTAGAGCAATCCTCTCTAAAACTCTAACCTTAATTGGCGGCAAAAACCCTAAAATTCCCTTAGTAAAACACTAAAATGTGCTCAACCTATATATAGGCTTCGCGCCCGCACCCCAAGACCTGCGCCTAGCGCAATCAACAGAAGCTACGCCCCCAAGTTCAACTGGTCTGCACCTAGCGCCACTAGCCCTACGCGTAACGCAGGTAGCAAAGTGCAACCTGCGCTCCTGGTTTTCACAGTTTTCAAGGGAACTTTCGAATATACATCATTCATAAAATAATCACGAGGCATTAGTCTTCTTTGTAGTTACTTGAACTAACATGTGCATCGAGTTTCATATATTTATTAATAATAAACTTTAAATGAATATTTACATTAATAGTTGTACAAATACGTTGAATAACTTAAAATTGTTAATAATATAAATATTTAAATTAATATTTTACCTGCTTTTCCTGTTCTGCAAATCTGGTGTTAGTGGTGGTGCGACGGGTGGTGGCGCCGCCAGTTCTATAGGTGGTGGCTGGTCCTGGTAGGTGTTGAGGTTGATGTGGGGTCGTTTTGTGGTGTTTGCCTGGAGGTGTTGTGGCGATGATATGGTGGTGAGGTGATGTAGTGGTGGTGGTGGTTATTGGTACTGTTTTGTAGTGACAGTCATGGTGGTGGTGTTTCGTTGCTCCGGTGACAGTTCGGGTGGTGTTGTTTTGCTTCGACAGCGGTTTTAGTACTTCTGTTCAGGTGGTGGGTGTTGGCTGGTAGGTATTGTTTGGTTCGGTGAGTTTTTGTTTCGGAGTGGTTACGGTCGTTTGCTGGCTGCAACCTTGTTATTGTTTTGGTGTGGTTCTAAAATGTTTTCTCTGTCATAAGCCTTCTCCGGTCACCATACAATCAGATTGCAAATGTAGACTCTTTGCCTATACCAGTGATTACTGGCGGCCTCCATCGAGCCGGTTGTCTTGGTATGTTGCAGTTTGCTCAGATCTGTATGGAGTGTGTTTGGTTGTCGGCGTTGTCTTTTTGCTTGGGAGGGTTTTAGTTTCTGCTTTGGTTCAACATCGATTTGGCTAGGCGATGAAGTTGGATTGTGTAAGATGTTATTTGGTCCCGATTTTAATTGGTGTTGTTGGACTGTGTACAATGTTATTGTATCATTGACTTGAATTGGTGTTGTTTTATTTGGTGTTGTTGTTATGCTGCATTTATTTGCAGTTTTGTACTCTTTCTCACCATTTGTATGTCTTATACTTATGGTTGAGTAATAATAATATATTTGCTGATTCAAAGAAAGAAAAAAAATAAATACTTTACCTATAAATTTTTTTGGGGTGTTGGAGGGTCGTGGCCACTCTCAGCTTCACTTCATAACGCCAACAGCAATATCAAAAAATTTCAACGATTAATAATATTGGTCAAAATTAATGGGGTTAGCCTTATGCAAAAGCGGCTAAAGTTATGGGGTCAAAAGTGCCATTAGGGGCCAAAATTATAAATTTGTAAAAGTTAGAAAGTTAAAAATGCAATTTAACCTATTTTGTAAAACTTTCCGCAATCAAACGATTTATATTTTTGTTAGGTCATCTTGTTTATAAGTGCACCATCCATCGTCAAATTTGTTGCATAAAATCATGACATTGAACAAAATTTATAAAGAAAAATGCTATTTAGTAAGAATTTGTTGATGCAAGAAAGAGAAGAATCTTTTGTGTCAATTTTTTATTGGTCAAATTATAATCACTCTCTCTCCCATGTATGGTTAGTTAACATTTGATTGGTCAAATTCCCTTATTTTATGGATTCTTCTCTTTCTTAAGTAAATATTTCTTACTAAATAGCATTACTCATTTATAAATTATGGACACAAATTGAATAAGATAAATCTTTGGTTTGCTAATATGGACAATTGTGATAGATTTACAAATAATGCTTAAATATTAGTTTGTGAACCTATTAAAATTGTACACTTCAGTGATGCATTGATATGTGTCTAAATAAGATATATACCGAAATGTTTGCTATTGTACAAATAGAAATGGAGGGACCAAAATTTCAGTTTTATCAAAATAAAGAATTAAAAGAGCTTTTAAGTCTAATTTATTTTTGAATCTTATTTTAATTTTTTGATGAAATATTGAATCTTATTTTTGAATACTATGATTTGAATTTTGTCAAAAAAAAAAAAAAAATTAATAAGATTTCAACGGACAATTTAAAGCCTTAATTTTATTAACTAAAAAAATAAAAGACTTAGTTTTGTTTTGGTATAATAATTTAAAAGCCAGACTTAATTTTGTTTTGGTAATAATTTGGCAAAAAAAATTTGAAACGTTAGAACTTTTTGGCCAACCCGTGTAGCAGAAAATATTAGAAATCATATCGTTTCAAATTTTTAATCATTTTCAATCCTTATTAGTAAAAAAATTGCATTAACTCAAATATTTTTTAATAAATAACCCTTCATATGAACTTCTTTATTATTTATTAATGTAGTCAAAATTATGACATCTAAACTAGGAAGACAAATTATACTCTTGCATAAATCAATCAGTGCAATGTTTTTACTCACATCGGTTCAAACTTCCATTACTTATTCCTAATTAAATTTCAATTCCTTTCCTTATTTATTTTTTGGTAAGTATTCCTTTCCTTATATATTACAAAAGATATTTGCATTAACTCAAATTTTTTTATATAAATAACCCTTCTTGTAAGCTTTTCATACGTATCATAAAATCAGAAAAACACAAAGTATAGTTTGTGATATATAGTTTGTATCATGGCATCTCAATCCTCCAGCACCTCTTCCACTTCACCCCATCAAGATGCGAACAAACAAAATCAACATCCAAATTCTAATTCGAACAATCTTGAATTCGTAAAGTTATCGAAAGATGATTCGGTTCATGGGTCTAAAGTGAAAGAGTACAACTTTCTTTGCCCTATCCAAGTTGGTTCTTCCTCTTGTTTTCCAAATAACAACAATGAAGAAAAAGATGAGAGCAACAATGAAGAGAAGAATTCTGATTCAAAGTCTTATCCATGCTCTTACTGCAACGGCCGATATTCTTCTTTACAGGCATTGGGAGGGCACCAAAATGCCCACAGAGAAGAACGAGCGTTACAAAAGCAACTAATTAATCAAAGGTATGCTGGTGATGCTTTTAATTTAGGGCAACCTCGCTTTAATCCTTATTTAAATTATCCTATTACTCCTTTTTCACCATTTAACTATAGGCCACTTAGGGTAAGAATTGAATCAATGATTCAAAAATCACCCTATATTAGCCCTAGGATTGGTGGTCTTGGTGCTTTGCCTTTGCATGATATATTAAACCCTTCTCTTCTTAGTATGAGAAATAATATTGAGGGAAGTAATGGTGGGATTGCAAGTCTAGGTATTCTAAAAATTGGTGGTGCCTCTACTTCAAGAACTGCTGATGAAGTTGGTACAAATAATAGAAATGGTGATATTCTAAGAATTGGAGAATCTTCTACAAATATTATGGCTCCTACTTCTACCATGAATGGTATTCATGATTTAAAGTTAAACATTGAAGAAGAACCATCTGAATCTGAATCTTCTGGACTTGATTTGTCACTTAAGCTTTAAGTTTTGTTTTTATGTTCTTGTTTTGTTGACTAATTCAGTTTTTATATTTTATTTCCATGTCAATGTTATTTTAAATTTTATTGAATAATTTAGAGGATAAATTTCACATCTTGGATTTGGCTATGTAACATTTTTGTACTGAAGGATGGTTATGTATTCGCCTCTTCTTTTTTTTTTTTTTTTTTTTTTTTTTTTAACTACAGCAATCAAACACAAGGAGTGTTAGAAAGAGTAGTGAAAAAGAGCCACCAAAATATGTGGTCAATACAAAGAGTCCAGGGGCAATAACATACACAAAAGAAGGGCAAGCACAACTACCTAGCAGACACAAACTAAAAGAGAGCAAACAACATAGGCTCAAAAACAAAAAACAAACAGGACAGAGAACAAGAAAATCGCTCCAGCAGCCTGCGAACCAAAGAACCCAACAGACCATCATCTATTGAAACACTCAAAAGGGCACTTCATATAGGAGGCAGGGTGACTTTGCCACTTTCCCAATGAACCATTTCCAGGCTTGGAATTTCACATGATCCACTAAGTCTTCAATAACCATGTATTCGCCTCTTCTCTTCATGCATGTTTGCAATATAATCAATGTTATTCATATTTTAATTGCTACTCTCTAATGAACTAATGTCTTGGTCTCTCAAGTTATTATTATTATTTCAAGAATGTATTAGTATAAATCGTGTTTTAATACCTTGTATTATTTAATTTTTGATTATAAAGAGTTCGATATAAGCAGATAGAGTAAAATATTATTTATACATTCAACCAATCAAATTATGTCATATCAACCAATGTTCTTCTTTTGAATCTCAGATTTCAACAGTGAACCTACACAAATGATTAATTTTAATTTTAAAATATGACATGGCAAAATGATTATTTTTATTTGGATAATGTGTAAACATATATTACATTGTTCGTGCATACTCTTTATTCTCGTTTATAAAGAGTGCACTAATCATGTACCAAAAAAAAAATGCACTAATGGAATGATAAGATACTTAATGATAAAGAATAAAATAAATTTGTAATATATACTACATTTGCCCTTAATTAGAAAATCCTTTTAGAATTTATCTTTTTCCCTTTTTATAAAATACCTTTTAAATTTTTTAGGGTATTAATTATTTTTTTACCCAACATATCTCTAAAGACTATAAAAAATATTCAATCATTCTCTCTTGAAAGATAAAATTGTAAAAACAATATCAATTATTAACAAATTTAATATCATCATCAACTTTCTTAATCTCTGTGAATTTTTCAAAAGAGTTTTATATTTATAGACGATTGTAGTATATAGTAGCAAATTAATGGGTTTCGGGTAAAAATTTGGCAGTCCTTTTGTTTCTTTTATGAGTGGGAGATGTACCCTATTTTGTGCTCAAACTGGGATTTGTTGGGGGTGTGGAGCTGACTCTCTATGGTTCTGTCTTGCCTCTATGGTTCTTCCTTGTGTGTTTTTTTCTTTTTGTGTTTTTTTTTTTTTGGCCGTTTGTGTTTTTACATGTTTGGGTGTTGGGTTTCTAGTTGTGTGTACTTATGGTATCTATTTGTACTATAGACTTTTTCTTATCATTTTCATATATATAATATTATGTTTTCTATTAAAAAAAAGTAGCAAAATAATGGTAAAATACTAACTAAGCTATCATGATGTTCCATTATGGGATCAAAATAAACTTGGGAATTTGAAATTGTTAGAATGACTTAGAAATATAATTACGTACCTAACGTAGGAAGATGATCCTTGAGTTAGAAAATTTTGAAAATGTTTTAGAAGGTTGTTTGATCTTGTATAAGGATAATAAGTTAATTTGATGGTTCATTAGCTAAGTGAAAGAAATTATTCAGAAAGTCATGCATAATTGTCTACAATCTACGTAAATCTTTGCTTGTGTATAGGGTGTGTATAGCAATATATATTTATGCTAGATCCATGTCTTGTATTAGTAGATCATGTTATGAAAAATGGCATTTATGGAAGAAAAGAGAGAAAAATTAACTTCAAACTCATTTTTATTAATCAAACTAAGATATTACAATATGATAAAAGTTGAGTACAAATGATCACTTCAAACCTATTCTGCCAACGGTGTTTGGTTTTGTCTTGGCTAAGGTGTGGAAGTCTTGGGTACCTTCTAAAGTGATTGTCTTCTCATTACAATTACTTCAGAATAAGATCCCATCACGCCGAAACCTCTTTAGGAGAAGGTTAATTACAGATATTAATAATATTGCTTGTGTGTTCGATCTGTGGAAATTCATTTGAGTCTGTGGAACACATGTTCCTAACTTGCAATGTTTCCTATACGGCGTGGTACTTCATCTTTAGGTGGTTATGAGTCCAAAGTGCTTTGCCCGGGGGATAATAGGTTTGTTTGAATTCATACTAGGGATGGGTATTGGTAGGAGGATTTAATTAGGATAGCTGCTAATTTGGCATGCTGTTATTTGGTCAATCTGAAATTCTCGAAATGACTTAATCTTTGTTGAGGGATCTTCATCTACTGAATATCTGGCTGATAGGGTGAAATTTCTTTCTTGGAAGTGGTATCTAGTCAAAAACTCTGCCAACCCTTGCTCTCTTTATGAGTGGGAGGTTGAACATATCTTGTGTTAGAACCACTAGAGTCGTGTGTGGTGGTGCTCCTGGATTTGGTGATGTTGGAGAGGTGTCGGCTTTCTTTTTGTTTTCTCTTCTTGATATCTTCTTTTTCTCTTCTTGATCGTCAAATATTTAGGAGTTTTCTATCTATGTTTCTTTGTATTTTCTATTTATTTTGGGGCTCGGTACTTCTTGTACTCCATTTTGTGAATTATTTTGGATGTACTAATTCTTTCTTATTTTTATATATATTATATATATTTACCATTAAAAAAAAAAAAAAAAAAGTAACTGAAATAACTAGCTAATCATATCTCCAATAGATCCTAAAGAAAAACTATGTTTGGAGTCATTTGACAAAATGTTCCAAAATGGATTTAGGCTAAGAGTTATTTTAAATAAAGATTGGTTGAGTTAATAGAGATCTAACTTTTTCATGAAAGGAAAAAAAAAGTCCCTCTCTCGAAATGTTTGAGAGGCTGAAGTGGTCTTGTGATTTTATAATCTTCATTTCAATAATTTCCTTCCTTTTCTATATCTTTATTAATCATGTGTAGATGATTATGCTCGAACTAAATTGAGTGAATGAAATAAGCAAAAACAAATCTAAGGTTTGCTAAGTTTATAGTTTTGATTGTGTCAAAAAAAAAAAGGTTATAGTTTTGAAGAGTTGTCTTTATAATAAATTGTTGAGTAATAATAATGGTGATGATAAAGTTGTACTTAATGTCATGAAAAAAAAAAGATTTGGTTTATTTCATAAAAAAATATGGTTTGGTTTTAGATAAGATTAGATAAATTAAATATCCTATCATTATAAATTGAGGGGTGCTATATGTCGCGAACAACAAGCACACGAATTTTTCACGAACAGGTTTTATTTTATGTTTCTTTCCTATATAGCAGCACTATTAAGTAGAGAATAAAAAGGAACACATGTTTAACAAAATGAAAAGGAAAAAGGGCCATCCTCAAAAGAAATTACCACCGCCATTCAAACACATGTAAACACTTGTCATGCAATGCAGCATTATCACCATTTGAATTAAACACTTGTAAAGATGAGGTTATGGTGGTCCAACACAAGAAGATGATGAGTAATAATATATATATGGAGATCAAATATTGTGATGATAGAAGTTGAATTGTTTAAAAACTATAAATTTGGTACATTCGTGAAAATATTCGGGATAATATTTTCGCGACATCCATCATTTCTCTTATAAATTTCATCAGAAAAATATAGAGTGAAATATGTTTTCGTCTCTATCAAATGAGGTCTTACTAATTTTGTATTATAGTTTTAAGAGTTGAATATGTTTGATCCCTTTAAATATATCAAATTTCATTTCGAACATTGAATGTTTTGTAAGAAATGAAGAGACGAAACCAATGAACATTGGAAAAATCACTTTGCTACCCGTATAGCAAGAATTTGATGTTCAACTTCAACCTTTCATTATGTAATACTCCGTACTTGCTATTGTTGTAGGCCCAGAGTTGGAGGGCACTTGAATTTTCATATTTTCCCAACTTGTGGCTATGGTTTTGATTTGACCTATTAGTTGCGATTTGGATCCTCTCAATCTCAATTTCTCTCATTCTCTCTCAACAATTAATACTAACAATTATTCTAAATCTATTGGTAAAAAGAGAAAAACACCCCCATAAATAGAAATACCATATAACAATTAAATTTCCTAATTTGAAATTTGTCTTTTTTTAGTAATATATGATTGACTTTAATTCCTCTATTTTTTTATTCCCATAAAAAATTAAAAGAAAAAAATGCTCCCTTAATAGAAAAAACCAATTCATTTGTATTTACTTAAAAAGAAAATGAAAACATTTGTATTTTCTTCCTAAAAGAATGCTATAATAATATTTGTATATTGCTTGCCTTATACCTTTAGTAAAAAAAACTTTATTAGAATAGTAGTAGTATAAAACTAATATCAAGATCGTGGGAAGTTTTATTTTTTGTACAATATTTTTTTGAAGAATTTTTATGTTTTTTGTATAATATTAATTTGAATATCAAAAGTTGTATATATGATTAACATAATTTAATTTTTACAAAAAAAATAATAATAATTAAATTTCAATATTTTTATATTAATTAAATTTCAAACTTTGATTCTAGAGATTTGAATTTTTTAAATAATAAATACTATATCTTAATTTTAAATTTCAATATGTTACAAAAATAAAAAAGATATAAAATAAAATATGCCAAAAGAAACACAATTTTTGTTATGATGTATTTCTATTTATGGAGGAGTTTTCTCTTTCCACCGTTAGATTAAATATAGTGGCTATGATTAATTGTTGAGAGAGATTGAGATAGATGGGGATTGAGAGGATCCAAATCTTGCGGCTTCACGCTGTATTAAATTTTAACCATTTTTTATGATCAAATGTATTAAATTAAATATAGCAAAAAGTAATAATTAAAGATCTCATCCATCAGATAATGATCGGACGATTCATACTATAACTTTTTTTTTTTTGAAACTGCAAACTTTATAAATAGAGAAAAATAAGCACAAGAAGTGCTACAAAGGCTCAAAAAGAGCTACAAAACCTACACAGCAGGGAAGAAAAGGGAGAAACAAGCAACAGACTAAAAACTAAACAGCCAGAAGAAACCAAACAACCAGACCAACCGAAACTGAAAGGGGGCAGCAAATAACCAGGTCACTAACGGAGGAGACACAGCCCCGGTTCAGCCCTCCATTCCTAAAAGAGGCAATTCGCGTTTTTTGATCGGGCAAGCCACCATTTCCAGGACGCAATCTTGACCCCTTCCACCAAATCCAAAATCGACCCCCTTTCATTATTAAACACAACAGAATTCCTATAATTCCAAATCCTCCACACAGCTGCACAACCTATCATTAATCTGCCTTTCGAAGCTTTTGGGTCCCCGGCACAAAGCAGACAATAAAGGATTGAGAACAAATTATGCGGGAAACAGAATGGTACATCTAGCCAAAAGAAAATTTCCGCCCATAGTTGTTTAGCAACACTACAATATAGGAACAAGTGTAACTCAGTTTCGTTTTCTTCTTGGCAAAGAGGACAAAGGCTATTAGTACCCACCACCAGAATTCGTCGCGTCACCAAATTACTTCTCGTCGGGATTCTATTGTGGAGGAGTTGCCATACAAACCCAGCTACCTTGGAGGGAGTTGGGCTCTTCCAAATAGAATTAAAAATCTTGCCATGTCACCAAGTGTCAATAGTCACCAGATTTGACAGATTCATAACTAAGTGGTAAGTCGATTTAACCGAAAACATCGAGTCATTCTCCGGTCTCCAGCACCAGCGGTCTTCTCCTTCCCTAAACGTTGCCCCATTTAAAACTTCAAGTAACTGCTCATATAACTCTGCCTCCCATACAAAAAACTGCCGTCGCCAATTAAAAGACCATCTCACAGCCCCCTCTTCCGGGTTCCTCAAGTCTGCCACCAAGTCATGCTTTTGATTAGAGATAGAGAATAACCGGGGGAATCTATCTTTGAGCGGCGTATCACCTATCCAAGTGTCCAACCAAAATCTTATTTGCATTCCATTACCTAGTCTCCTAAAGGCATTATGCACAAACCAATTAACTCCAAGATTTGAGCCAATTGAGCAAATATCACGCCACCATAAAGACGCATACCAAGGCTTGCAATCATCTCCCAACTCCACCTCACCAACCGCATTCTCGCCATACTTGCTTGTAATGACATCCTTCCATACCCCTTGGGAGTTATCAAGTAGTCTCCATCGCCATTTTGACAAAAGACTAATATTAACCGCTCTCACATCCCGCACACCTAAACCTCCTTTTTTCTTCGGAAGGCACACCGTGTCCCATTTGATCCAACTAATCTTATTATTACCCATCCGACCACCCCAAAGAAACTCACGTTGGATTCGGCGGATCTTCTTCCACACAAGAACCGGAATCTTTAAATAGGAGAGATAAAAGATAGGAATCACATTTAGTACCGAGTTAAGAAGTACTATTCGGCCACCAAGACTAACATATTTGTTTCCCCAAGCACTAAGACGCTTCCGAAGAGACTCAAGAAGTGGTTCCCAAGTAGCCATTCGCCGAGGACTTGCACCCACCGGGAGACCGAGGTATTTAAACGGCATAGTCCCAATTTTACAATTGAGAAAAGACGAAGCCAAAGTCATAAAATCTTGAGAAACATTAATACCCATAAGACTACTCTTCCAAAAATTTACCTTTAGGCCCGAAACCATCTTAAACCCCCTTAGGATTGCCTTTAGAGTCCATAAGTTGCCAATTGATGCTTCTCCTACACAAAGTGTATCGTCGGCATATTGGAGATGCGAAATCACCACATCACTAGCCCCCACCTTAAAACCACGGAAGCGATTCAACTCTACCGCCCTCTTCAACACCCCTCCTAGACCTTCCGCCACAAGTAGGAAAAGAAACGGAGCAAGAGGGTCCCCTTGCTTCAAACCGCGTTGTATGTTTATCTCCTCCGAAGGGCTACCATTAACTAGCACGGACATATTACCGGCAAAAATACAAGCACGAATCCAATCCTTCCATTTAGAACAAAAGCCGAATCGATCAAGCAAATAATCTAAAAAACTCCATTCCACCGAATCATAGGCTTTCTCGAAGTCGACTTTGAAGATAACACAACTTTGGCCGTTTCTTTTAGCTAAGTCAACCACCTCATTGATCACCACTACTCCGTCCACAAGATGCCTTCGCTTAATGAAAGTCGATTGTGTTGAAGCCACAAGACCATCAATAACCTTTGCAAGCCGAGCCGTCAACACTTTGGCTATGATTTTGTAGAGACATCCAAGAAGCGAAATCGGCCGAAAATCTCCCAAGGAGAATTGATTTTAGGGATCAACGCCACGAAATAAGAAGAAAAGCTTTTCGGGAGAGAACCGATCCCATGAAATTGATCGAACATAATCCGGATTTCTCCTTTGAGTAACGCCCACATCTCCTTAATAAAGGCAAAATTGAAGCCATCGGGTCCCGGGCTCTTATTACCATCACTATCCTTCACCACACCTTCAATTTCTTCAAACCCAAATGGCCTTGTGATCCAAAGATTGTCCTCAGCCGAGAGGGATGGGAAGGAGATACCATCCAGTTTTGGGCGAGGCCAAGACACCGAGCTAAACTTGGATTTAAAATAATCTACAGTTGCTTGACGGATCACTATGGGGGATTCAAGCCAACCATCCCCTACTTGCAAAGCAGAAATTAAATTTCTTTTACCTCTGGCCTTTACTGCAGTGTGGAAAAATCTGGTATTAGAATCCCCGTCCCGTAACCAAGTCTGCCGCGAACGTTGCATAATTGTTGACTCTCTACTGATTCTGTAATGCCACATCTCTGAGAATAGCATTTTGCGCATCACCACTTCCTCTGCCGAGAGTCCCGACACCTCACTTCTCACATCCAAAACTTTAATCTCTTCTACTAGCTTGCTGATTTTGGAATCCATCTGCCCATATGTCTCATCATTCCAAATACGCAGCTGGTTCTTCAATCCCTTTAGCTTCTCTTTCAAAATAAATGCCATCCACCTCGTCAAATTGCAATTACGCCAATAATCCTCTACAATACTGTGGAAATTTTTATTGAGGAGCCAATGATTATTAAATCGGAAGGGTTTTGACCCCCAATCAACTTCCCCATGACGCACAAGAAGAGTACAATGGTCGGACACCGAGCGAGGGAGAATCCACAAGGATGGATTATTTCAAAAGGAAAGCCACTCCTCCGTAACCATAATCCTATCAATCCTACTCATTGTAGTACCATTTGGGTGAAACCAAGTAAACTTCCTCCCCAACACCGGTAAATCAAAGAGATCCATTTCCCGAACAAAATCACCAAATTCAGTTACCTCGGAGCGAATAGAGTTTGGATTAATAAGGCTCTGACCTTTTCTTTCATCAATATTCAACACTGCATTGAAATCACCAACTAACCCCCAAGCTCCTCTACCAAAGTGACTTTTAGTAGCTAATAAAGTAGCCCATAGACGACGTTTTGCATTGAGATCACAGCTGGAGTAAACATTGACGATAAAGCAAACCTTCTTCAGAACTCCCCATTCCAAACATACACCTACAAATCCCACTCCAGTAAAAGAAAATTTCAGAACACCAATCGCTTTGTTCCAAATCGAAAGAATACCTCCACTACTTCCGGAGGAGGGAAGAAACGCCCATTGACAATCATTACCTCCCCACAGTCCAAAACACAAGGAATCCGAAATGGATTCCAATTTTGTTTCTTGAATAGCTAGAAAGTCCAAACATTCTTTTCTAACTAACTCCTTCACAAAATTCCTCTTCACCGCACTACCCAACCCTCTGATGTTGATGGAAGCAATTATCATTGGGGACGGGACGACTCCTGGCCTTTGGCAAATTCGCCTCTGTCTCTAATCTCCATATCAATCATTCTGTCAATTGGTACAGGTTCTTTGACATCAAAATTAAATCCAACCTTCTCTTGTTCATCTAAAAGTTTCTTTGCTTCCAGAGATATATTCCTAGGATTATCCCTTGCTGCAATGAATCGTTCTATATCCTGGAGAGAGTCTTCGCAAAGAAGGAGATCAACACCTGATTGGGCACAAGTCTCATTCTGAAAAGGTAACACCACCTGAAGTTGGAGGCTTTGGGAGCTCTGAGAATCTGCTCCCTCCACCAAAGGAGAAGACATGGAGATGCCATCACCACCACTACCCTCACCTGATTGCTGCTGCTCACTACCTTCGACATCATCAGAACAATCACTAGTTGCAGGAGCTACAGAGTTTGGAACGGAGAGGATTGGACCTTTGCCCTCAGCAGTACGCCATTTCTTTCCCAAGAGGTTGCTATTACTCACCATCTCTGCAAATTGAAAGCATTTTGGCCCGAGAAGAGTGGAAAAAGGAACCTGGGATTTTTGATTTTTGTGGGGTTTGGGAATGTGTTGAAACTTAGTTGAAATCCCAGTTGAGCTCTCCTCAAATAAGCTAGAGCAAACCGCTTCACCAACCTCTTTACATCTGGCTTCACTAATTAAATTATCAAGGGCCAAAATCACTGGCCCAACAGTAGCTTCCTCTATTATTTTGCTACAATAGGGCCCATCTGAAGTTGCCTTACCCAATGGATCGGGGATAAGGTCTAGGCCCATCTCCTGAGTGGGATCCGACCCACCTACTTGACCCTTTTCAACCGCTCCAGCTGGATTAATTTGAACCAACAGTGGTCCCACGTGAGTAGTACCCTGCACATTCTCCAACCTCGTATCCTCAACAACCTTTAGCACATGACATCCCTGTCCCATCGCAGCCTGACCGCCTTTCTCCACATTACCCGATGAAGGTAAACCTCGTACAGGTGATAGATTTTTTGTCAACAAAGCCACATCTGTCGCTTTCACTTGGGTGTTATTACTAGGAATAACCATAACAGTGCATGTACCTTCTGCTGACTTTGCACCACCTATACCCATATCTCCTTTGTCCATAGTTGACCTGCTGGTCAACTGAACACCAATAGGGATTTGACACTGTCCAACCTCAGATGTCTCGCTATCCGTGTCGCCACCCACCAACTCGTCCGGCACCACCATCGCCGCCGCCTGACCCCCAGAACCACAAGAAGAAGCAACATCGTCATCAAAGAGTTGATCCTCCATCTCTTCTGACTCCAATAACCGACCTCCTTCCTCCACCACCCTCACCCAATATGCAGCTCCATGCACCACCAATTTGATAGTGCAATCAACACGGCCACAAATGGGGGCTTCCATCTTCACTCTTGCCATATCAAGTCGGTTTATGTTCTTTGTTCCTGAGTCTACCGAAATAAACTTCCCACTCCTATTAGCAAGCGAGCGGAAAGTATCTTCACACCATGCATGGAGAGGAATTCCAAACATGTTTACCCATAGAATTCTTTGTGAGGTAACCATATTTGGAGTCCAGCGTTTGATGTTGAACAGAAGATTTCCCCACCAACCCTTTTTGCAGACAGGACCACGCAGCTCTTCACCATTACTGTTTGTTATGAGAACTAAATCACCACCCATCGCCACCACCCTCTCCGCTTTCATCCCTGCCAACCATAGTTTTGTTTGAAGAGCTCTCACCTCAACCCCTTCACCCAACCTGCCGACATAGCTGCCTTCCAACGCATGTAGATAATCTTGAGCTACCCCCACTTCCACCGTAGCAACCACTTACGGCGATTGTTCCGCGCGTCCATTTAGTAACGCCTGTTTGAAAGGCTTAGGACGTCGAGACGGTTCTTCAGGTACTCCTAAGGGAGAGTGTTTCTTCTCAGTACCTTGCTGGATTGCAGATGTCTTCCTCCTAAATCTAGACAAGTTAATACGTAACTTGTATGTTCCCACCCATACATCTTTAAGCCTGCTGCTGAGTGCCTCCACACTTTTGACCTCTTTGAATTTAACAAACCCAAAACGGTTCCCCCACTTGTCTTTCTTCTTAGGAATGTACACCTCCCCAACTCTTCCATGTTTTGCAAAGAGTGACCACAACTCCACCACCTGGACCTCCTCTGGAACATTTGTGAAGAAAAAGGACGTTGTCTCTTGGTCCAATCTGTTGACAAAGCTATCTTTGCGTTGAGGTTCAAACTCTGTCGGCCGAATTGCACCACCTGCACCACTTGCCTTAGGGAGAGCACTTCTCTCTACTTTCTCTCTCATCTTAGTTATATACGATTCATACTATAACTATGTTAATGCATTTACAACAAGAAATCATTTACCCTATTAATTGAGTCCAAACTTGGTTTTTCACTTGATTTTCTACTTTCTCATCATTAAGGAATGATCCCACTACAAAAAATCGGATTTGGGTTTCCTCCATTTGTTATTCCTCCATTTATTCTACATTTGGAGAGAGATAGACACATTAAAAATTAGTGGGATCCATTAAAAAGTGGGTCCCACTAATTTGTGGACCCCACTAATTTTCAATGTGTCTATCTCTCTCTAAATGGAGGAAAAATAAATGGAGGAAACCCAAACTCCAAAAAATCAATATTGGACTTTAAGGCACCTTAAAATGGATTTGGGTTTCCTCCATTTGTTATCCCTCCATTTATTCTCCATTTGGAAAAAGATAGACACATTAAAAATTAGTGGGGTCCACAAATTAGTGGGACTCACTTTTTAATGGATCCCATTAATTTTTAATGTGTCTATCTCTTTTCAAATGGAGAATAAATAGAGGGATAATAAATGGAGGAAACTCAAACTCCCTTAAAATGTAAAAATCAATTATGCTTCCTATTATTTTGATATATTCTTATAAAACGTAAAAAGACATAAAAATAAGTAAAATATTTTAATAAACTTAAATAAAAAACAAATTTATTTAATAAAAATATTAGAAAAATTCATGCACATTTACATGTCACCAGTCATCTAGACAAAGATTGTGAAATTGGTAGGCTCTTCAAACTGATTTGAATAGTCGAGTTGATAGCAATTTTGGTGGTGTACGTTGATCAAGGTGGAGTTCAATCTCACATGGTATTTTAATTATACTATCTTCTATCTTTCAAACTGTCTCTCTTATGGTGTGTTTGGTTGTGAAGAGAAATAGAAAAGAGAGAAAAAAGTAAGAAAGAGTTTGAGAAGAGAGAAAAAGATGAGAAATATAATAGATTTAATATATTGTTTGGTATAAGAGAAAGAGAGAAGAAATAGAAAAGAAAGAAGTGTGTTGTCTCTAACTCTTTTGTTTGGTTGAAGAAAAAGTGAGAAGATAGAAGTGAGATTATTTTTGAAATGACGAAAATACCACTAACTAAAAAAAACACAAAATACAAATAAGAGATAAAAAATAAGGGTAGTTGTGGAAAGTGCAAAACAAAATAAACACTCCCTGCAATTTCTTCGCTGGAATGGGAAGATTGGAAAAAGTGAGTGGGCCCCATAAAATGTGTCTCTCTTTGCAATCTCTCTCTTGTTCCAAAAAGGGTGAATTGTATGTTTCTTGCACATTTCTCTCGTCGCTGTCTCTCTCTTCACAAAATCATGCATACCAAACACATGCTTAATATATTGATTGAATTCATAATACCTAATTAATTTTTTAAATTTGGCTAATTTTCAAAATTGAATAAATTTATAACATAAATATAAAAATTTGATGGAAGAACCAAAAATGAGTAAAAATAAAAGAATTAAAACTATAATTAAGTAATAGTTTTTTTACGTGAATTATATGTAAATTTAGAAACACGGTTAGTAATGTGAAATCAAATAGTAATATCAATAGTTAGTTGCTTCAGTGATGATTGACGCTAAATTTAGTATGAAGGATCACGATTCGATTTTCCATAACTGCGAAACAGATGGAACTGAAATTACTTGATATCAGAACTGATTTTCAAATCATATTAAACTGGAGGTGGAAAAAAAAATGAATATAAAAAAAAAATTAAAAAAAAAAAGGTTAAAAAGAAACTACTATTTGGTTGTTATGGGGAGGGAAGGGATAAGGAGTAATTTGATCTTTTAATGCCTTCACCGAATTGACACTTTCCAGTGGCTTCCAATGGCAGTAGCTCTGCTCTGAAGTGCACATGAATGACATGAATGCTCTTTAAAACTCCTCCAACCCAACTTCACGCTTTTACTTCAATGCCTCATCCTTTTATCTCAACTACAGCCAAAATACACTAATAGTACATTCCATCTTAAATAGTATAACCAAATTTTATTTTATTTTTGACAAAAACAAATCTAACATATTACATTAATCAAAATAGTATAACCAAATTTTGTATGATAAAAGTTGATGTCTCACATCTCAAGATGAAATATTGTGTGTTATTTTTAATTTAATTAAGATTTTGGATTTTATTTTTAATTTGAGTATGTCGTGTTGATTAAATTCTTACAGAGTTGACTATTCATTTAAATTGTAAAAAGATTCAAAAAAATAATCTTTATAGTTGCGTTTAATGTCTATGGTTTAAAATTTAACCAAAAAACATTTATTTTTATTGAGTCAATTTTTTTTATATTTATAACGTACTACTAGCTAGTACTAGTGTAATTTCGTTTTTGTCCGACTTTTATGTATATAATTAAGTGAGCTCTTTACAACTCTTCATATATAGAAGGTGGATTGCTTATTTATAAATAAAATGTACTAGCTAATAAATAATTTTCATGAATGAATGGTTTAAATGCAATGGACACACTAGAAATCTAGAATGTAATGAATTTTTCTTATGAAAAATGTTTACATGTGCTCCGAGAATACATTTTAAAAGGATAAATATAATAAGTTTTTGTTGAAACTTGTGCATTTAGTTTTATAAACCATTAAATATTATATATCATTAAATGTTAACTTGATAGTTTAAACAAACCAATTAAGTAAGAACCTTTAACTTGACCCTTTTCTTATTTATAAGAAAAAAAAATGTACTAGCTAGTAAGGTCAATTTTATCAATGAATGGTTTAAATGCAGTGGACACGCTAGAGATCTAGAATCTACATCATGATTAATGTTCACTGCTGAAGCAGTTAAAAGGAATGTTTTCACTTTCCAATCACAATCCTACCCAATTTTTTTTGAACCTGGTTGTGAACGGATTTGGAATCTCTCCAATGTTTTCTTTTTTTTTCTTAATCTAATGATTGTTAAATTATAAATAATAAAATAATACTTAAGAAGAGAGAGAAAATGAGTAAATGAATGGTTAAGATCACATTGAAGAGAAAATTGGAGAGAATCTAAATCCGTTGGTGAACATCTAAGATCTCAGTTAAGCTGTACTACTAGTAAGAACCAAACCGGTCCGATGAACTTCATAATTTAAACAAACCAATTAAGTACATATTGATTTTACGGTTTCAAAAATTTATTTTTAATGAATTGATTTTACTTGGAATCTTATTTTAGAATCATTGAAAAAGTAACTATGTGTTTGGAATGGTCGTAATTTATTTATTGGTGGAAGAGTTATCTTTATTGACTCGTTTTTATCTAGCTTACCGCATTATCTTTTCTCTTTTTTCAAGGCGCCGGTTTGTGTTTTAAAGGAGTTGGTGTGCATTCAAAGAACTTTCTTGTGGGACGACGGCTTGGAGAATAAAAAAAATATGTTGGATTAGTTGGGATCGTATATGTCAACCTAAAGAAAGAGGTGGTTTGGGCATCAAAAATTTAGTTCTTTTTAACTCTTCTCTTCTTTGTAAGTGAAAGTGGAGGTGTTTGTATGATCGGGGAGGCGCCATGTTACGATCTTTTAGCATTTGGATATGGTTTTTTAGTAGCTAATTTTTTGTATGGAGATGGAAGAAGTGATCTGACGAAAGCTTCTATTTGGTGGCGGAATATTTGGAGACTTGGTTGTGAAGACGAGGGTGGGTGGTTCGGTAATAACAATCGAACCATGGTGGAAAATGGTAATGACGTTAGTTTTTGGAAGGAAAAGTGGCTTGGGTTGGAACCGTTGCGACAGTCCTTTGGTGCTCTTTTCAACAAGTCGACACAGCAACAATGTTGTATTTCGGAGATGGGTTCTTGGGAAACGAATGAGTGGCGTTGGAACTTTGTTTGGGATGAAGACTTGAATGATGTTGAATCTATTTTTATGCAGGAGTTACTATTGATGTTAGCGCAATTTCGCCCATTGATGGACTGTTGCGATTGAAAACAGTGGATTCCCCACGCGGCTGGAGTTTTTTCGGTGAACTCAGCATATGTTTCACTGCAATCCAGACTAGATTCAGATGTCTTGGAGCCTATTAAAGTGAAAGCATTGAAAAAACTTTGGTCCTCCAATGTTCCGTCGAAAATTAGTATATTCGGTGGAGTTTATTGCTTGACAAATTGCCAACTAGAGGGGCCCTATTTACCAAAGGTATAATTACAAATAATTTGGAAAGATGTTGTGTTTTGCTTTAATGAGATTGAGGATGTTCAACATGTTTTCTTCAAGTATAGTGTGAGTGCACTTGTTTGGAACCACATTTTCAAGTGGATGGGAGTCACTCATCTTGCTATCACTTCAGTTTCTTCTCATTTCCTAGCTTTTGGAGATTTAATTACGGGGAAGAATAGCAAGAGGTTCTCCGATATATTATTTGGTTGGCAACAACATGGTGTTTATGGCGATCTCGCAACAACATCCTTTTTAGAGGTGCTTTTATTGACGTAGTTATCACAGTGAATCAAATTATGTATATCGTTTGGTGGTGGTTCATAGGTAGTTCTAGAAGCAATTGTGACTTCTCCTATCTGGATTGGTGTAATAATCTTTTAGGTTGCTTCATTGACACCTAAAATGACTCTCTTGAATTGTAAGGGTTAAATACCCCTTGTATTTTTTATAATTTATATTTTATTTATAAAAGAAAAACAATTAATTTAAAAAATAACAAATCTTAATTTTAGAGACAAAATTAATTATAATCAAAAGCAACTAAACATATTAAAATTAAATTTAGGGTTAAATAGTTGATACCCCCTGTAAAGTAGGTCGGTTTTGCAATACCCCCCTGTAAGTTTTTTTTTCAAAGATCCCCCCTTGCATACTAAAGATTCTTTGAAATACCCCCTTGGAGTAACACATAGGCAGAGAATCTCCTACGTGGCACCTCCATGTGGACCTCCACGTGGATTTTTATTAATTTTTAATTATTTTTTTGCCACGTGGCATTAATTTTTTATTTTTTTTTAAAAAAAAAATTATTTTTTTTTTAAAAAAAAAAATTAATTTTAATTTTTTTCTGATTTCTTTCTTTTTCTTTATTTGTTATTTAAAAATTTAATAATAATAAATTAATATTTGTTTATTTAAAATAAAAAATGAAAGAAAAAATAAAATATTTTTCTCTATAGCATAGTGGAATATTAAAATAAAATAATTAATATATGAAATTGTAACAAAAAAACAATTATATATGAAATAAAAATATAATGAAATCAAATACAAATAAAAAAAATTGTAACAAAAAAAAAACCATTATATATAAAATAAAAATGAATGAAAAAAATATAATAAAATCAAATAATTAACAATTATAAAAAAAGGTGTAACAACAAAAAAAGTAATAATTGTATATAAAATAAAAACATAAAAAAATCAAATAAAAAAATTATAACAAAAAAAAACCTGATTAAAAAAAAAGGGAAAGAAAGAGAGAGAGAAAATATAAAACCCAACAATCCTTTTTCACTAAAAAACCAAGTCAAATGCAGAAAATTCAAAAAAAAAATTCCAAACCCCACTTGATGTTTTTTCTAAGATATTCAAGGCAAGAAACAAGGCTCACGGCCAAATTACTTCCAGATCAAAAACACCAAAACGCATAAGCCTGCTACACCAGAACAAAACACCAAAACCATCAGCACCATCAGCACACATTCCATAGATTCGTTAATCCCAAAATCCATCTTTTCATCTTCAAGAAATCAAAATCGAAAACGAAAACAAAAACAAAAAAAAAGAAGAACAAACACATGAAATCCGAAAACGAAATCAAGAAATCAAAATCCAGTTATTATGAAATTGAACGTATAATCGAAACCAAAACGATTCCAAACGAAATCGAAACCGAACGAAATTGAAACTGAAATTGAACGAATATGGTGATGTTGATGATGATGTTGCTGCTATGATGGTGTTGAATCTTGTTGTTGTTGATGAATATGGTGATGTTGAAAAATTAAGAGGGTGGAGAAGAAGGGTTTGTAAAACCCAGTGAAGAAGAAGAAGAGAAAATATAAATTTTCTCTCTCTCTTTCTCTCCCTTTTTTTTTTAATCAGGTTTTTTTTTGTTATAATTTTTTTATATAATAAGAACATCATCATCAACAAGAATATTAATTATTTTAAGAACATCTTGTTTGTTACAATTTTTTTTTAATATTCCATTATGCTATAGAGAAAAATATTTTATTTTTTCTTTCATTTTTTATTTTAAATAAACAAATATTAATTAATTATTATTAAATTTTTAAATAACAAATAAAGAAAAAGAAAGAAATCAGAAAAAAAAAATTAAAAATTTTTTTTTTTTTAAAAAAATAAAATTAATGCCACGTGGCAAAAAAATAATTAAAAATTAATAAAAATCCACGTGGAGGTGCCACGTAGGAGATTCTCTGCCTATGTGTTACTCCAAAGGGGTATTTCAAAGAATCTTTAGTATGCAAGGGGGGATCTTTGAAAAAAAAAACTTACAGGAGGTATTGCAAAACCAACCTACTTTACAGGGGGTATCAACTATTTAACCCTTAAATTTATTCTCTCAAAATTAATCTCGGAGGCTTCAAATATGAAACTAAACATAGGCTAAATTAATTTAAATTTTTTCATATTATAGTCTTCAACTATGGAATTCATGTCCTTCAAAATCCCAATCACCTGATAGTCAAATCAAACTATTTTTATTTTATAATCACTTTTACTTTGATTTCACACTTTGTTAATAATTTTATATTCAATATTGAATTTTTTTCAAAGTGGTAAAATCTTTTAACTTCTTACATAAGTAATCAAAGGTTCGAACACTAATTTGAACTCTTTGCTAAAATCTATTCCTCAATTGACATTGAAATATTGGTTCCTGTTTATTTATATACTCAAGGGCACGATGAAACAAAACCAGGGTGAAACAAACCACACGTTTTCCTTTTTTTATTTAATTGAGTAAAGTAATTTTTAATTAAAAATAATAATTAAAATGTTATTAAGTGACATGGACTTAGAGATTTAAGTATAAATTAATTTATATACACGTGTCGATTCCACGTCAGCATCTTGGTACAATCAGATGATGTGTTGTCAGGTCAGGGGGGTAAGTGACAGAATCTTCATATTGTGAGGTTTGTTTTAAAAAAATAAATTAGGCAGGGGGTAAATCAAAACCGGTGTATTTTGCGGGGGGTAAATGGCTATTTACCCTAAATAAAAAAACATGATAGCAATAAATAATCTTTCATAACTACTCACAAGACCCTTTAATGTGCATTAACTTTGATTCTTTTTCCTCTACTAATATTTTCTATTTAAACCCCCTAGCACATTACAATTACACAATCTCATAAACAAAAGAATCTCTTACCCCTCTCTCTCCTACTCATAATTTCCATATCTTGCCAAATAACATTCACATGTCTTTGTTTCTAGTGAGAAAAAAAATAAAAACAAGATAAAATTATTTCAAACTTTTTTCCTTGAAGTTGATTCTCCACTAACAACTACTATACTCTTCTTTTATCCATACACCAATCTCATCTTCCATTGCTTTGAAGCTTCTCATAATGAATCCTCTTACTTTGTTGCTTATTTTTTTACCTTTTTTTACACAGTTTTTGGAAGTTGAACCTGCAAGACCAACAAAAGTGTTAGGAAAAACAAGATTTCCAAACTCTCAAATCAGTGTGATGGGTTTTGTTTATTGTGATTTCTGCTCAAATAACAGCTTTTCTAGACACAGCTACTTTTTGCCAGGTAATGTGTAACTTTTACTAATAAATGTTTGTGATTTGCATGTGTTAGTTGGTTTCAAAAGAGTTCAAATATTATGATTAATGTTTACTTTTAAAAAAAATTGGAGACAAAAGAAATTATTATTATTAATTTAATAGATAATAATTATTTTTAACCGTATTTTAATTCTGTTTTTAAGATTATAAAGTTAAACTCTTATTATACCAAAAAAAAAAAAGTTAAACTCTTATCGTTTAGTATACACCTTCCAAAGTTTTCTGTAAAAAAAGTTTGGGAATGAAAATATTATTACACCTTTTGTCTCAAAATAACTGACGTAATTGACTAATTCACACAAATTAAAATGTAAATAAAAGAGAAGAGAAGAAAAAGTACTTTTACTAAACTACCATTATATTTCAAATTTACCATAAATGTCACATGCAAAATTTACCTAGTATTAATGGTACAATTATCAAAAGTCGACTATTTTGTGACAACTATATAAATTAAAATAAAATTAATAGTCATTTTACAACTATCTAAGGGGATTTGAACTTTGTTATTTGAGATTACAGGGTGAAAGAGAAAATTATTATAAATTAAAGTGACACTAATAATTATTTTATATTTTCTTACGGAATTTAAACTATGTCACTAGTTTGTAGAAGTTAGAAGGTCAAACTCTTACCACTGAATAGAGACAGGAAGCCTCGATGTCGATGAACTTAGTGATTACTTGTTTACACATTTTGCTTTCATAATTATGTTCAGGTGCTGAAGTGAAAGTAGATTGCATGTTTAAAGCACTTTCAGCTAAAACTTCAGAACAGATTACACTTTCAGTGAACAGAACAACAAACAAGTATGGAATGTATAAGCTTGAAATACCATCAGTTGATGGAGTTAGATGTGCTGAAGGCTCTGAAGTTGTTTCTTCTTGTCAAGCAAATTTAATTGGAAGTTCAACTTCTTCTTGCAATGTTCCTGGCTATAAAAGCACTTCCAATGTTGTAGCAGTCAAAGCAAGAAGAACTAATCTTTGCATATATAGTCTTAATGCTTTAAATTTTAGACCATTGAAGAAGGATATTACTTTATGTGGTAATTAATTAAAAGTAGCAAGATTACATAATTAGCCTTGTTCTTGGCTACTTGCTATCTTCTTTTTTTAGCTTATTGAGGGCATAGATGTCATTTGTCTTTCTCATCCTCTTCATTGTTTTGTTGCATTATTATTTGTTTGGTAACATTATGGGCTTATCATGCTATGGTAAAAAGAATAACATGCATGTAGAGTTTGAGTGCTAAAGATTATTTGACTTTTTAAGTTTTTTATAGGTAAATGTTAGTTGTTAATATATTATATTAGTAGTCGAAGTTTTGAATTTTTAACTCCCTTTTGACACTCATTCTGGTATCCTAGATCGACAATTTGAGTTACGTCTTCAAGACATTTGATTTACGTAGGTGATTAGTGGGAGCAAGATTTCATGGGGTTATAGCAAAGTGTTGTAACTAATTTTGGCCGTCCGATCTTTAATTGATGGTTGAGATTATTTTGCAGTATAAAACTGTATTTTAAATTTTAACCATTTAATTTCAAATTAACGGTCATGATTGATTACCGCATTAAACTATGTCATTATTAGACAGCAGTGAATCCACATCTAATTAGGTGCTAGTGAAATGTACTACTAAATCTAGATGTATGTGTATATAATTTCTCTTTTGGTATTATAAAGTTATACATATCATAATACTAGTGTAATAATATATGTAAATTAACACTTTATGAGAGAAGTGAGAAAGAGTGTACATTGGTCTCTAAATTTATCAATTTCATCCTAGGGACCAATTTGCATTAGATGAAACCAGGACAACAAGAAACATATCACATGAACCAAATAGTAATAAAAATAATTTTCACTTTGTATCTGTAAAAACTATATCTATTTTCACTTTATGGGTGCGTTTGTTATAGATTTTTGGAAAATAGATTCTTATAGTGTAATATAATTTTGTGCGAAAAAATTTTACAAAGAAACTTTTAATAAAAGCTTCAAATGAAAATTTTGTTTTAATAGTTATTCTTAAAATGTCATTTTAGACATTTCATCATTTTATTGAAACTTTTTTTTTATATCAAAATTTCAAAAAAATCACTTTTTTTGAAGTTATTTCAAATAGATTTTCATAAAAATCATTTTTGAAATACAACTTTTTGTAAAAATTAATATTTTGACCATGTTTTAATCTTCAATAATGTACGTTTATGTTATAAAATGTCAAAATTAGTATTTGAATTTAGAAAAAACGAATATAAAAAAATTTATAATATTTTGAAAAACAATTTTATAAAATCTATTTTCAAAAATACAAAGAAAAAATCATTTTTTTTAAAGCTAAAACAAATGCACCCTATATATAACGAGGTTATTCTGAAATAGTTTTTAATTAATGGCGTAATTTTTTGTGATTTTAAATTTGTAATGTGAAAATTCCGTCCTTTTAGCTCTTACTAATTAAACACGTTAGCTTATGACTGTTTTGGTTAAATAGTGTTTTGCTCCATGTAATGTTAGCAAATAACTATACACCCTTTTACTAATTAGTGTTAAGAATATCGATAACTAGTTAAAACTTCCATTAGTTTGTTAGTTTTTGTTATAAGTAGGTAGGTTAGTTAGTTAATCATCAAATAGCTCTATATAAGAGCCACAGTTGTATTTATTTTCATTTGCCATCATTTATTAAAATAAAATATTATGATATTTACTCTTTCAAACTTTCATAGCTCTTACCATTCAATTTTCTCAAACTATCAAAATCTTAACACTAAACATGTCGTTATCATTTTATATCGAATCATAAGTTATCATATTCAGTTAAGGACTAAAAGGATGGAAACCTTCACATTACAGAGTTTGAAAAAATATTACATAAGTGTAGAAAGAAATTTGATATAACATTACAAAAACTAAAACATTATTTAACCCTATTTTTAAATTAAACCACTTTTTCTGAAATTAAAAAGAAAGACTAATTTATATTTAACTAATTTTTTTAAGAACTTTGGAATTAATTACTTAATGGAAGTACTAGAATGGCCTTCCAAGCTTTAATTTTCTTGAATATCATGAAACTTAACTGTTTTTTTTTTAATCTAATATACATGGGCCCTGAAGCGTGCATGATGCAACTTGCAATTAGACAGAGCCCAGTGGCAACAAAATGTCAAGTAGTAATAATAACATATTGTCTCTTTGTGCTTGTTTCAAAAAAAAAATACCATATTGTCTCTCTGGTCCACATTAGCTCCAATTTAGGTGTTAGTGCAATGGTGCCAGTAAAAGTTTTTGTAATTTTTATGCATTCAAGTACACCAACACACTCCAAAACATGAAGTGGCTTACTAAAAACAGGACTAACCAATGAATGTGGTGCATGATAAAAAAAGAAAGAAAAAAAAAACTCACATTTGATGGGATGTTCATTAGTTAGTTTGATTTAGTTTGTGATTATTGATGAAGTCCGATTTGTTTTTGTTTTTGTTTTTATTATTTTTCAACTGACATTACTAGAAAAATTGAAATTTGCGAGGATACAAATCTCTCACTAAATGAGTGAATTTCCATCACAAACAGTTTTAGTGACAGATTTAACGACGAACATAAATTCGTACCTAAATCACGCGTCGCAAAAATTTAATGAATGAATTATAATCTATCACAAATTGCGACGGATACTATGTGTCACTGGACTATACAATATGTCGCTAATAATGGGGTAAAACAATTACATGGAAGTTTAAATTTTCGTCATAATAGTTACGGATTTAGTGACGGATTCCACTTAATGAGAGATTCATTCCGTGGCTGTTTTTGTGACGGACTACTTATTTTTGTCACTAAATTTGCGACGGATTGCTTATTTTTGTCACTAAATTTGTGACAAAAATAATACCAAAAAATAATACATTGGAATTTTTAACCAAACTCTCTCGACGGTTCCCACAAAAAATTTCTTATGTGGCAAGTTTGAAAATGAACTTTAATTTGTGCTTACCGTTGGGTTAGGGTTTTATAAATTTTGCAAGAATATCGGTGTTAAAAAATACTTTTTTTATATTGTTAGAGGCATTGGAGTTCCTATCTTCTAATCTTCTTGGATGAAGCTACCCTACAAGTTACAACTAAGTTTTCTTTTGGTCCTTGCTTGGAGAAAATTGATTTATCTAATAAAAATTTACATGATAAACAAAATTTTGGTGGGAGACAGGATTGTACTTCTTGTCATGCGTTGATCATACTCTATGATAGTGTAGAACAAGGGGTGTAATTTTTTAAAGAAAGCATTTAAGAAAAAAAAAAAGTTAAATATGTTTTTAGTCCCTACTTTTATGTGAATTTTGACTTTTAGCCCCTACATTTTTTTAATTATATTTTTAGTCCCCATATTTTCGTCTTTTGCAATTTTAGTCCCTACCGTCAATTTTTTGTGACTTGGATAACGAAATCAGCCACATAGAATGACACATCAATGTCACATCATTCGATGCAAATGTTATCTTGGTCACTTTAAGTTATCCTATGTGGTCAATTCTATTATCCTAGTCATAAAAAATTGACTTAAAATATAATTAAAAAAACGTAGGGACTTAAAATATAATAAAAAAAATGTAAGGACTAAAAGTCGAAACTCACATAAAAGTAGGGACTAAAAACATATTTAACCAAAAAAAATATAAATCAGCCAAAGAAGTGTAAAACTTATGTATCTTCCAAAATATAAATCACCCAAAATATTTTGGTTTGTAGGAATAGAAATGGTAGAAAACCAAAATTTCGTCTTCTAGGTGATAAAATCCAGAATTTCGTCTTATAGATGACAAAATTTTAAAAAATCGGCGTTTCGGTAACTACGAGACGTATTTGTGTGTTTTGTGCCAAGATGTGTGCGACAATGCAGGCCTACTATGTTTTAACATAATTTCGTCTTCTAGGTGACAAAATCCACAATTTCGTCTTCTAGGTGACAAATTTTCAATGAATCAATGTTTTGGTAACTACGAGATGAAATTGTGTGTTTTGTGCCCAGGTGTGCGCGACAATGTAAGTCTACTATGTTATAACATAACTTCGGTTTCTAGGTGACGAAATTTGTTTCCTTCGTTTCCTAGGATATGAATGTCTTGTTAAGGGCATTTTGGTCACGAAGGGGGGCTTGAGAGTAATGTAGAGAGGCCTATATAGCAATTTTCCCATCATAACTCATGAACATTTTGGGCCTCAATTATGTTCGTTGTAGCTTGGCCCGTGCGATAGAAAAATTAAATCAAATATAGTTCAATAGCCAAGAATTATTCTCCGCAATTTGTGAGTTCTACTCAAACACATCATGGCGAGGATAGTTGACTAAGTGGATAAGCCCTTGGAGGGACATAGCCCGAAAAATATGAAGGAATTTAGAGAACATTGTGAGTAGAGCTCCTTCATTGGCTCCACTTTTACTTCACTACTTCCACTCTTTCCTCCATGACCTCCACTATTCTCATCGCCCCTTATATATAAGGCATCATAGACACAGGGTCGTTCTTCGCCAAAGATCTCTCAAAATTATTTTGTTAGATATTTTTAAAATATTTATTGGATTTGTTTAAGTACCAGCTAATTGTTCAAATAGATGTAATTTAGCTTATGATTTAGTGGTTTTGTCTTCTTTTTTTTTTTTTTGTCATTTGTGTGAAATAATGTGTGTTTATGAGTTCAAATCTCATCTAATGCAGTTTTTGTATTGTTTATATTAAGGACTCAAAATTTTTAATGAACAATTTTATCTTTTGAAGAATAAAAAAAAAATCTTCCAAAGGGCCTCATTTTTTAATTTGACTAAGAAAACAATTTTATCCTAATTAGAAAGGGAGACATTCACTTAATTTTCACCAAATACTAAAACCCTAATATCAATATTTGGTACATTTCCGGTCCGATATCACCAAAATAACATACGCACTCATAGTTACTAACATCATGTGTCACTAAACAAGAATTATGATACTATTCAATGATATTGTTAGTTTCTTTTTTTTCATTATAAATAGAAAATATTATTAATAGAACGCTTAAATATGATTTTGGTAAGCAAATATGACTATACTTTACAAGAATTATTGAATACTCCTGCTGTCTCAAAATACAAGGAAAAAATAGTCAAATGAAATTAATGTATTGAATCCAAATTTTTACCGAAAGCATAAAAAATAAATTATCAAGTTTCCCTTATATTTTGGGACAGATGAAGTATTTTATATGAAAGTTTTGTCCATCCAACCCACTTAGTCAAAATTACAAAAATAAAACATAAAAAAATTGATTACCAATACCAAGATCTTTTTTGAGAACTAAAGCATCACATCCAAAAAAAAAAATATGTTTAATGAGTTTGAGCTAAGTACAAATCATTTAGAAAAATATGGTTTATGATATATAAAAATTAGAATTAGGTTTATGATATATAAAAATTAGAAAAATATGTTCTTTTTAGAATTAGGTTTATGATATATAAAAATTAGAAAAATCTAAACTGAAGTTATGACAAACAATTTTTTATCGGCTTCGTTCTTACTAGACTAGATAACTTCCTCAACACCCAAAGGGTACTTTTGTCAGCTAAAAATGACATTTTTACAATAAAACCTTGAGCAGCCGCTTCACTTCTTTTCACTTCCATCCATAGAGAGAGAGAAATGAAGGCAATTAGTTGCGGTGCATCATCAACAACCAATGTGATTAAGATAAGTAAACCTCCATTTCCTTACTTATTTATAAGCTTAGCACTAATGATACTTTTAGTTTCAATAGCATTGGTAATCCTTATATGCTCCTTCAGAAAACGTGGTTCATTTCAATCATCAAATTCTGATGAAGAAATGAAACACGTAATTGTAGAGACTAATTCTGAGCCAGAAATACTTGTGATTATGGCTGGAGAAGATAATCCAACCTTCTTAGCTAAACCAATTACTATCAATTCTTCTTCTTTGGATAATTGCACTTGTGGAGTTGAATCAAGTTCAACAACATCTTCATCAAGCTTAACCAATGAGCAAACATTGAATCATTAACACAAAATTTTGTTGTAGTTTAAAGAGGGCTTCCTTTACATATTCTAGTGATTTTGTGAGCACTGAAATGTAATGATGAGTTTTTTTCTTAATAAATTTTTTATCGGTCATGCTAAATAGTATTTCAAATGTACGACTTTTTGTTTTTGATAATAAATTGATGACGACTTTGTTATTGATTATGTTTGTCGGTTTGGCTATAGTAATGTCGCTAATCGATTAGCCTAGTGATTGAAGTTTAAAGTATTCGAATTTGAATCTGACTCAAACAATTATTAGACATGTTTTATTTAATTCTTGATCAAATAATTACTATGATTTTTCTCCTTCGAACTTGAGGGAGTATAAAAAAAATGTTACTAATAAGTTTCTAAGTCATTGGGTAGAGATTTCAGTTAGTATTTCCTCCGTTTTAAAATAAGTATAGCTTTAGTAAATTAATATATTTTTTCAAAATATGTGTCATTTTATGTTCTAATGTAAAATTAATTAATTATCCAATTTTATCTGCAAATTAATATTGTGTACACTATTTTCTAATAATTGATCCCACTATATATCATTGATAATAGCTAATAGTTACTTGCGATATTTTTGTAATATACACTCGTGTATTTTTTTTTCCTGTGTAAACAACTTTTATTTTGAGATAGAGAGAGTATGTATTTAGGAGTTCAATTCTAAATCAATAGAAAGTATATACTCCCTCTAATAATTATTATAAATAAAAATTTACTTTTTAAATACATTAACTATTCAACGTACCTAAAATTATATTTAGTTATATTTACAAAAAGAAAACACTTATAATAAGAATACTAATAACATTTTAAAAAAGGAAATAGTTAATTGGAAAATTATATTTTACTGTCCAAATATAAAAGAATTCAAAATTTCTTTAGTCAAAAAAAATTCAAAATTTTCATTAATAAGATCCAAAAATGGACCCCCCCCCCCCAAAAAGAATACAAGATCCAATTTTATTTTATTTTTTAAAAAATCCAATTACAATAATAAATATATAATTCATAAAAGTCTAAAATTAATAATAATGATAATATTTATATGTATATTTCACAATTAAAAAAAAAATCAATTTGAAATCACATTATATGTTTACAAGACAACATTACATTCTCCTTAAAATTATTAGGGGTGACGAAACGGACCAAATTCGACTGACCCAATTAGTTTAACAACTTTGTTTTTTATAGATTTAGTTGAATTTTGGAACTTGACATTTGGCACATCTCGTTTAAGAATAATAAATCAATTTTAGTTTATTTTTTGAAATGGCTAATGTTAGTGAGTATTTTTAGTTTTTATGTGTTTTACCAAAGATAGAAATCGAACATCTAACCTTCTAAACATTTCACTCTATAATTCATTCACCTCAGCTACCAAGTCATCCTTATATCTCTCTTCTTTTTAAATGAGAAATCATGTGAATATATGAGTCCTCTCATTTATATATATGATGTTCAACATCAACGTTACCATCCAATATGAGACTATAACTAATATTTCAGTTGCCCGAGCCGGATCTATCTATGAGTTGGGTAGGGCTATAGTCCACCCCAAAGTACATTTTTTTTCCCCTAACTATATATATTGTGCTAAATGACATGGAATAACTTGTAGATTAGTGGTCATTTGGGTTCAATTCCTCCTCTTAACATTAATTTTTTAAGGCCTCTTAGTATTTCGGTCTAGCTCCGCCACTGTGATAGCTGCTGTGTTACTTTCTGGTTTGCGCATCTGCAAAACTTGCATTTCTGTATTTGCAAATTCGGTTTTACAGCTCTGGTTTTAGAGTATCTATTGTGTTGCTGGCTTGTGCAGGAAAAATTATAGAGGACTTCCTAATTGTCTTGTTTTAACCAACAAAGCATTCTATTTAAATCAATTTGTTTAGGTAAAAATCAAATCAATCGATCGGAAATATCATAATTCATCTATTGTCTGCGACATTTTTTGTCAGACTATACTTATCTCTTGTGCTGAACTATAAATTGCATGAATTCCATTTCCTCCAAGAATTAAGACAAAAAAAAAACTATAGAATGCATGAATTTCAAATAAACTAACTTCATCAATAATCAACAATACAAAGAAGACCTTAGTTATTGACTAGAACCAATAAATTCATAAACATAATAAATACTCACTTTTCTTTTCATGAAATGATAGAACCATATAGTAAAAAATAACATAATCATATCACATTAAATATAATAATAAGACCCTATATCTGCATCAAATCTTGAAAGATCTTCATGACAGGAGCAGGTAAACCAAGAAGCACATTAATGCTTCTTCTCTCTTGACCATGTGAAAGGAACAAAATCACTTCCTTCTCAGGCAAGGAAACCGGTCCCGACAAAACAGGTTCTCCCCAACCGAAATCGGTGGTATGAAATGGAAGTCGCGACCAAGTCGTGATCAAAAGTGTACAAGCCAAAGAAGGCCTAGCTCTTGTTACCTCAAAATAATCAATAGCTGATCTCATGTAACTATCTGTGACACTCTTAATTGCTTCTTGAATAGCCTTCACGGTATACGAAAGGGGTTTGTTCGTAATTTCACCTGCTTTACAAACCGATTTTGTTAGTACAATTCCATTCCCAAAATACCCTTTTGGAAGTTTTGGTTCAAATTTAGCCCTTCCATCAACAGCAAAAAGAAGCTTTGTTTCTTGTTCTGGCAAAAGTTTAAGTGCTTTTGTTCTAGCTATCCAAACAAATGCTGAAAGAACTTCAAATGTTGTGCAAGATTCAAGAACACCATTTTCATCTTCCATAGCTTTTTTCTTCAATTCTTTTAGTTTCTCAAGATCAAAACAGAATGATCTATACACCATTTCATCTTCATATAAGCTATTTGTATTTGATTTGTCTTCAATGTCAGCAAATTCTTGGTGCAAATGTTCTATCTTCGGTGGATTGCGCGCCTTTAGAATGGTTCTGTCTAGAATTGGAGGGATTGAGAGTGGTTGGCCTCTTGCCAGTTCTCCCCATGAATTCACAAACTCCATAGCTCCAATTCCATCAAACATGCAGTGATTCATGCATAGTCCAAGAGAAAAACCTCCACATTTAAACTTGGTTACCTGAAATATAGAATTGGAACTTCAATATTATTACAATACTAAATGCAAAGTGTTTTAATGTCTATGTGATTGCGTTGCAATTGTAATTGTGTCCGCAAAGATATATTGAGTGCATGTTTGGATTAGCGGTAAGCTTGACAAAATTATAGTATGTCACCTCGATTTTGACAAAAGTTGTATTTTTGAGCTCCAAAAAAATCATGTTACCATGGTATTTGTGACCGCGACCACAACTTTAACTTTAACTCTGATTTGTTAGATTACTATTAAGAGTTCGATGAGATAAAGTTTAAACATGAGTTTATAAATGGAATTAGTCCTCGATCCTCACTTTATAAGTCAATTTTGTAAAAGTTAAAAGTTAAGTTGGCTCGGCTCAATCCAGATTCTTAGAATTCCTGACATAGAAATGGCAACGTGACTAGGACTCCCTTTATGGTTTAACTTAACCAAGGTTTACTTAACTCTTAGCTAAACTCCTGACTATTAAGATTCCATTTTCGTAAGAACCAAAGAGTTAAAAGACAAAAAAAAAAACATAGTATCTATTCTTTGTTAACCCTCCGCTTCCTAAGAGAAGATGCTCTAATAATCTAAAATTCAGTCGCGAGGTAAATAAAATGTAGCCAAGAAATTGTTTCACCCAAGAATCAAAATTGGATTCTAGTATCTATTAGTTTTGAACTTAGAAATTTTCTTATAAGCCAATACTAATATGCTTTTTTAGTTTAAGAACCAAATTACAAATTAATAACAATTTCATAAATCCAATTACAAAAAATATTTAGTTAGACGACTTATTATAAAACTCCTAAATAGTGCAAGGACTTACCAAATAATAAACTAAATTAAACAAGATAACAAAAAGTAGTCACAAAACATACCTGAGCAACCAAAGGAGGCATTTGAAGAATATGTTTAGCATCAGGAATATCATAAACCAACATACCAAGAGTCCTTGGATCAGGTTTTGTAATATCACCAATTTCTTCCATTGAACAATTAGCTTCAGCTTCAACAAAAAGAGCACCTTCTCCAGTACAATCTACAATAAGTTTACCCTCTGAGCTTATACTTAATCTCCCAGCAAGAGGATAATAATGAACAAGAACATCTTTTAATGCATTCTTAATCACTTCATTAGCATTCTCATTTCCCTTTTCTTCATTTTTGAAACAATAAACAGTTCTTACAATTACAGCAATGTTTTGATCAAGGTTTGATAAGAAATACATTCCTTTCTTTGTTTCTTCAGATGGTGGAACAAGTGTTGGTTCACTTGTTAGTTTTACATTGATTTTTTTGTTGAAACCATTTTCATTAGAATTTTCCATCTCAAAAAGTTGTTGATTAATTCACCTGTAAAACAAAACAAAAAAATAAACAAAAAATGTTTAGGGGTTAATTAAGGATAAATGTTGGAAATGTCACATGGAATGTATGTGTTTGTTTTTCTTATCATACCTGAATTGCTTCACACAAATATGATATGGGAAATGTGACTATGTCTCTTTAAGAGTAGTTGTTATATATTGTATGATATGAAATGGTATCTTAGGTGTTTAAATAAAAGATTATGATATAAAATAAATATAATGTGAAGAGGTGAGAGTTAGTTGTTTTTGGACAACGGTACAAGCTACAAAAAATGGAATTTTTGAAAAAAAGGTATACTTGTAATCAAGCTACAAAAAATGGAATTTTTGAAAAAAAGGTATACTTGAATTACAAGTAATAGTTTAGCAACTAAATTGGTGGTTTATTCAATTGTAATATTTTATAAATAGATTACATGGGTCGGTTCAATTGAAAATAGTCAGTCTGCCAGTTAGTTCATAATCTTTTAGAATCGAATTGAATCATTTGAATTGCGATTAATTCAATTAGTTTTCTTTTGTTGACAAAGTGACAGTTACCATAAAAAATCACACAGTTATAAAGTTTTGAGCTCGGATTTGGCCGAAGACTTACAACCTAATAATATCGGTATTTGCCAATTGAGTTAGGTCTACACTTTTCTAGACATTTTTTTTTATACCTCTTTTTTAGACACTTTGTTAAAATTCTTCTATTTATTCATTAATTATCATGTATCTCACAATATTACTTGATTAATTGAATCTCAATTAAATTTATTTCAAATATTTTTGTTTGATTTCCCTTTGTGAACTCTTGGATTATGTTTATGTATATGGGTGAGATTAGGCCACTAGTAAAGAGACCTAAGACAAAAGGACCAAGTCAGAAAAGATGTTTCAATGCCTTATTTGGTGAGGTTGGTGACCATCCCATTTGATAACCTAATATTTTACTTCATAAGTTGTCACTTCATTTGAAACAAAGAAAAAGTAAAATAAATATAGTTGTTGCTTCCTAGTAGATGATGAAACAAATATGAACTATTCTTTCCTCTCACATCATCTTTTTTGGCAGTGTTAAGAAAAGCTGCATCATTGAGTAACGAATTCATTTAAACTGTTTAGTAAATGTTATCTTGATTGGTATTTAGAAAATTTTGAGCATTATTAATATTACATTTTATTATCAACAATATAAACCAATAAAAATTTATCGAATTATTATATTATATAGTTCTTGTTAATTTTGGTTCTATAGAACTTTAATTGAGTTTACAGGATTTGGGATTTTAGAGGCGCTCCATTTTCTTTTCAATAAGTTGTATACATTACACATACGATTAAATGGACATCCCTTTGTCAACTTGCTTTCCATTACAAGTTTCATCTAACTTAATACATTTATAATTGGTCTAAGTTTCATATAAAAAAATTGATATTTTTATTTCTTATAAAAAGACCGGAGAAAGTATTATAAAATGAGAAAGTTTTTTTAAAAAAATTAAATTGAAGAAGAAAAAAATTATTAAATAAAATAATATCAATGATCATTTTACGAAGTTTTTGAGAGAATTTAAATTAAAATTTTGTACATTAAAGGCTAAACTCTTAGCAGTAACTTCTATTAATTAATCGATGAAAATGCATGTCTCTACGTACTGCATTCAAGCTCTTCTCAATTTTTGTCAATTTTTAAAGTAAGAAAATTAATGTATAAAAAAAAAGTAAGAAAATTAAATGTTTTTCAAATATTATTAGAAAAGTAAAAAAGAATTTGTTGTTTGTCAAATCAAATTAAAAGCCACGTCCATACGTACTGCTTTCAAGCCAACGCCTCCTGCCTACATTATTTTGTCAATATTTTTCTAAATGATTATTCCTATAAAATGGTCATGGCACCATCAAATTTTGGGAATAATTTCATAATTTTTATAATTTAACCAAAAAACAAAAATTGCTGATTTCATTATTTTTAATGAGACCCGTTATTGTTAAAATGTAATAATTAAAGTTAGGAGAATGTTAACTTGTATTCTAATAACACATTTTGAAATCCATTAAAATCTAAATTCAATACACCCCCCTTAACTTAGAAAAACTGTGCATTCTAATAACACATTTTATTTTATATTCAATCTATCCAAAAAATAATAATCTATAAATTTTACTTTTGAATTACATGTAAGTTGTTAAGACACAAGTTAGCAAGACCATTAATGTTTTTTAAAGGTATTAGTAGGAGTGATTTAATATTTATCAAGTAGTAACATTAAAACTAGCTCGTTAGTACAAACTCTCAACAAAGTAACATGAGCATGAAACTATTTTATTCACTATTACAACAATTTTTGTAGCAAGTTACATGAATTCTTTTGTGTGTCAATCAAGAAACAAGACTTCTTGTAATTTGGCAATAGCCTTCAGCTATACATGGTGAACAGCGTTTAATGCAAAGCTGTTGAAGGCAGTTTTGAAATTTCAATAGCTTTGAGTATTCATCACTCAGCCTCTAATGTGATTTTGCTTCACAAAATAATCTCTTATTTTCGGTTTGATAGCTGGAACTCGATAAGTCAAGCTTGGCCGCACCTACTCAGGCAAGCAATTCCTTCTTCTAGATAATCTTCCCTGTTAATCCAAAACTCTGGTGCATCCTGTGTTTTAAACCACCAGAGACAAACTTTCATTAATCATGCTTGTTTTCAATTTAAGAAAGACCAAAATTAAGTGGCTAAAATCTTAATCAATAATTTTTTAACAACGGTTTTAATTTTAACTTTAGATTAATCAAATCCGTAACATTAAATCATTAATGGTATAGAAAGCAACGTGCAAAAAATGAATATTTGATTCAAACCTTCATTATTCCAGCGAGGACAGCACCTCCAAGGTACACCATGTGTTTCCTACGCGGTGGATCCTCAATTCTTAATCGTAATTTCTGATCACCAATAACAAGAAAAATGAGAACAAGTTAAAAGCAATGAAGTTTATATGGCATTTTCCATCATTCTCTCATCAGCTATAAAAACAGCTTAGACACAAACACTTATGCAGTAAGTGCATAGATAAGACTTGATAAGTTTTTTTCAATAAATGTTAAAATACGGGAAGAAAAATAGTATCATAAATAATACACAGGATACACATACATGGTAAAAAGAAAAGAAATTTGAAAAGTTTACCTTCAGTCCATCTTTGTTGCCCTTCAACACGACATCAAGATAACGATCAAGTATTTCTTTTTCCAATCTGAAAATGAGGACAGAAAAAAAATCAGATTTACCAACTTTATTTTGGAAACACACAAAGAAAATCCAAACCTTTTTAAGAAAACCAGACATCATAATATAGAGTTCTAGAAGGCACTTTTGGCCAAAGCAAAATATACAGAGATGTAACACAAACATTTTGAGTACTGGACAATAGGTGATCACAAACATATGATGCATTAACTATTACTACGAGTTTAATGGAACATGTATATCAGTGTAAACCAATTTGACGTTGACAGTTGACACTATTGAGAGTCCATTGTATTGCCCAGTTTAATGGAACATGCATATCCAATGTATATTGAAATTGATTGTATAATGAAGTGGCAAAGTAGTGAAGTTCTTATTGGATATCAGTGTAAAACTTATTTACTCTGACAGTGCATGCCATTTAACTCATTGCTATATGCAATTAAAATATCATAACCATGGATTTAGCTGAAAAATAAACTAATGGATTCAGATCAGAGTTATTCATTACATGTTCAGAGAACACAGATATTAATGATAAAAAAAATCAAAAAACAAAAACTCAGCAACAAAAAGATTAGGGACAATTAGAGCTAATGTAAAGGAGAAATAATCAACTACCGGCTTGGTAATCCAGGATACATGGTGCTCCCTCCACTTAAAACAATGTGTTGATAAAGCTGCAAGACAAAAGCTCAGAACATTATGTGGAATAAATTGCATGACATTTTCAAAATACAGAAGAGGAAGAAGGAATGTTCTGTGGAAGTTATATACAAGATCCTCCATATTGATGTAATTTTTTCATGATGCATTACAAATATCTAAATGCAGGTGGAGATCATTATACATAAAGGGGGAAATTACGCTCACCACCCCTAAGGTTTGCTTAAATGACACAGACTCTGTCTTATTTAAGGAAAGTAGGAAACCACGGGGGAGGTGAGTGTGATTTTCCCTAACACAAAACTTTTTACTTAATTGAGTAGGCGAAAAAAGTGGTAAACTGAAGGCAGCATGAAAATAGTATTCAAGCAAATTATGGTCCATAGTGAAATTAAGTAGTATTTTATTTTTTAAATTTTATACCAAGCAAGTATAGAGTAATCTTCGCTTCAACCGAAGAGCCCCATAGTGTTGACATGAAAGTTAAAAGAGTAATTGAGAGGTAAAAAAAAACGGCTTTTGAGACTTGTAATGCTGTAAATGCATAGTTAATTAGTCAGGATAGACAAGGAAATTTTAAAGTGTATTAAACTCGGTATTAATCACAATCCCGACTCCAAATTAATTGGAAAAACAAGGGAATCTTAAACATTATTCAGTTACATACACGTGCAAAAGAGAGTACACAGTGGATCTAACAAATACGATAGCTGGTTGAAAGTAGAAAAGAATAACTAAATAACATGATGACTGATTGACTGCTACTTAAGCCAACTAGGAGGGGAAAATGAAATCACATTGGAGGTGCTGACGTGATGCATCTAATAGCTTTCATAGATGCCATTTCAGAAATAGTGGGTAAGTTCTAATATTATTTCACACCCGCATAGTTAAATTTTGAGATATGGATACTATTACATACTTTTAAATCTTAAATGGAGATAAGTAAAACAAATAACTTATGGTATAAAGAATATAATTTCAAATGGAGCATCATACCATCATCCGGTTGTCGATATCCATTTCTTGAATGCAGCGAAACACCATGTCGGCCATTCCATCACCTTCAACATCTATAAGTTCCTGCAAGAAGGGGGAAAACATAAAGCAATCATAAGCCAGAAAGTTATATACGCTATATAATTTGCTAGAATTGCACTGGCACGTCATAAACATACTAATGTTAAAAATTCCTTCTATACTAATACTATAATATTCTGATAGGGTTTGAAAAGCTGATACAGAGAAAACAGGAGTGAAATGGGCAACAAGTACCTACCGGTGTGAAAAGAGCCTCAGGGGCCTGGAACCTTTCTGTCCCTACTTTAATGACCCTTCCATCTGGAAGCTGATTTAAAGAGTGCAAATTAATAAGTGATATCAATAACAGTCACCTTTTGACATAGATGAACCTTAAATTAGGATGACGAAAAACTACTTTTGAAAGTTTAGAGACTAAAACTGACAATTACCTAAATTCGGGGACTAAAAACATAATTCACCGTAACAATAATAATAAGAATAATACTGAGCATACTACATATTACACCCATGCATTAAAGGTACAAGAACTATGAATTGGTTACAGAAAAGCTTTGAAAAGCATACGAAAAAAAACTCGCTAAAGAACATATTAACAGATTAGCAGGACTTGAGCGGTTTGTGCCTTTATCTTCAGGCAAGTCATTTCGACCAGAATTGCCAACTAAAATAAAAAATCATTTACACATAACTAGTCATATACAGATTTCAGGATATCAACTTACGGTATAATTCTTAACAAGGATAGTGGTCTCAAGCCCCAACTGATATTCCCTCTTGTAATCATAGCTGCAGGAAAATAGATGAGCTGTTGAAAAAATATTATATACCGCACGAAACCAATTTTTGGCTTGAGATTTGTCACCAACCTTATATAGCATAGCTTCTCTTTGATTGCCCTAACAGTCTCAAAATCAGCAGTCCTATTCACTGCATATCTTGAGGAACAAAAATTGTTTTCAGTTAGAATTGAAGCATAAAAAGGCTCAGCTTTTCATAATACTGATATTACAACTGAAATGAAAAGAAAATAGCCCTCACCCCCTCCTTGATAGCAAATCAACAAGATAAGAAGTTATATGTCGCCCAGCTACATTCATTCGTTTCGTCAGATGAGGGAATGAATAGCCATCAACAACTGGAACCTGGAACAAAATCAAAACTATCATTACTTACATTTTAAGAATGAATACTTAAAATAATATTTTTTTTATAAAACTAAACTTGTTAACTTCTTTAAATCATGGATCTACACATTGCTTGTGCGCCAAGATTATAATTGGTGAATGGATGATCAGTTAGTATATATCATATTCATAAACTGTGCTTCAAGAAATAGAAATGATGAATCACAACATTTCACCATTTCAATTGTTTCAAGCAAAAGCCATACAAGAGAGTAATACTTTTCTTTCAGAGAATTGATTTAAATTTACTTCACAAATATTAGATTTTCTTATCTCAAAACTACATGGAACCATTAAGGATGTATATATGATATAATGACACATGCATGCATTCATGTACAATGAAATTATATATTATAATATATTGTATGTTAATTAATAAGTAATACCAAATAAAAGATAGAATCTTAAACTAGCCGTAGCACCATCTTAGTGATCGGCATGATAAATATAACTAAGTAACATAGATGTTAATTAATTACCACATGAGTGACACCATCACCCGAGTCTATAACTAATCCAGTAAGCAAACCTGAAACAAACAAAGAAATGTTATGAAGGCACAAAGAATACATATTGATAAAGGAAGAGAAAATTTTCCAAGAGAACGAATAATAAAGGAAGCGCAAGTTAGCCCTATTTCAAAGCCTAGCAAATTAGGATATATGAGATGTCGCCACATATAATGTATAAAATATCCTATATGTTATTATAATTAGAGTTAGTAGTTTCCAAAACTTCAATTAGGATGAGACACAGCAATTATAGGGTGTAAACTCTAATTGGGATGAGATGAAAAACAAAACAAAACAAAACATCAACCTTCACTCATCTCTATAAGCACCTTGAGCATATAATGTTAGAACAGCTTGGATTTGGATAAACACTCCAGCAAAATTGTACTTCTCAAACATTGTCTCAACCTGCGAGGTCAAATAAAATAAACAATAATATTTAAAACAATTAATATGCAAGAAATAAACAAAAGGAAGCACACAATTGGTCCACAAACCATTTTTTCTCGATTCTTTGAGGGATTAAGAGGAGGGTCTGTGAGTAGAATCTTACAGTCTTGAGGGTTAATCTGTCAAGGAAAATCGTTACCAGAGTTGGCTACAAAAGCAGCACAGTCATAGTTGAAAGAACACTGTGAAAGAAGGAACAGAAGGTTACTTTTAATTCATTGTAAAATGCATGATCCCACACATGACACATGTCATCCCAGTTTTGAACGATTCCATTGGTCACAGGATAAGATATATCTAGCTGATGCCGCAAGTCTTCACATCCTTCGCCAACAACAATATCCTACAGAGAACATGATTTAAAAAGTAAATAAATCGATAAATAAATCTCACAAAACCTAAGCAACATCGTTAAAACATGAAATTTAAGTGTGTGTAATATTATTTTTAGTTTATGATAACTATGCTTAAGACCTAACTCGACCCCAGAAAACTGACTAGTAAGATCAAGACTGCCCAAGCATTGTAAACAGTACTTAGAACATATATCTAGTTGATGTGAGACTCTCAACACACCCGCTTACATTCAGAAATGGACATCTGAATTCTAAAGTGTGGATTAACAGGGGTGGCATGACAGGGATACACGTCCACGACTGAACATTTGGAGCATGAACAAATGCAAGTCGAAAAATCTTTAATCAATAGCAAATCTAAAATAAGCTCTAATACCATCTTATAATTTGGGATTAGGACTTAACTAAACCCCACAAAACCGACATTTAATGTGTTAACAAATGGGGAAGCATAACAAAGATTTTGGCCCAATAACAAAGGCATGTTTGGAATGACTTATTTGAGCTTATCTACTAGCATAAACTAAACACTTGTGAGCCTGTTTGGATTGATTTATCTATCGTTTGTTAAAGAAATAGTTTATATATAAACAATTATATGATAAGCACGTGTGTTGTAAGTCCTTAATTAAGTTGTTTATCTAAACAGGACCCAAGTCTCGAATAAGATCTCATATTATCTTAGAATTTGGGCTTGAGGTATAACTCATCCCGCAAAACTAAACACGGAGAATCACTAAATCATAAATGTGATAATCATAGTAACACCAACAACCACATGTAATATCTAATAGATCAAAACAAAGTACATATAATTATTCCTTTAAGGGATACCTTTAACTCTTGCTCGGTAAGCGATTCTTCGTAACGGAGCATTGGCCTCCCAACCACACAAGGAAAAACAGAAGTGGGAAAATTCTCACCAGCAAAACCACACTTAACATACTGTATTAACATAGAAACACAAATTAATTAACTAAAACAATGTTATCAAATATAAAATTCGAAAACACAATTCATGATATATCTAACTAAAGTTTTATGCTAATTTGAGATTTTGATTTATGTTTCAAGATCTCTTGGAATGGATCCATTGCAATGCGGTTTGATTTAGAAATGAAATTAAGAGATTAGTGAGAGAAAAGTACTCCGGTTCCGTTGTCGCAAACGATGACGTTTTTGCTGTCCATGGTGTGATGCGATCGGTGGATTTGAGTTTCAGTTTTGCTTCGGACCGGAGATGTGGCGTAGTAAAGCAGAAAACACTCTTCTTTGTTAGAACGTCTAGTCAATCTATGGAACTTAAGTTAATTAAACGACTTCATGCTTGTCGTTTTACTATTTTCCAACAATAAACTTTGCTGTATTTTTTTTAAGAAAAAAAAAATAAAAATAAAAATTTGTACAGCCCAATAGCTATTAGATGAAATGGCGCAAATGTTATTCGTCTCGTTTTAAATATCTTGAGTTTGATTTATGACTTGGGTATTAGTACAGAGAGACATGCAGTATGAAGATAAAGCTCATGTTTAACTTTACAATATTTACTAATATAGCTAAAAATGAAATAAGTCATTTTAACTTTTATTAAAATTATCAACTACGTGTTTGCTTCGAGATCAAAAATGACATTGTCTAGCTCCCAAAATCATCAATCCACTATAGCCTATCACGACTAATAAAACCTCCTTGTCATCTAATTAACATTGAAGGAGAAAAAGACAGTTTTAACATTGATGAAATTCCAGTTGCGATCTTAAATGCACATATTATTTTCACTTTGTTATTCAAGAATGATGTATCAATATTGCATTTTGACTTCTCGCGCGGGGCTTTCTCCGCCTGTCACAATTGGACTAGATGTCGTGCTTTTCTCCATCATGAAATTCAAATTAACCTATTTTTATTGGTCGAGAGATGTTGTTGCATGTTGATATACCATTATTTCCTCATTGACCTCATCTCGCAATTTCAACTTTTCCATAAACTCTATGTAAAAAAAAAAAACTCTTCCATAAACTTCACTTGGTATAGCACCAAACGTGCTTATCCTGAGACATATATTTTGCAAAAATAAAAAAATCAACAATTCTATGTTTGAATATGTATTTTAAGCTTCAAATCTATAATTTTATTTTTAAATATGCTCTCAATCATATATGTTATGCCCTAAAAGAAAATCAAATATTTGAAGCTGAAAAAATCATTTTCAAACATTATAAAAGACTAAAAAAGTAGTTTTGCCAATTTTTATATCCAAATAGCATAATCCAAAAATGAAGAGGGGGTATGAGAATAAAAGCCCATATTTACAGAATCGATTATCAGCCAAACCCGACCCATAATTGAAAAGCCCACATTTTCATAACCCTTTTAAGTTCACCTCACACTCAAACAATTAGGGTTTCTCTTTCGTATAACCTTTCTCCTTCCTTCCGCCACTTCCATCAACAACAGCACCAATGGTACCTCTCTCACTCTCTCTCTCTCTTCAATTCGATCTAGATATTTTTCAGCTTATTCTGAAACGCGATTATTATCTTTTACTTTTACAGGCACCAAAGCGCGGTGGAAAAGCACCAGTTGCAGCTGCAAAGAAGAAGCAACCTGAGAAAGTGGTTAACCCACTTTTCGAGAAAAGACCTAAGCAATTTGGGATCGGTGGTGCTTTGCCTCCAAAGAGAGATTTAACTAGGTTTGTGAAATGGCCTAAGAATGTTCAAATCCAGAGGAAGAAGAGGATCCTTAAGCAGAGGTTGAAGGTTCCACCAGCACTTAATCAGTTCACTAAGACACTTGATAAGAATCTTGGTAATTATAATCATTCTATTAATTAATCATTTTTTGTTTTACTAATTTTTCATGTTATAAAATTGTAATTATGAATTATGAATTTAGATTTTGTTTTAGTTTGGTGTTTTTGTGAAATGTTATAAAAATTATTAATTTTGTGTGGTCAATAAAATTTGGGTTACATAAATTATTTTCAATTGTTGCTGTTGATTTGTTTCATATGATGTTTTAAAATAAGGTTGTTTTGTGTGACTTTTTGATTTTGTATGATTTGTTGTTTGCTACTTGTATTTGACTTTTGAATTTGATTGTGTTTAGTTTTAACTTGTTTAATGCTTGAAAATAGTACATGATAATATAATAATATGTGTGGTGTATTGAATTTTTTAGCTCTAATTTGTTTAGTTTGTCGAGTGCATTGAAATGGTATATGATAGTAGGTGTAATTAATTTAAATTGTTGTGAGCTTGGTGAAAGGGTAATCATGATATTAAAATTGTTTTTTATTTGGTGTATACATGAAATGTTTTAATGGGTATTGTTATAATTTGTCAATAACTAACGTATTGAAGTTTCACATTTGTTGTTGTTGTTGTTGCTTCATTGATTATATTTAGCTCAAACTCATTTGATATGGGATTGTTGTTTTGTATTGATTATATGACTATTGAAATTCTGAATGGATTGATTGTTTTCGATGTATATTGGTTATGAACACTGTAATTGCTTCTAGTATGTGATTATTTATCTAATGTACTTTGCAGCCACAAACCTTTTCAAGATGCTCCTCAAGTATAGGCCTGAGGACAAAGCTGAGAAGAAAGAGCGTCTTTTGAAAAGGGCTCAAGCCGAATCTGAGGGCAAAACTGTTGAGACAAAGAAGCCAATTAATGTGAAATATGGTCTCAACCATGTCACATATCTTATTGAGCAGGTATTGTGACTTATGATGTTTATGCAAAATTATGCATAGTCTCATACTCACATCTTAGTTTAGTGATTTCTTACTAAACAATGACCCTGTCTATCTCAGAACAAGGCACAGCTTGTTGTGATCGCTCATGATGTCGACCCAATTGAGCTTGTCGTCTGGCTTCCAGCTTTGTGCAGGAAGATGGAAATTCCTTACTGCATTGTTAAGGGCAAAGCACGTTTGGGAACCGTAAGTATTATCCTATATAGCTCTATAGAAATTTCACCTGTGGATTTATAATGTGACTTATATTCGGTTGATTGCAATTTTTACAGATTGTTCACAAGAAAACTGCTGCTGTTTTGTGCTTGACTACTGTCAAGAATGAAGACAAAATGGAATTCAGCAGAATCCTTGAAGCCATTAAGGTAGTTCAAACTTTCGAGTTTTGATTGTTCATTTTTTGTTTGCTTTGATATTCTCTAATAGATTAATAAACTTAACTTAATCCGATCATTCTTTTCTTGCTATTGTTTAGGCCAACTTCAACGACAAGTATGATGAATACAGGAAGAAGTGGGGTGGTGGTATTATGGGTTCCAAATCTCAAGCCAAAACCAAGGCTAAGGAAAGACTCATTGCCAAGGAAGCTGCTCAAAGAATGACCTAGAAATTTCATATGCTTTGGTTATTTTAGAACTTTGAGTTTGTTATTCTTCTACATTTTTGGTGGAGGCTTTTTGAACAAGTAAAATGTGCAATTTTCCTTTCATTCTGCTATTAGCTTGTAATTCACAACCATGGTTTCGATACCTGCACTTTTTGCTGATTTATTTCAGTAGTTGTTTTAGACTTAAATATGGATTGTGTTTTTTGTCTTCAAAAGTAACTTGGCTATTTTCTTATTTATCTAAGTTATTTGATGATGCATTATTAAACTTTTACTCTATTATTTTATGTTAATCTGGTTTCTGATTTTTATCACCAATTAAGGTTATCATTTAGATATATTCATATAATATGTTTTGATCGACACATTTTCATATCACTATCTTTTTCTCTTCAAATACATAGGAAGAAATTTTGAAGTTTCAAATTAATTCATTACTGACTTTTGTAATATCATGTATTATGAAGTACTATATATAAGTATAATGACTAATTTGAATGGCTGGCTTTTGAGATTATTGTTTATTATTTTTGGATCATGTCATTTGGAAATTCGTTTTTGTCTTTTAGAAAATACACTTCATTCGTCATACATGTTAAACTCTGAGCACGATAGGTATGTTTAAATAAGACAACTTAAGTGATGCATGAGTTATCACTTGCACCAACTTAAGCAATATTTTTAAGGGGTGAAGTGTTTAAAAAAAATAAGTGTTGAGACTGACTATACAGGTTTGGAACTCAACTCCATGTACGTGATCTGAACATGTGCTAACTAACTATAGATTAAGAAGTAATTAGAGTTGATAGTGGAGGTTTCAAAATCACATAGGAATATTTTTACAATATAAGCTTCAAGAATATTTGATAAGCACTTCTCCAAGTATGCTTAGATTTGGATTTGTCACGGTTAATACTTTAGCCCATGATGTGAAGAAATCTTGCTTATCACTCAAATTTGTCTTTTGTTCAAAAATAAGTAAGTTACAACCAAGTTGCTAGTGGCAAGGAGCTCATTCCAAGGACGTACTCGGAGAATAAGGGTTCGATTCTCAGGGGAACAACGTTTGGTCAGTGCGCATGCCTTTACGCACGAGTCAGATTAGTCGCTCACCTTTGATGAGTCGAAAACCGGTACGAAAGCAAAAAAAATAAAAAAATAAGTAGGTTTCCATCTTTCCAAAGCCCTCAAATATCTGAATCTGAATTATAATAAAAGTAAGGTTTAGCAACCACTTAACCCTAAATTTTTTCCCTCCATTACCCTTTTTTAATGACCACCCCAACAACTTATTTATGACCTCCTTATTTCTCTCACCAAATTTGCAAACACTATGCACACATTTTTATATGTTATTTTCTTTTTTTTTGTTTCTTTGTATTTATGACCTTATTTCTCTCACTAAATTTGCAAATACTATGCACATATTTTTATATGTTATTTTTTTTTTGTTTGTTTGTATAGAGCAACATAAAACTTTAATGCTATATTTGTATTGTATCTCATTACTTTTTCTCTCTCGCTTTTTTTTCCTTACTGCTCTCTCTTTTCTCATATATACTCTTCTTTCACTTCTTTAAAACAATCTCACGGTAGTCAGCCCTTTTGCCGCGTACCACCTCCTTCTCTCCCATTTTTGGCCACTGTTGGCCGCCTCTTGATAAACAAACCGATCAACCTCTTCATTCTGAGCTCAGAGCAGATTCTCCAGTCACCACCACGTTGAAAATTGTCTACGTCGAATCGAAGTTCTCTTCTTCTACTCTACGAGAGAGAAATATTACAACTTTGCTTTGATTTTATGCCCCTTTTACCATTGCATTTAGGAATCTCGAAATCTTCAATTTGCCGAGGCAAGATTTTTTTTTGTTCGTTTTTTTTATTCTTTCTATTTTCGAGTTTTTGTTATTTGTTTCGGGTTTTTTTTTTTTTTTTTGCAAAACGAATCTATGCCTTTTGTTGCTTGAGGCAAGTGTTTTTTGGTTCTTTCTTTTGATTCTTTCTATTTTTCGAATTTTTGCTTTTTGTTTCGGTAATTTTTTTTTTGCTAAAAATCTATGACTTTTTTGTAGCTTGACTTTGTGGAATTAGCTGGAAATTGTTGTTCTTTTGGTAGATTATCCAAGAAAAGTAGTAATTAGATGAAAATGAAAATTCAAATACAATTGCAAATGTAGTTTACAAATAAATTTTTCATAATGTTTAATAATTTGCTATCTTATTTATGTGATTTCTATGTAATTTTAATGGTTATTATGTCATGATATTAATACCGTTTAGTTCCGTTTGTATTGCCTATTTTACGTTTTAATATTTTTATATTTATATATATCATTTTTTTTTATTTGCAATTTTTATTATAGTTAATGGCCAAAAGATAAGGTATATTCGTTACTTTAGTGACTCTTTGAGGTGCTTCTTTTTCTTTTGAAAATTCACTATCCTCAGCATGCAATTGTATGATTTCTCAAGTTTTATGGACTCAAATCAACTATAAATTCTTTTAAAAAATTGGTTTCAAGAGATATATATAATTGAATGTCCAAATCATTCTTCTCTATACAGGTCCTGCTACACATGAAATCTAAACAACATTTAGGAAGATGTAACTCTACACAAACTTGCAATAAAAAAATGATTAATAATCTTATTGTTCTTTATCCAGAGTATAGAAAAGGGAAAAAATAATTAAATAAAATAAATAGGGGTTATACATAGAAAACTTGACCAACATTTAAGAGACTCTCATGAGGAATATTTAAGAACATACTCTTTTCCCTGCATATTTTCCTAAGAAATGCATATATATAATCAATAACAATTTTCTTGTAGAAACTTGAATCTCTACTGGCCCTCACAACTGTGTTTCCAAGTATGTGAACAACACCAGCTTCTCTACACTTGTTTAAAAATTCAAGTTCATCAACCTCAGTACAATGACTAGAAGAGTGAATAGTAATATTCACACAAGATGGCGATCTCGAATGAATTGTCGAATCTACCGATGAAATTGAGAAATCCACATTACTCGATGAAGTTGTGATTCCATTATTATTCATCGTGAAATTTTTTGACTGATCAGTTTGCGGTTCACATAAACTGTATTCCGAATCTGAGGAACATTCCATCATCAGCTCGAGTCGAACACACATGAAAAGGTTGTCAAAGAGCTTCTTCTCGAAATCATCGTCTTTCTTATGCAAATCTTTATATCCATATCGCGCCACACACCGAAAAATGTGGAAATTATTTGGTCCGATACGTCTGACAAGGAATCGTTCGTCTTCTGGGACAGTGTAGACAGGAAGATATTTCACACAGACGAAAACAACAACAGAGTGGATGGCTGGTAGGTTTGTAATGAAATGAGAAAATATGTGGGGAACCCCACTTGCGAGCTCTGTATAGACTAGACCGATTCCAGGTACACGAACTAGTCCTAAACTAGGACCGAGATTGAGAATCCATCCCATTGAGACTTTGCTATTCAATTCAAACTCGTAGCGCTTCACCGTACCGTAATGCCAAACATACATAACAATCATAAAAATTCCGGCAATTGCAAGGGGAACCCATCCACCTTGATCGACTTTGAAGAGTACAACAGAGAAGTATGTACATTCGATAATCAATGATAAGATGGTGAACAAAACAACAAGAATCCAATGACAATGCCAAACTAATATCATGACCAAAGTCATCAATAGTGTTGTAAACAACATGACTAACACAACTGCAGTGCCTGTAATTACAATGAAAATTATGCTTGTTAATAAGAATATGGCTAAATCGTAACATTCTGAAACTTAGGGGGATAAAAGTGCAATTTAGCCAATTTATATCATTTCCTATCCTCACAAGTTGCATAATCTATCACTTCTAATAATTTATTTCTTATGAGAAAAAACTTCGAAAAACAATGCTCACAACATTAAGCGAGGGGAAGAATTACCATAAGCATTTCCAATCTGGCTTTCATTTCTAAAGCCGACGGTAACAGCAACGCAAAGAACCATAAGGATCCAATTGATATCCGGAATATATATCTGGCCGGCAACATCTTTCGATGTATGTACAACTTTGACTCTTGGAAAACATCCATGAGCAAGGGCTTGTTTAATGATTGAAAAGGTTGCAGTTATTGTGGCTTGGCTTGCAACTATTGCTGCCAGTGTTGCAATAACAAATACTGGCCAATATATTTCGTCTGCATACAGAATGATGATTAACTTCTAACAGAAAAATAATAATTATGGATTCTATAAAAAATAGTGAATATGCAAATTGGTCATCAAATATGTAATCATTGATCAAAACAGACTCTAGTGTTCTCGAATTAGTAAATACATTCCTAAAATTGTAAGATGTTGCTCAAAATAGTGTCTTTGTTAACCACTGTTTTCGTTAGAGATTAAGGAGTAGCGCATTAATCGGATATGTCATACTGCATGTTGATCTCAATCAATACCATTTTACTAAGATTCGCCAATGAAATTTAGGTGATTGCAAGGTTAAATTTGTCAGTAAATTATTTTACTGGCTAATTATCTTCAAAATACCTAAATCTCATAAGCAAAGTAGTATCCAATGTGGCAGCATTGATGTGGGATCAACGTGGAGGGACTGTATATTTAGTTAAGGTATCACGTCAGGAGGACGATTTTGACTAATACCTAATAATTTCAAGAATGTATTCACCCACAAAAATCAAAACTATTTTGACTTATGCTAACAATTTAAAGGATCAATTAAAATATCAAAGACTATTAAGGAATTTCAATTTATAGTGTGACAAAAAAATAAACCTGGAATACAACGATAAAAAACCTCTCTTGAATGATCCAAGTTATTAACCAGATAAGCAGCCTGTCCAGAATATGCTAAAAGAAGGCAAGGAAACACAACAAGAGTAAATGCAATTTGTACGGATGAGACCGGAAAGTTGGCTAAGTCGGCAAAAAGAGCTTCTGTCCCTGAAAGCAATCATCACAACAAGTTTTGGAGTTTAAATTTATCATTCACGGAAATCAATAATTATGAAACACGAGAAGCAGGTTAATAAAATTAGACATACCTGTTATGCTAAGCAAAATTCCACCAAGGGAAAGCCAATTATCTTTGCCTCCATTTTTTAGATATTGATACATGTACAAAGGTGAAAAGGCTTTTAGGACATTGCCACCAAACCTCGAGATGTTGTATATACCTATACCTCCAATTACGAGAAACCAAAGCAGAACAATTGGAGCAAAAAGCATACCAACTCTATTTGTACCATAATGTTGCATGCTGAATAGTCCAACTAATATTACAACGGCAACAATCACAACCAAATCTGTAATACAAGTGAGAAAAAAGTGTTTTAAGACTAATGAAAAAATAAATTTCAATGTAATCTTTAAGAAAAGTGAAATGTTAATGGTGCAGGACGATACCATTATCCACTTCAGAGCGATTTACCTTGATGCCACCAACAGCTGATAAAACTACATCAGAAAGTTGCATAAAAATGAATATATTGAATTGAATGAAGAAGTATCTTAGTTTATACATAACTAAAAAGCACTAAATGTTGAAAAATCATTCTTGTCTAGATTATAAGCAATACATATACATAATAGATAAATAAATGAAAAAAGAATCGCAATAACTTAATCTATTAATTGTGCATAAAAGCTTGCATACATATAAATTAATTGATGAATGTCTTATTTAGATAAATAACAAGAAAACTTGCATTTCAAGAAACATAACAATTATATAAGAACATGAAGATGATTCATATATAAGTCATACCAGATATAGCCGGGGTAAGAATACCATCTCCAATCACCATACATGTACCAACAAGGACAATAACAAGAATGGTTCGTTTAATAAATGCTCGTCCCTCTAACCACCTTTGAGTTTTTGCAGCAAATGATTTCTCAAGAGAGATATTTCGGCTATATGTTGTCAATTCTTCATCCGTACGATGCTGGTTCGGCATGATCTTTATATTTGCATGCCGGCAGAGCAAGGAATAAAGAGCCAGCGTTCCGCCTGCTCCATAGATGCAAGCTTAGAAAAACATTGAAACGTAGACGCATATATCCAATGTACAATAAATGGAAATACTAGTATGCTTAACCTGGGATTGGTAAAAAAAAGTGTTAAACTTAAGAGCATTTGGAATAACTTATTTACAAAGAGTTTATTCAAGTGTATTCTTAAGGCATAAGGTTTTGTATAGATGTTTCAGACAATATATAAGAAAAGGTTACGATATCACCCTAAGTTGTTTTTAGCTTATTTTGTTAAACTCACAGAGATCAAGATGACTTCTGAAAATAACTTCTTATAAACATATATTTGGGTCATCTCTCATCCAATATACATGGATATAAATGGTGTGGCACAATGGCAAGAACCTAATAGTTGGTGGCTCGATGGATCTACGAGAGTATCTCTGATACCATCATAGAATTTTTGAATTAAGCCCATCTTCATCCTACAAAATCGGCTTGTAAGGTGGGGGTCGTCTCGCTACTCGAATACCATTGTTGGGTCATGATGAAAAGTCTCACTGGATTGAATCATCACATTGGGTTAAAAACAATCATACAACTATACAAGTGAGGTTGAACATCACACAATCACCCAAAACCTTGAAATATTGAGTTTGTGAGTTCTCTCACTTATAAGTTGTTCAAGATCAACTCTTCCATTCAATCGGTCATTTAAATCTCACTTGATATATCTTAGTATATCCCCTCAAGTGTGAAAGACTCTCCGCATTTGCGATCCTACACTAGTTTTAACGCGCACTTGATATATCTCAGCATATATAACAAGTAATTATTCAATAACTTAAATGCTTAATTATGTTGTTTACCCCAAACACACATTAAACACTATGAACACGAACACTCTTCTAATTAGACGTATCCTGATGTCAGACACCAATACAACACTAACACATATGATTATATAGTGTCGACGTGTTAGTTTTTCATAGATTAAATATAAAAAATGAATTGAATATATATACCTTGACCATTGTCATTTGCTCTTAATACAATTAAAACATATTTGAGCAGAGGCACGAGAGTGAGAGAGTATATGATTAAAGAAAGAGCTCCAATCACTTTCTCTGGATCATTAACTCCATGAGGAAATGTGTTATAAAAAACGTATAATGGTGAAGTTCCCAAATCTCCATAAACTACACCAAGACTTTGATATGCAAATTGTATAAGCAAAAGCTGAAACAAATCAAAATAACATCAATTAGAAATGAATGAGAAAACATAGAAAATGGAATTTCAGAAAGAAAAAAAAAACAAGAATGTTAAAAGAAGTTGTTGCATCATACTTTTTCTCTGGACATATTTCTGAGTGGGCGTTTGTTTCATAGATCCTAAACATATTCCTATGAATCCAAAGGTGGAAAGAAATATTGTCATGTTTGTTACTATGGAACCAATAATAACTACGTCACGCCATATTTGGCCAGTGTATCAAAAGTTGTAATAATAATAATAATAATAATATTTTGTTTCTAAATTCTAACTCAATTGGTAAAAATATGACATTGGTACGTCGGACGTAGTAATAAATTCAAATTCAAATTCCGGCTTCTTCATATGTGTCAGCTTTCAATGGTCATTGTCATTTAATTTATCGACCAAAATAAATAATAATAAGAAAATGCTAAATAGTGCACCCGGTGCACTAGTTAAACATGTATAGATGAAAAAATTTTATCTTGAAATTCGTACATTCAATACATTGAAAATATAAAAAGTGTATTTTATCAACATTAACTTTATGTTTATTTCTATTTTTGATATGTTTAACAAGTGTATCGGGTGCATTATTTAGCATTATCCATAATAATAATATGTTTGTATCCACCAAAGGGAGTGGTTTTAGGATCAACTTTTCATCCAAAATCACCTCTCTAAATTATTTTTCCTTACTTTTTATTCAAATAAGTGATTTTCAACAAAAAAAGAAGAAGTGATTTTCACATATATTTAATTTTTCTTCGTAATTTTGTGTTTGTCGTCGTCTTGTACGGCATTGTGTTTGTCATCGTCTTGTGCGGCGTTTGTTGATTTTTCGTTTCAGTGCTGTTTTTCGTTGAGTCAAATTGATATATCCACCTTAACTCATTATATATCTGATGAAGACTTTGATATCAACGCTGCAGATCTGGGAGTACCTATATTCCTGTTACATTTATTTTGTATTATTTGTAGAAACTTTCATGATGCAGTTGTATGTTATTAACTTAGGTGCTGCAAGATTGTTTGTAGATTCACCTTATTAAATAACATTAATCTTAATGAGTCCCAATAACATATCAAATGAATTTCAATTTTTTTAATTTTTTTTATGAATGACCTAGGGGGCTGTCCAAAAAAGGAGATTCTTTGAGTTCATACCCAGTAGAAAGAAGGGCAGCAGCTAAGATCCCAAATCGAGATTGGCTAGATGGGAGTAGCTCATGCCCGGCTCGGGAAATGATGTTTGATAAGATGGATTCGTTCGTGAAAGAAAGAAAATGCAATGGTGGGAAATGAATAGAAATGGCTAGTATGTTTTAGTCTTTCCCCTATATGATATAAACTTTCAATTCAACGGTAGATTTTGTAAAATTCATATACGTTAGAGCGTTAGTCCACCATCGATCATATTAGAATTTACCTAGAAATAATATATTATAATTGTGTGTATAGTTGCAAAACATTATAATAATTAATAAAAAATGTTTATGTATTCTTTTTCTTTTGCAAATGGGGAGCAGGTGAGAAAATTCTTTGCAACATCCTAGATATATTAAAATGAAAATAAAAGAGAATACAAAATACTGGAGGAACATAAATCAAATTCGGTCAAACCATGTAATCAATCCAAACTACAAATTGTCTAAGTATAACAAAAAATGGCCCACAATAAATTGAAGCAAACACACACAACACAAGTATTTCCCGATAAACCCGAATATGGGAACAAAATCAAATAGTGAAAAAAGAAAAAGTGTTGTGGATCTTTACATCTCAAAATGACGAATGAATCTACCTCAAACAGGGAATGATTCACGTACCAACAACCCTTGCGATAAATCACAACATGCATTCAAGACATTTTTTTAACCAAACAGTCTGGTGTCAAACTAAGAGAGTGACAGGGATAACACACTTAGTCCAAAATCAATCAAAAGATTGATGTTGATATTAAAACGACGCTAGCACATTGGAGGCAAATCTGAGACATCAAAACATGTAGATGTCAACATATCTTGAATAATAAGAGAATCTTATAACGAGAACGACAACCAACACTTTAACTGCAGGCAACATACCAAACATCACCAAAGCCGAACCTCACAAACAAGATCCAACGTCGACGAAGATCCAACAATTACAAACAAACCTTGAGAGAGTTTTGAAAGCAGAGCTGACCACCACAACAAAATGGTGGATCAAACAACGACAAATGTGAAGCCACGACACAAAGCAAAGAAACAGAGTAACATAGCCGCCAAAATAGTGGAGCACCTCTTCCCTCTTTAAAACTCAAGCAACAAATATTATAGTAAAGGTGAACCATCATCAGACACGATGGAAACAAGCTCAACAAGAGGAGAGACCACCCGAGGTGGCCCCAATGCAAAAACAACTCTTAGGGTGCAAGACCCATCAGATTATACCACTACAGGCTCAAGCTACTTCGCGAAGACTAATTTGGATTAGTGGGCGACAAGTAGTTGTTGTTGGTGGGTTGTGGCTAAGTTTCTAGAGAGAAGGGAGAAAAAGACATTTCTATAGAGAGAACTATTTTTAGTGTTACCTCCTATTTAAAAAAAAAAAAAAAACTTAATTGCAATTTTGCAAATGCCGTTTTTAAACAAAATTTTTAACTTAGTCAAAATTACACGTTTGATCTTTTATCTTATTTTTTTGTAACATTTTGGTTCTTTATCTTTCATTTGTAACATTTTGGTTTTTTATCTTATCTTTTTGTAACACTCTGGTCATTTTTTATTTGTAACATTTTGGTTCTTTAAAGAACATGAAAATATAAAAAAATTGATGAAAATGATGAATTTTTTCATCAAAATTATGAGTTTTATTTAATTTTAATAAACATGTATCTTAACAAATAAAATTCAACATTTTTGTTAATAAAAAAAAATGAGAAAAATGATTTATATGTGAATACTATAAAAGATAAATGACTAAAGTGTTACAAATAAAAGATAAATGACCAAAGTGTTACAAATATATAAGATAAAAGACCAAAATGTTACAAATTATAAATAAAGGACCAAAATGTTACAGAAAAATAAAATAAAAGATCAAACGTATAATTTTACCTTTAATTTATAAGCTAAAAATTATAAGTTAGCTTATTTGACTTTCCAATAAAAGCCATAATACTAATTGGTAGGGGATTGTAGCTTGTGCTCGTTGCTCCATCTCTGTCCCTAATCGAAACATTTGTAAAATCTAACAATCATGAAGATTTAACAAAATAAATAATTTATCTTTCTGTAACATTTTGGTAACATTTTGGTCTTTTATCTTTCATTTGTAACATTAGTCAAAATTACACGTTTGATCTTTTATCTTATTTTTTTGTAACATTTTGGTTCTTTATCTTTCATTTGTAACATTTTGGTTTTTTATCTTATCTTTTTGTAACACTCTGGTCATTTTTTATTTGTAACATTTTGGTTCTTTAAAGAACATGAAAATATAAAAAAATTGATGAAAATGATGAATTTTTTCATCAAAATTATGAGTTTTATTTAATTTTAATAAACATGTATCTTAACAAATAAAATTCAACATTTTTGTTAATAAAAAAAAATGAGAAAAATGATTTATATGTGAATACTATAAAAGATAAATGACTAAAGTGTTACAAATAAAAGATAAATGACCAAAGTGTTACAAATATATAAGATAAAAGACCAAAATGTTACAAATTATAAATAAAGGACCAAAATGTTACAGAAAAATAAAATAAAAGATCAAACGTATAATTTTACCTTTAATTTATAAGCTAAAAATTATAAGTTAGCTTATTTGACTTTCCAATAAAAGCCATAATACTAATTGGTAGGGGATTGTAGCTTGTGCTCGTTGCTCCATCTCTGTCCCTAATCGAAACATTTGTAAAATCTAACAATCATGAAGATTTAACAAAATAAATAATTTTTGTCAAAAAATATATAAATAAGGTAAATAATTTTACACTAACATGTTCTCACTACTTATAAAAATGATTAGTAAAAATGAAAATATCATTTCTTTGACTAAAAATAATGAAAATAACATTTTTGACTCAAGAAATGAAATGAACAATATTTTTTGGATAAAAATGAAATTAACATGAACAACAGTATTTGTTATCTAATTTTTCGAAATTAAAAAAAAGAAAAAAGAAAAAATGCAACAATATATCACAGTGTCTCTCGTGGTTGTTCCTTATGTTTTGTTAACACCCCCAAACCCTCTCTCTCTCTCTCTCTTCTTCTGAGTCTCCTCTTCTTCTATCTATCATCTTATACCCTGCAATCTTCAAACCCTACCCTCTCTCTCTCTCTGAAATCTCTCCCAACGCACTTTCACCTTCGCATTCGCATTCTTCAATCAATTCCGTTTCGTTTTCCGATCTAATTCCACCAATCTCGAACTTCCATGGCGATGCAGAACGACGGCAAAATGAATCTCCCCGACGATCTCTTCTCTTCCAAACTTTCCGATTCGCACTCTTCTCTCAAAGGTCAATTCATTCGATCCATAACTATCGTTAACAATAATTTTTCAAATTCAATTGTTTCTAGGGTTTTTTCTTGTCTAATTCGTTCGTTTCTTCATTGTTTTGTTAATTCAATTCGTAATTGTTACTTAATCTATTTTTATGGATCCGGTTTGAATCTGAATTCGTGATTTGTGATTTGATTTGTTCCGTGTGTGTGTTAATTTAATGCTTGTTCGTGTTTGTGTGATTTTTTTTATTCGAATTTTTATGTTGACTTTTAGTTTAAATTGAAGGTTGATCTATGTCGGTTTATCATTTTTTGTTTATTTTAGGGTTTTCGTTATTGCTTTAGTGAGTGTGATTTGTGAACTCTTGTATGATTTGAAGTGTGGTTCTCTTTTTCTTGTTTTGAATTTTTTTGGATGAATGAGTGAAGTTCAGTGAGCTGTTGTTCTTGTTAATCTGAATCTGGAAATGTCTTTTTCTTTCGAATAAGCGAGGAATTGATTTCTTTAGGTCAGTGAGGTTGGTTTTAATTGATTTGCGTTTTTTTTTTTGTTATAAATTTTGATTTGATGGTGTGTAATTGGTGGTGGTGGATACTGTAGATCCTGTCATTAAGCATTTATGTGAAATATCATTTTTGTTTAAAGAGAAGAATTAAAACTGCGGTTGTTTTTCTTTTTTCTCAAAAGACCTAATTAATTATCAGCTAATTTGAATAGGATAGCAGCTAATGTTTGGTTTTTGGTTGTATTAGATGAAGCGTCAGGAGGACATGGGGTGAAAGGCATTGCAACACTACTTGATGTTTCGAAAGGTATCTTGTTTATGTGTGAGCAAATGAAGTTGTATTTCTCTCATTTTTGCATATATTGTAATTGTTAGTTGATGAAAGCTGGTTTTATTCGCAGAGCAATTGTCATCTGACAGCAGCATACCGTTATCACCACAGTGGCTTTATTCCAAACCTGTTGATGCGAAGCCAACTGCCAACCCAGCAGGGGTATGGAATTCTTGCCTTTTTTTTTTTGTATTGGCATGATCAGTTTTTGTTTACTTTTGAAGAAATTAATCAGTATGTCAGTTGGCCTCTCTTTCTATTCTTTATCATTCTGGATATTGTAGTGTTTAACATGGTATTGATGACATTCCTGTGCTCATAAGATTATTTAGTGTTTTTGATTTTACAATAATGCATTCATCTTCTTTATGAAGCACGTGGGAGAAACTCTTAGGACCACTTACCTTTGTTAAGTTTTGTTTGCAACTTTATAGATGCCATTGTTATAATTCTTAGCAGTGACAATACATTGCTTTTTTCTGTCTGGACTAACGGCTGATTCTTTTGATTTTGAAGATTTTCCAAAATTACGTCAATGTCTTTCTTGATACAGCTGTTTTTCAAAATCATGGAAATGTTATACGATTATGGTCCTTCAAACGAGTTCCCTTAGGGCACTAGTTAAACAATAAAAAATATATTTTATTGAAACACTGAATGCTACATTTTTCAATGAAGTTTTTCCAATTTAATTCCGTACACCAGTGCCTCTAAGGGCATTGGCCAGCATTTTCCCAAAACTGTTAATGATGATTAGGTGCTCAATTAGCATAACAAAAGCCATTGTGTAAGTTATATTTTTGTAAATATTAGTAATTTTATAATGGAAACAAGAAATTGCAAGGCAAAAGAGAGCTCTTGTGTTTCCCATGGAGCTCGGCAGTTTCAGTTGCCGATATTTATATATAGATGATGATTAGTCATTTTCCTACTAAAATTGGTTAGATATGTATTCTTGTTTTTAAGCGTGAATGATTTCTTATGTTTTGAAGTCTAATGTAATGCTGGTAAGTTTTATCTGTTTGATTTTTGTGCTGTCATGGTAAGCTATAAGATATCATTATATTTTGCTGTCTCAGGGGAATTCCAATGATCCTATACTGAAGGATAATTGGCGTTTGGAGGGGTCCATGGACAAGAAAGATTGGAGAAAGACTGCTCCTGATGACATCAATCGCAAGTGGCGTGAAGAGGAGAGAGAACCAAGTTTGCCTGGGAGAAGGGATCGTAGAAAAGAAGACCGTCGTGTGGAGAACACCTCAACCTCGGAGAATAGACCCCTGCCTGCTGATCGTTGGAATGATAGCCGGGGTTCTGGCCATGACTCTCGAAGAGAGAATAAGTGGTCATCAAGATGGGGTCCTGAAGAAAAAGAGAAGGATTCTCGAAGTGAGAAAAGGAATGATGTGGAGAAGGAAGATGGCCACCCAGAAAAACAATCTACTGGTGCTAGCAACCGTGCAGTTTCTGATCGTGACACTGATTCTCGTGATAAATGGAGGCCACGACATCGCTTGGAAGCTCAATCGGCTGGTGTGGCTACATACCGTGCTGCACCTGGATTTGGGCTGGAGAAAGGACGTACAGAGAGTTCCATTGTGCGATTTTCACCTGGAAGAGGAAGGGCAAATTTCAATGGGAACTTACAAATTGGAAGGCCTCCCATAGGCTCTAGTGTTGGATCTGTACTTTTGGATAATAATAAAACTATACTGGGGAAGTCTATTGTTGGTGCTGATTCATATTGCTACCCTAGGGGTAAGCTTCTTGACATATATCGGAAGCAAAAGATAGATCCAACTTTTGAGAGTATGCCATCTGAGGTGGATCATACATCACCAATAACTCAAATTGATTCTGTGGAACCATTAGCATTTGTTGCCCCTGCAGCTGAGGAGGAGGTATGTAGAATATAAAAGACGAAGACATGATTTTATTATGCCTCGTTGATGTAATGTTTTGTTCTTATTTTTCAACTGCCACTTGACACTTGATCTAACAGTTCCGCATCTTTCTTTCAGGCTGTCCTTACAGATATATGGAAGGGAAAAACCACTAGCAGCGAAGTCTCAGGCTACTCTAGTAGAGGAAATGATGGAGGGTCAATTGATGATATTTCAGGTGATACATCTTCAGGAAACAAAATCTTAAATGAATCTGATCAAATTTTTATTGGATCATCATCAACTGCTGGTGGTTCATTGACAAATGCAGCTGCAGGTGTGTGTGAAAATAATCTTCATTTATGTTGCTTTTATCAGTTAAAAAGAAAATATACTGACAATGTTTCGTTTTCAGAAGTTGGAAAATTTCAAGAAGGCAAGCAGAACCAGGTGCCAACTATGGGAATGCATTGGAAAGATGAGAGCTCTGGTAGTATTAGGGAGGGAATCATTCCCAGAAACAAGGTTGCTGAATCAGAAGCTTTTGCTTACCATCAGGGACAACTTTCTGCTTTTGAGGAACATGCTAATCAGGATGCGATCAAGTCAATGGCTTCAGAAATTAATAAAATCCTACCCGATGATTCTCGCTCTCTCTTTGATTTTTCATCATTGCGGCAAAGTCCAAGCATTAATCAACATGACTTGAAAATTAATGAGAAGATATATCCATCTGAAAGTGTCACTGCTCCCGAGGAGTTGAGTTTGTGCTATCTGGACCCTCAAGGGATGATTCAAGGACCCTTTCTTGGGATTGACATCATTTTGTGGTTTGAACAAGGGTTTTTTGGGATTGACTTGCCTGTTCGCTTGTCTGATGCCCCCGAAGGATCTCCATTTCAAGAACTCGGTGACATCATGCCTCAACTGAAAGTCAACACAGGGTTAGATTCTGATAGTAACATGGTTATTCAGTCAGAACCATCTGATGCCATTGGAAGGAACCTAAAAATTGATGTAAATACATTTGACTATAACGGGTCTTCTTTTGGTGACGATCAACCATGGTCTTCATCCCGTCCCGATGCTACATCCAGTGTTGGTATTCCGTCTCAAACACCCAATCAAAGTTATCACCCAGAAATCAAGTTCTCTGATGAGCAGTGCTTCAATAATATTGTTGCACATGATGAGGGTAAGTTATTGTTTTTGCATTTTATTATTTGTCTATTTTTATTTTGCTTTGTATCAATGTCATCTGTATCGCACAATTCAATTTATGATGCATTATTTATTCTCGCTCATGTCACCCATTTTTTCTTAGAAAAATGCTGTATTAATATCGTATGTATTGCATGTATCATATAGCTAATTAGTTTCAATTTACGATGCATTAAATGTCTCCTAGTTACTATACAAACCACAATGCAATAACCTTAACTCGTGCAATTAAAAAAATACCGTAACTTGTATGTCTTTATTTGTTATGTGTACATCATTTTTACTTTATGTTTATATATTGTTTATTTGCAGGTATCACATTATCAAAATTGGCGGGAAGCAGCAATGACAACCCTTTGATGAGGCCTCTGGATTCCAGTGTTCCGTATTCCCATCATCATATTGGAAAACCTGTCACAAATGAAGTTATCGGGAGTGACACTCATAATAGTGAGGCAGATAAGTTGCATCCCTTTGGTTTATTGATGTCTGAACTCAGAGATGGCTCTCATTTAAGGCGCGCACAATCCTCCAATAGTTCTAGATTGGGTGACCAGGGTCATTTTACTGATCCATTAATTGATAGAGATGGTCCTTTTACTGATCAAAGCTCTATGGGTGGCATGGTTAATCAGTCTTCTTTCAGGGATACATGGACCGATGAATATGGGATAAATAGGCCTCTTAATCCTAATCAGCGTGTTGGTTCACTAGAAGATCAGTTCTTGTCTCGAATGGGACCAAACTTCAACAATTTTGATGTGGCAGACCATCTTATGTTGCAGAAGGTGCAGAAGGAACGACTTCAACAGCAACAGGCTGAACGACTTCAGCAGCAACAGGTTGAACGACTTCAGCAGCAACATGCGGAACGACTTCAACAGCAGCAACAGGCGGAACGACTTCAACAGCAGCAGCAGGCAGAGCGACTTCAGCAGCAGCAGGCTGAACGACTTCATCAGCAGACTAATATATCTAATCATTTCCCTGCACATCTTAATGGGACGGATTTAGATAGATTTCCTGGTTTCTCTCCATCTCATGGCAATAACCCTGGCATCCAGCAAATGATGCAGAATCCTGGATCAGATTTTGAACGTCTTTTTGAACAGCAAGCTCAACGGCAGCTTGAGATTCAACAACAGCAAGATATGCACCATCAACAACTACTTCAACAACAATTGAAACTACAGCCCCAACAACAGTCTCAAGTTCAACAATTGCTTCTTGAACAATTAATGCATCAGCAGATATCTGATCCGAATTTTGGACAATCAAAACATGACCCTACTCGGGATAACTTGTTAGATCAGGTACAATTGAGGAGATATCTACATGACTTGCAGCAGAATTCACATTCTTCAGGACACCTTGATCCATCGATGGAGCAGTTTATTCAAGCAAATATTGGCCTCAATGCTGCGCAAGGAAGGCAAGCTGATTTGTCAGAGCTCTTGTTGCAAGCAAGGCATGGAAATATATTCCCATCGGAACAACAGCTTCGTTTTCAGCAAGATCAGCTGCAAGCTCAGCAGTTGTCATTGGCTCTTAGACAGCAGTTAGGGCTGGATGGAGAAAGGCATTTTGGCAGGTCGTGGCCAATCAATGAACCTGGACAGTTAGTAAGAAATCCATCAAACCACCAATTGGGTCACTCAGCTGGATTTAGTGTTTCAGAAATCCACAAACAACAGCAGATGCTTGCTGCGCAAGAAGAACAATTAAATTTCCTGGGGAGGAATCATCTTGAGCAGAACCAAAGAGGGTTCTATGATCCTAGTTCTATGATGTTTGAGAGGTCGTCACCTGTTTCTGTGCAAGGAAGGGAATTACTAGAACGCCGTCGCTACATGCACCCAACTGATCAACTAGGGGCTTTGTCTTCTCACCACAACCTACAATCATCTGATGATCTTTTTGGTCACCATTCCCTCTCTGGGAACAATGGGCATGTGGATAATAACTGGGTTGATCCGCGGGTGCAGCTACAACATCTTGAAGCTATGAGGCATAGAAGAGAGTTAGGGGATAATATAACATTGGCAGATCTCAACATATCTGCATCTGCTGGAGGTCATGAAGAGAGTTCAGGACGCGGTTTTGTGGACCTTCTTCATCAGAAACTGGGTCTTCAATCTGCCCAGTCATCAACTGTTGATAAGTGGCATCATCCCCTTTCGTCAAGAAGTCATGATAACTCTTGGCATGTTCCTGAGGCTAGCACATTAATTCATCCTTTTGAGCTTCCTCTGGATCAGCAAGCCCATCTGAATGATCCGTTTCTAGAGAGGGCTCAAAGTGCAAATTCCAATGCGCTAATGCATGATCATTTAAGCAACATACATATGAATGAGCATTACAACAATCTAGGGAATACTGAAAGAATGCCTCTTCGGTCGAGATCTGGTTCATTACTTGAAGAGCAATCACTGCTATCTACAAATAAGGATGCTTTGCATCCCAATTACAGAATTCCTTTTCAGATTGGTAAATCATCTATGGAAAAAGACATGCTTGAGTTGGATACCAATAAGGGACACCGACATGATTTTATGGGCACAATGAGCAAATATGTTCCTGGGATGTCCGACTTGTCAGAACAAGTGGAAAGCACCATGCCTTCAATGGAAATGCCTGCTGTTGCCCACAGTAGACATAGCTCACTAAGCAGTGCAGGTAATACTTCATATACCTGCCATCCTTCATTACTTTGTGCTTCTATATAATGGTAGAATATAATGAGTGAGACTGCAGGTGGTGATGGTGGCTCTTTTGGTCGTGAGACGGGTTTGAATAGTTCACGTGGGGATGAGGTTTCTATTGACAGGTAACATATTTTTGGCACGGCTTATTTTTTCAACTAAAAATGGCTATCTAAGATACTTTGGTTGTTTAAGAATTTCTTTAGGCCTTATCAGTTGAAATTCTATTTCTATATAATACATTATGTTAATATGGATCAAACAATGTTTTTATAATAGACTAATCTTAAAAGGCATATTTTTGTCGAAAAAAGTTTTGCTGGCATTCTTCATTAACTGATAAATTGAAAAATGATTATTAACCTTGACTTATGTTTGTTGGTCTTTTGTGACAGGATTCCTCCTTCAACAAAAGGGTTTGATAATTCTTTCCATAAGCGCCCTCATGTCTCTCGGGTTTTGTCCTCCCCAGACGTTCAGTCAGATCAACCATCTGTACCTCATGCCAGTCAGAACCATTTATTGAACATTACATCCAATGAAGGTATGCGATTTTTGAATTACATGTTTTACCCTTTTATGTTAACATTTTAGCAGTTTGTGAACTGTAAGATTGATGTGATGGTAGGGAGGCGAGAACCGTCTGGAAATTTGTCAGCCACTAGCATGACTGATGCTCAAGCAGCTGGGAAGAAGGAGGCTCGGTTTAGATCTTCGTCGTTCAGTGAAGGTGCTATGTCAGAGGCATCGTTTATAGATATGCTAAAAAAGCCTGTTCTTCCTGAGGCGGATGCGCATCCAATCAGTGGAGCTGCGGCAGAATCAGCCGATGGTGGTCAAGCAGGGCGAGGTGGCAAAAAGAAAGGAAAGAAAGGGAAGCAGATAGATCCTTCACTTCTTGGTTTCAAGGTCTCTAGTAACCGGATCATGATGGGTGAGATTCAACGCCCTGATGATTAATTTTTGATGCATGTAGATTCTGTATAAGTTTTTTCCATTCTTTTTTTCATATATTTTTTTATTGGGGGTAAAGGATACTTGTGTATAGTCCATTAGAGATAGCCATAATATTTCTATACAACAGTTTTTTTACAATAGGTGTTGTATGTTTGTTGAAAGCCGGTTTCAGCTTTGATTAAGTGTGCAGTCACTGATGAGTGTTTGTATATACGAGGAAGCTATGCGTTTTGGAAATTTTTGTTGGGTAAAATTAATGTCAAATTATTAAATTACTGTAGTTTGTAATTGCCGTTGATTGTTTTCTAAAATTAGTTTCAATAAGTCCTAGTTCAACCGACAAATATTGATATTGGAAGGTTGGTCATTTTCATCTTGGTTCGAAGACAGGACTTTTTAAGTGTTGAGAGTTTCGGTGGTGCTTGGCACTTTGTGCAAGACATAAAAAGTCCCGTGAGTCTAGCTCAGTTGGTAGGACATTTGAACCTAAAGTGCAGGGACCGGGGTTCGAACCATGGTACGTCCACTTATTCACTTTTAAGGGGTGAAATTCTAGCCACTAGGCTACCTGACCAAAAAAAAAAAAGGAAAGAAAAGTGGAGTAAATGTTATATTAACTATTAGTGAGAAAACAAACTTTTATAATGTTTGATTATATTACCAAACTCAATGCCATCACCAAACGCTCTGTAGAGTAAAGAGGAAGACAATGTTTATTGTGCTCTAATGCCTATAAATTAAGGAATGATTTTCACTTTTCAATCATTTGCCTCACTCTAGAGTTTATTATTTTCCAATCACTTATGGGTTATACCAACATTTTATTATGAGAGAATAAATTAGATTTCTCTCATGTAGGCATGTAAAATAATCTTGTCAATAAATTTAATAAATATTAGACTTTCTTAATATTTAGGGACGTAATAAAAATTGTACCTTTATCTTCACACTTATACAATTATTATTATTTTTATGAACTCATACCTTATAAAAATTGTCCTTGCCTGGAACGGAGTTTTTTTTTTTCTTTTCAAAAAAACTTGTTATTCAGTTTTTTTTTGTTTGGTATGGTTGCACCGTTTCGGTGCTTTTATTTGTTAATGACATTTGTATATCTCTTTGCATGTCTTGTTTCATTTACATTATTTCTTTTTGGCTTTTGTGAAATAAAAATAAAAAATTGGACCCCTGAGCTAGTGATTATGCACGCCACTGCATATGGAGTAGAAGATCAACATCTATCGGAGATCAATAGGCCATATGACAAGTAAATATGTCATAAAATGGGGTGAAAGGGAAAATAAAAATAAAGAAGAGAGAGAACATATGTTAAAAGGAAATGTTAGAAAAATGTAAATAAATAGTATTAACACCAATGGCTAGAGATACTATCTCTCGTCCTAAATATAAGAAAAAGTTGAATAAATAAAAATTGATATATCTAGTCTATAGATTTGGATTCAATCATGTTACTGCGTGGGTTGGGGGCCGATCAGTCAAATAATGTTGAATCAAACCCATCAAAATCAAAGAATGTTCACTTTCATAGTCATGTCATCGTCACCTAAGAATGTTCCCTTTCATATTCTCTGTCAAAAAACACATCTGATATAATCTTCATCCCCACTCCAGCCAGTGGAAGTTGTTGTTCTTGATGACTTCGGATGGATCCATTTAGGCACACTCACCGGAATCATTTGTCGCACCAACTACATCTGCAAGCAGCTTCCAAATTAAAGTGAAGTTTAGTGAGAAATGCAGAGATTTCAGAAAGTAAACCATGTCTCCCTCCCTGTGTTGATAAGTTTTGATTATGATGTGCTCTTCAGTAGGCTCAAGTTCAACCCTACGTCAGAATTGTTTTCATTTTTCAAGTCTGTACAAATTAGAAAGAAAAATAAAATCAGAAACTACAAGATTTTTTTAGTCTCATCATTCAGGACTATATTTGATTAATTAAACACTAAAGAGTATAAATGCTTATCATATAAGTATAAACTATTTCTATAACAAGATAAAATAAATCTTATTGCAGATCAAAAAAAAAAAAAAGATGAAATAAATCTGTTTTCATATAAGCTACAAATTGTTTTCATAAGTTATCCTACAAAACTCATGGAAATAAACTGAAATCAGTTTATGGATATGTCATGAGTTATTTTCACAAGTTCCTTCAAATAGTTTTACAAGTATTTATGTCAATAGGCTCAAATAAGTCAATCCAAGCAGACCATTTATACTATTCTCAAATTTCTAGTATGACGAGATATACTGATCACTCAAACACAGAAGAATACTACTTTTTAACTTCAACATGTTTTTTAGGAGAAACAATTATATGTTTTCATTCCAAAAAAAAATATTTATGTAACGTTGTTTGTATATAACGTTCCAAATATATTGTTACTAGGTCACAAAAAGTTATCTCATTCCACCAACTGACTAGAATTTCTCTATAAACACTGATCAAAATTAAATCATTACTATGATGAGAAGCAAAGATGATATAATATAACCATTACCTTCCTTTAGCCTGCCACAGGTGAAGAAAGGAATTTACCATTACGGAACCACACCCCATTGGAGGAGATGGATGCCTTTGTTATTATAAGGTTCACATCTGATATAACTTGTACTGTATCCAGGGGAATTTGGTGTTTATTGCATTGTTAAACTGCAAAGATATTTCCACCGTAGATCAAAATTTTAAAGTCACTGTCGGAAAACGCTACATTTGTTGTTGTCCTAATGAATCAAAATTGAAATTTCATAATGTTTAAATTTGTTAAGTCAAAATTCAATTACGAAAATATTCCTTTTTAAAGGTCGATTCAAAAATAGATTCTTAAGATGCAATTTACACTAAACCTCTTTTGTTAAATAAAATTGAACATGCACTGATCAAAACACACCTTGCATGCTTTGAAGAAACTGTAATACCGGCTCTGGGCATTTAGAAACAGAAAGGGAAGCTAAAAGTCCAGTACATATATCTTGAAGCATTGAAGGGGAGTTGTCCTTAACCCATCTCAAATGCTCAATTGCAATTGGACTCTGTCTTGCATCTGCCAAACATTTCAACAAAACTACGTGGGGTTCTGCATGTCCTATATCATGACCGAGACTGCAGAGTAATTTGGAAGCAGCTGTGAGATGTCCTGCACGGAAAACACACATCACGATGTCATGTTATGCTATTGTTTTTCATTTTCCGACAATATATTTATTATCATATTCTACCTATTTCACTCTCTACGATAAATAATTAAGAATATCATTTGACAAAACAATAGTTAATGAAGGAACAATTTTTTTTTTTTTCATACAAAAGTGACAGGCAAAATTGAACAGTGGATTAATAATACCTTTCTTGCAGAGTGATAATATAAACGAGCTCAATATGTCTCTTGCAATGGTAATATCCTGTTTGGTAGTCTTTCTATAGAGCTCAAAAGCTTCTTCAAGCATGTCTTTTTCGCATAGTCCTCGCAAAAGGAAAGTGTAACTTGAACTATCGGGTTCTACTCCCTTGTCGAACATGCGGTCAAGCAACATCTGAGCCTCTTGAACTTGTCCCTCTTCTGAAAACTTACGAATTAAAATATTATACGTTTTCAAGTTCCCACAACATCCACTGGCAAACATCTCATCCCAAAGCTTCCTCGCAGGGCGAAGTAAATCCTGCTTACAACACGCTTCCATCACATAATTATAAGAGGAGACATCAGGATTCAACCCTTTCTTCTTCATTTCCTGAAGAACAGCATAACCTTCTTTCACTCTTCCAGCTTCGCACAACCACGACACCATCACATTGTAACCCTCAACATCCTTGAAGTAATTCTTACACTCCAAAACACAAAACACCTCCAACAATTCATCCACCTTACCCACCCTAGACAAGTTCCTACTCAATCTATTCAAACTCAAAATACTCAAAAACCTCTCTTTCTCAACAACATAATTAAAAAACACAATCGCCCCAACAGGATCAATATCCGAAACACATTCAATCAACACATTAAAAACATCATCCTCAACAACAAAATTACCTCCAACAATAACCTCCCCAATCATCCTAGCTTCCCAAATCCGCTTCTCCGAAACCAATTCAAATATAAACTCTTTATAATCACCACTCCTAGGAGCCACACCTAACTTTCTCTTCATCTTCAAAACCTTAATCTCATCAACCACATTCCCCATTTTCCTACACTCCTTGGCAACAACCCAATAAGCCATAAAATCAGGCTTCCATCCTCTACCCCTCAACTCAGACAACATCATCATCGCCTCACTCACCCTACCAACTTCACACAAACCATTAACAATCATAACCGCCACAACCGAACCATTAATCTCCAAACCGCATTCCCCAACCTCATCCAATACACTCATCACTTTCCCCAAATCACCTTCCTTACAAACCCACCAAACAAAAACACCAAAACCCAACGTACTAAACGGAACACCCTTAACAATCATTTCATCAAACACCTTACGCGCATTATTATTACCATTAGAACAAAGTGCAGCTAATAGCGAATTACACGTGGCAGCACCGATTTGATCGATTAATTGTAATTCAACAACATCATTAAAGATTAAAAATGCTTGATTTAAATTGTTCCGCGAAACGTGGGTAGTTATAACCGAACGGTAAACAAAAGGGTGAATTGGGAAATTAAAAGATTGAGCTTTTTTAACAAGTGAAAGAAGAGAATGTGAATGTGAATGGTTTTGTGTGATTGAAAGTGATTTGAGAATGGAATGAAAAGTTGATGAATTGTGGGTAAAGCCTGGTTGTTGAGAAACCCAATTGAAAAAGCCCAATGCTAGAGAATGGTGATTGAGGAGAAAAGGATCAATGATTGATGAAACAAGTGATGGTGTTAGATTGTGATTGTTGAGGTTGTTATGAAGAGTTTGTTCAATTTGTGAGTTCCATGAATAATGATGATGTTTGAGTTTTGTATTGTTTTTTGAGGTTGTGATTATTGTTCTGCTTATTCTCTGTGCTAATTCTGTTGCTGCGGGTTTCATTGTTTTGTTATGTGTAACTACTACTGCAGTGCGTGCATGCATGTACTTGTTGTTTTCAGTGTATTCCTCGTACATAACGAGAATAGGTACGACGGTACGAGGAAAGTGGAAACGTCTCCCTAAAATATTTTTATACAATGAGAAAAGTAAAAATAAAATGAGAAAACCAAATGTTTTTATACAGTTTGCATTCGACATTTCTGCCTTTCTAATATTGGAGGATGTAAATTTTTTAAAAAGAATTCAAAATATATAAATAGTAATATTGCATTGCCTAAGTCTATAAATATGGTGTTTCAAAAAATGAGTTTTGATATATAAAAAAGTTACTAGATTGAAATTAAAGCGTCTGATAAATTTAGTTGTTGTAAATACAAAATAATATAAAAATACATCATTAGTGCGTAGTTAGCATATATATATTTTTTTAAAATGAATATAATAAGGGTAAAAATGGAATAAAATGTAAAACGATGTACTCCCTCCGGCCTTATTTATAAGCAAAAGTTGCTTTTTAGGTTCATTTGAAAAGTAATGTATTTAGTCTATATTTAAGACTAGATACATTACTTTTTCAATGAACCTAAAAAGCAATTTTTGCTTATAAATATGGCGGGAGGGAGTAAGCTATTAACTCAAATATGATACTTTTATGGTATGTTTGGATTAACTTATTTTTGAGCTTATGCAAACAACGCATGCAACTTTTATGTATTATTATAAGTTTTTTAATGTAGTTTATGATAAAATAACTTATAAAAATACAATTATCATTAGTATGAACTTATAAAATAGCATAAAACTTAATTTATATTGCATAAGCTGTTTGATAAGCTAATGCAAACAGACCCATAATAATATCTTAAAAAACGCTATAAGCTAATTAAAAAATCTTATTACCAAACACATATTTTTTTTCTTTCAAACAAGCATATAAGCCTAGTTCAATAAACTATAAGCTAGTTTATTAAACTTATCAAACAAACCCTATATTACTAGTAAAATATTATATTATTATTAATTTGTAAAAGTAAAACAATACAAAGGACATAATTACTTAATCACACGATCAACAAAACATGAACAAAAAATGTTCGATTGTCGAATTATTATAATTTCTAGTAACTAGTAAATGAAAAGAACAAAATAAAATGAGATTATTGAAGAGATGAGGAAACAATCAACATCCAAGGATTTCAAGAGGTCCACGGTAACCAATCCTTTCAACAGGAACACAAACCAAATCATGAACCCTAGGAGCAGTCAATCCTGGCCTTTCATTCACATCAATAGAAATATCACCACCCTTCATAATTTCACCATTAGAATTCACAACATGAAAATCAAAGCACTGGATTATAGCACCAACTAAAGCTGTAACTTCTTGAATTGCTAAAGTAACCCCAGGACACATCCTTCTTCCCGACCCAAATGGCAAAATCTGAAAATTTTGTCCCCTCACATCAATTTTAGAGTTTATTGAATTTTCTAAAAATCTTTCAGGATTAAACTCCATTGGTTTGTCCCAATAATTTGGATTTCTTCCAATAGACCAATTGTTCACAAAGATTAAACTATTTTCTGGGATCACATAATTTTCAATTTTGCAATTTGTGATACATCTTCTAGTGACCATAGGCACCGGTGGGTGGAGACGAAATGTTTCTTTCATTATGGCTTGAAGATAAGGAAGATTTGGACCGTCAGATTCATCTACTAGTCTATTTTTTCCTACTATTTTATCTATCTCTTCACGAGCTTTTTGGAGCAATGAAGGATTATTCATTAATTCCACTAATGCCCATTCCGTTGAAATTGCTGTTGTGTCTGTTCCTGCTGTGAAGAAATCCTGTGAAGCATATGTCATTCATAGGAATTAATCATTAATCTTTCCTTGGTTTCAACTTTCAAGTTTCAACACATATGTAGTGGTAGAAGAAATAACAATAATAATAATATAGAATATGTAACCGACAGTGCAAAATTATTTCACACGGTAATCCAATAACAACCGTGTATTCCGCCAAATCACCGCATTATATTTATTTTAATGGTATGACATGGCGAAATATTAGACGACGATGTAAAATTAATTTACACTGACAAAACATATTCATTAAACTCATAATAATAATTAGTTAGGCAAAATTACAATTTAGTCATTTAACTTAATTTTATTTAACACTTTAACATTTTATCTTTTTTATAACATTATATAGTCATTTTTTCATGTTTGAATATGAATTTCAAGATTCAAATTTATAGTTTACTTTGTTCGCTTTAAATCATATACAAACATGAATAAATGATTAAAAAAATGTAAAAAATGGCGTAAAAAAAAGTAAACAAAAACAAAATAGTTACTTGAAATTATGTATTTTCGGAACTCTTGTTAAAGAAACTAAGTATAATAATGTTATTTTGAAATTTATGTAGTTAATATTTTTAAAATATAAATAATATTATTTATAATTTAAAATATACCTCTTTAATTTTTTAGCATGATTTTTTTAAAATGTTTTTTTCTTTCTTTCAAATCTGTACAAATTAAGTTTGTTAAACAGTGAATCATTATATTGTTGATGTTGGAACTGTTTGGATTGACTTATTTTTAAGTTTATACAAAAATATTTATGCAAATAAATAAGCTTTTATGTATTATTATAAGTTACTGTAAAAATAATGTATTAAGTTTTTCAAGATAATTTATGAGAAAACGACTTATAAAAAGATAATTTTTTGTCAATAAAAACTTATGAATTAACACACAAATTTATTTATTTAGAAAAACTATTTTCATAAGTTTAAAAATAAGTTAAATCCAAACAAAGCCAGAGATGCTTTGCCAGAAGACCATACTAGCTAGTGTCTAGTACAATATTGTGTGTTTATGTCCAAAGAACAGATATATATTTTCATGCATATACTTAAAAATATTACTACCAAAAAATTTTAAGGGTTAAACCGGTGATAGACATTAAATTTTAAACTCAACAAATATTTTATAATGTCTTAAAAATGTGCATAAAAGAATAAATCATTTAATTCATTGCATGCAATTTTTTTTTTGTAAAAATTAAATACAAATCAAACTTAAGTTTTATAAAAACCCCCGAATTATTAAAAGGTTGAGTAGACCTTACCTTTGATAACTTAGAAATTTAAATAAAAGAACAAAGGATAGATGAATTTAATTACCATAATCAAGGCCTTAATGTGAACCCTTTCAATTTTTACTTCGGAGTTTTCATCCTCAACACAATCAAGCAAGACATCAAGAAAGTCTCTAAATTCAGCACCCTCTTCACCCTTATTTTCCACCAATCTTTTATTCTTCCTCATCTCCTCTCGTTTGCAAATAATCTTTTCCACTAAAGTGTCAAACCTCATAAACAAATCCTCTATCCTCTTCCCAAACCCTTGTAAATCAAGTTTCTTAAACAACCAAATAAAATCCGACACATTAAACTCTCCAAAAATCTCGGTCACATCACGCACAACGTCCCTAGCCTCCTCGGCTTCCCCCAACATCATTTTAGATATGACATTGTTTGTCAATTTAAGAAACTCTTGCGTCACATTCACAGCTTCATAACTTTTTGCTTTATTAGCGAAAAGTTTAAAAAGGTTGTGAGTCTCTTGTAAACGCAAGTGTTGGAAGCTGTTAATACTACGAGAGCCTAACAGTTCGTTCATGCTAAGCTTCTTAATAAATCTCCAATATTCACCGTAGGGTGCAAATGCTAGAGAGGATTCATACGTGAGGCGTTTAATGGCGGTTGATTCATTACGACAATTAAAAGCGTGTTCGTTTATTTGAAGGATTTGTTTTGCAAAGTGAGGAGTGGAAGCAACGACACAAAGAACGGAACCAAAGTTAAGAGAGAATAATGGTCCGTATTTGTGAGAGAGGCGGTCGAAGGAATGGTGGAGAAGGGGACCTAACATGTGCATGTGGCCGATGATCGGCAGTTTAAACAAAGGAGATGGAGGGAGGTTTTTGCGACGGTTTAAAATTGGCCGGAAAATTATGTAATAAATGAGTGATGAAAGAAAGAAAGTGAAGGGTAACAGTAGATGTTCCATGATTTGCATGTTGCTAGTATATTACTAAAACAATAAAATTTGATTTTTTTGAATATATGAAACAATAGTATTAAAGCTATTGTACGAGGTTTTGGAACTAATTAAGAATATATTGTGCTACTATCAAATTAGTTATTTACATTTCTCAAATTGGCTTAGCTATTTATAGGTAGTTTGGTGAATTGCCACAATGTCCACTACGTTCAAGAAATGGATATTTTAATACAACTTCATTTGATTTCTGTACAAGAAATGGATATTTTAATACAACTTCATGCATGTCATTGAGGTAGAAATTTCATGGCTACAAATGGATATTTTAATACAACTTCATGCATGTCATTGAGGTAGAAATTTCATGGCTACAAACTGTCATTGTCGTCAATGTAGAGATTTGAAGCAATTTTTGACAATTCTCTTGAAACATGCAAATTTCGGAAACTTCATATACAAGAGGGCGCCTATATTATTAATAATTACAATTTGGTCTAAGGACGAATATATAATTTGGTCTCTAAATAATAGATAATACTATTTCTGTCTAATGATAAGATTTTTTTTAAAAATTTTTCTTTGTTCATTTTTATAAAATTTCTTTTAAATTTTTAATAACATTAAATATTTCTTTACCACAATATACCCTTAATTATAGTGTATATTTTTCTACAATATCTAATAAATACACTAAAAATATTAACTACATTAATTTTAAAAGCAATACCAATTATCAAAAAATTTAATAATACAATCAACTTTCCCAACTTATGTGTTTTACTTAAAGAGGTCTTATATTTAGGGACGAAGGTAGTATAAAATATTTTAATATCTAAATACTCATACAAAATAAATTGTAGATGTAAGTCAATAATAATTGTGTTTAAATCGATGTATTCAATTGTAGTTATACCATTCAATAATTTTTGTGATATTGCGATTTCAAGTAGTTTTTCAATAATTTTAACTTCGAAAAACTTTTTGAGTAGATGTATCAATCATCGACATAGTTAAGCGAGTTCGATATACAATTGAAACATTTAACAATCTGCGGTTTTGATAACCTCAAGACTATATATCAAACACATTTGAAAAAATATTTATAACACTTTCAATTTAGTAAATCGCACATCTTAAAAAAAAATTAAAAAGATTAAAAATCGCATACACAAAAGAAAAAAATAAAATAAAATGTCAACTTGTATGGTAAATCTTAGAAGACATGGGTACAAATTTCAAATTAATGAGGCTATAACTATAAAGAAAATGTCAATTTGTGTCTAAAAGCTTATAAGACATGTTATGTAATCAAAAATCAAAATTTTATCTTGTAAAATACTCACTCCGTTCTTTTATATTAGTTTTTTGTCGTCAAAATTAGTGTTCATTTTTATTAGTCTTTTTTGTATTTTAAGGATACATTTGCCAATTATATTCTTTGTCAATAACTCTTATCTTTTTCAATAAAATCAATTAATGCTATATATTTGAAAAACTAAATCTTTTTGTAATTTATTTTTTGATACATAACAAATTAATTTTTTTTAACATAATATATTAAATTTAGTAAAAAGAGAAAGTGTGTGCAAAATGTAACAGTCCAAGCCTTCGACGATTCCGGCACTGTCACCTCACACGATCTTCTTCACCCCTCCTATCTAGTGGAGTTTTTGCCTTTCGCGGGAATCAAATCATGTACCCTGAGGTTCAAGTACATGTTTAATGTATTCCAACTACCAATTGATCTACTAGCTCACTTGGTAGTCGAAATGCATTGAGCATGTACTTGAATCCCAAAGTGCATGATTCGATTTCCACGGAAGGCAAAAAATCCACCAAAGAGAGGGTGGAGAAAGTCGTGAGGTGATAGTGTTGGGATCGCCGAAGGCTCGGGCTGTTATACACAAAAATAAAAATTTATTTATCGATTAAAACGAGAGTATAATAGGAAGATAAGATGCAAAAATATACTTTTTTAATTTGGTGTTACTATTCTAAAAAAACTAATAAAAAGAAACTGAGAGAGTATGTATTTAATTAATTTTTTAAAAATATATGTAAATACTAACTTTTGTAATAAATATTTATTATTTTTTAAATCTTTAACATGTACCCTTAAGATAAATGTTAATATGATCATAACTATTAGCCAAAATCTTTTAAAGTAAGAGTGGATCATATCCAAATAATGAAGGGCAATATATATATATATATATATATATAATTATAAAGGTTTTCCCCAAACATGTGCATGTAAAGACACATATTAAGGTATCTTAATATAAAAATTATACATATTAATAATATAAGAAATTTAATACTTAAAGAATTAAAATACATAAATTTTAAAAATTAATTTTTACCTTTACTTTTTTAACCTATGTCCTTATGTTAATATATCCTTAAAGTAAAACTAAAATTCCACAAACCCAAGAGAACAACAATGATATGTTTGATATCTTAAGAAAAAGAAAATAAAAAATATATTGTCCCAGCTAAGTATAATATATGTGTCTTGAAATTTATCTAGTCAATTTTTAAAAAATGATATTTTCAATATATTTTTTTACTCTAGAGGCACTAGTTAGCACAACTAAAAAAAAAACAATGATATGCTTGTAAGCAAATGATAGACACGAGAATTGCATCCTCACTATTATTTTTCTCTATTTCTTACATCTTAAATTAACTTTAACTAATTTTTCTCTTTTTTTCCTTTTAATTTTAATCCTATCATTTTTTTAATAAACTTAATTGTCTAAATTTCACATTTTTTTTATATAATTGGGAAGATCCGTTCTCAAAGAAGAAAGACTATCATCCTAATTAATGCCTCCAAGTTCACAAAATGATTAATTTTTTTTTTATTTCAAAAAAATAAAAAAGAAACCTCGGCTTATATTCCTTAGATACATGCATGCACAATGAAAGTACACAAAAGTATGTTTTTTCAAATAATTCAAAACAAAATCGACGACCAACCTAGAAAAACTAGAAGACTAGAAAACAAAACATATATATGGTCAAAAACAAGAATTAATGAGTGTTTCAAACTGGAAAAATTAGCTGAATATCAAAGGAACATATGGTTATTAAATAAATAAATAAATTATTATCTTAATTTGCTGCATGGAATTCTCCTTCTTCTACCGTAAAGATTTGTGGGCGGATAGATATCACGTTGGTTAATTAAAAAATTGGTTTACTACAAAAAGACCTTTACTTCGAAAACAAATTGGTTTATATTAGGAAGACTTAAATGGTTTATATTACAAAAAGACCTTTAGTTTTTGTGTTATTTTTTGATGTAAATATATTTTGAATGTGTAAATTTTGTTGGTTTTAGTCTCTTCCGTTAAAATATACTGCATTTGTAGATAATTGGTAGTTAATTAGCTACCAATTAACAACAAATGCAGACGGAAGGGATGAAAATCAACAAGATTTACACATCCAAAAATATATTTGCAACAAAAAACAATATAAGTAGGGATGGCAATGGGTGCGGGTTTCACACTACTCAAACTCACACCCGAACTCAAAGTCTATTTGAGTGGCAAATTAACACACACGCCGACATTCATTTTGTTCAGATTTTTCCACTCAAACCCGTAGCAAAAAAAGGAAAAAATACAACAACATTAAAATTTCATCAAGGTCTCTCAATTAAATTAAAATTAAGGTCTACAATTGAAACACAAGCATTCCAATAACATTGAAACATAGTAACATTACAATTAAAATTACAACTTTCTAACAACAATATCGTAACATAATCTTCAAAACTTTAAAAAAATTAAACTACGATTAAAAATAAGGATAATTAGATAATTATATATATATATATATATATATATATATATATATATAAGCGGGTGTGGTTTCAGGTTTGAGTAATCCCAAGCCAGCACCCGAAATATTGGGTGTCACCCGAATTAAAACCCAAATTCAGTCAACTCGAATTTTATCCGTTAACTTGGATTTGAGTTTGGATGTGGTCTCTCGAAATTAGGTTTTCATGTCATCCTAAATACAAGGACTAAAACAATACTTGTAAGGATTAAAAGGTCATTTAAACCTTTTATGAATGAGGGGGCATGTGCATCTCTGGCATGATGTCACCATCTATATTTGACATTTCAAATGAAATTAAGAATGGGAGAACCGTAATAAAAATAAGAGAAATTCTTACTTAGACACAAACCTAACACTTGACAAAAAGGAGAAAAGAAGAGTTTAAAAATTTATAAAAAAACAAATTTAAAATAACAATTTCAAATGTATTTTAATAAAGTACAATGAAAATTATATCTAAATACTTAAACAATAATATGCATAAATTTTTATTTTTGACAAGAAAACATTATTTTGTTGTTGAAATTGAAAGTCAACAGTGCTATCGATTAATAATTTAAACAATGATTTATTTTTCTTCAACTGATTACTACGTTGTCTCTCATTTTTTGAGTTTCTTAACTACTTCAAAGTTCTATTCCATCTTATATTGATACTATTTTAATGAATGAAATAATATGAGTTTTTATATGTAAAAAAAAAAACTACTTCAAAGAGTTTTTTTTTTACTCAAATAAATTAATTCATATCGTTAACTAATAAATATTCATATCATTAACTACTCCAAAGAATTTTAAATATGGCGTTTGAATATTTTTGAGCTACTTAATTAAGAAATTCAAAAACTAAAAGATAAAAGCAAAATGCTAAAGTGATAAATTATGTAAAATAACTTGTTTGTATGTGTTGAAAAAATTACAAAGTTTGGTATTTATAGGCAAACACAGGTTTTATTGGCCAAATCGACATATGACTATATAGAAATAATTAGTTTTGCTCGACTATTTATGTTGGTGATAAGTTTATCTGCTACTTGTCCGATTGGGGTATGTGATTTTAGGGGTGTTTATATCTCAACAACTCTAAAAGTAAAAATACAAATCGGATTAATTTAAATTGAATATTGTAAAAAATTACATTTAGTTTAAACCGTACAGATCATTAATTTTTCTTATAAATTGCGCATTGCGCAGTTTGATTTTAATTACGATTTTAATTTCATAAAACCGAACTAAACCAAAAATAAAACTGCAATACTTAACTTAACTCTATAAACTTATATCTATCAACATATTAC